>CAVNUY010000009.1:5000-319880 GCA_963691655.1 Toxonevra muliebris | reverse complement strand
GATCATACTTAATGATAGCTGAGAAAAACACAAAATTGTTACTACACTTAGAGAAATACTTATCTCGTTGAAGAAAAACGGCTATTAAATTGAGGAAAAATGGGAATGATTTGTCGCCATAGAAACGGTTTCCTCATTTAGACATACAAAATTTCTTTGAATTGAGGAAATATTTTTTCTTTATTTTAGAGAAAAATTTCTTTGAAAGAAGGAAATTTTCCATAAATTAAAGAAATATGTCTTCAATTTGTAGAAATTGTGTTTTTCAAATGACTAATATTTTATTTCAATATGAGAAATTGTATATAATTTAGGTAAAATTTTCTTCAGTTTGAGGAATAATTTTCCATAAATTAAAGTAAATTTACTACCTTTTTAGAAAAAAAATCCTCAATTTATGGAATATTTTCTACAATGTTGTTTTAATTAAAAGACACAGAAATCATGTTTTTTTACTTGTATTCATTTATTATGTTTTTTTCACAATATATATAAATTTTTTTTCACCAATTATATCAACAGCTACAAACACAACCGCTTCGTTTGAAATCGAGACACCGACTAAAAAATTCAAAAGAAAAGCAAAGCGGACGCGATTGTCTGCTAAGGCCAAAAGAGTAAAGCTAGTTTTTTTTGTGTATACCAGAACATTTTTGGTATATAGATACATTAAATCATGAAATCTTGTTTCTTAATTTAGATGTTAAGCCATGAAACTCTTGTTCATCACTGCCTCTTTATTTGAAAATATCAATCTTAAATATAAAATTCTTATATGCTTATTCTTAATATCCTTAATCTACAATTGAATGCTTACACATTTACATACATATGTATCTACATAACAATAGAACTATAACTTAAGGCTTAGGTTTACATAAAAATATAGCGATAGCATATAATGTGTGTTTATATAAAAATAGGAGTATAACATACATATGATATATGTTACCCTCATCAAAGTGGAAGTGCATTGCCAACGATCTCATGCAGTAACTAATGTATGCCAAAATTGGATTACGTGACGATCGTATAGTTTAAAATAAGGAAGATAATGAATAGTGTGCCTATTCAAATAATGTTTTTTGTTACATTATTTGAATGGGACGGATATGACTCCTCCACCCCTAGAATCAACAGTCCCTTTTGAACGAGTTGTTGGTGGGATTACATTTAATACAATGTTTACATTCTTATCTTTTTGTTTTTTTACATAAATTAGAATTACAATATAACACAACTATACATACATAAATTAGAATAACAATATAACACAACTATGGCAATTATCTTTACTATTATAAATGATATATTTCTTTTCATAGGATAGATACGTTTTTATGAAATATTAGTTCTTTTATTTGTTTAATATATATTTTTTATTTTTTTATTCTTGATTCATTTTTATTTTAACAACATTTATTTTTTTCTTCGAAATTAATATTTATGTTCTTATTTGGATAAAATGTTTCAATACACAAATTTATTTTGCAATTATAAAAGTTTATTAAATACTTTTATTTAGTAGGATTTCCCTACTGTCTATCGTTTCAATGCTTGTTTTGTTGTTAAAGTTTTAAGTGGTTGAGTCATTAATGTTTGATTCTGGTAGTTTTTGGAATTTAAATTTCCTTTTTATTTATGTTTTATACACTTTTTTAAATTGATTATCATTATAAACTAAATGATTCCCTTCCTTACTATAGTTACTGATTTTTTATACTTGGGCTGTGCCTTGCTAACTCTTGTATTATTCACAAAATCATTTTCAAAATTCGTGGTATCTGTTTTATTATTTTTATTATTAATTGCATTAATTCTTCTAATTTTATCTTGATGCCAAGCTTCTGAAAGTGTTTGTATTTCTTATCTTGAAATAGTATTATTTATTAGGTTTATGGGTCGTAACTTAGTGGTTGAGTGTAGGGTATTATTGTATGCAGTGACTGCTTTAAAAGCTTTTTCTTGCAAATTATCATTATTATTTGGGTCAGCATAAAAATTCGAATATGCTCGTTCAGTGTTGAATGTAATCTTTCACAGATCTCACAGTTGTTTATGAACTTTTGGATCTCTTTTTGTAAATTTGGATAATAGCATGAAGTTTTTAACTCTAGAAAAACTTCATTAATTCCCCTGTGATTATTTTTGTTATGTTCTTGAGTTATTATGTTTAGCAATTCGTTTCTGTCAACAATGTCCTTTAAAAGAGAATTTGATTTCATAATTCTAAGATTTTTGTTATTTATAAAATATTCTATGATTAGATCTTGAAATTGTACAAAAAGTTGATCATCGGGGCAAAATAACACAACTAGCCCTTTTTCTGGTAATTTTTCCCTCATTATTTCTAGTAAATTTCTTTGTGAACTTATATTAATTGTGTCCCTAATTTTGTTTAGATATAATATTTTTCTGCTAATTGTTTGTCTCTCTGATTTTTTTAAAATTATTTTTTTTCTAAAAATGTTTATTGGATTTTCGGTAATCCTGATAAAATTCATACTGTCAGTTTCTGCACTGTGTACGGTTTGAATATCATCCTCATCTAATTCATTCGATTAATTTAATCTTCCAACGCTGTAACTTGGAATTTGGTTCTTTAAGGTTATTCAACCATACTAATGGACGATAATCCGTCTTAATTGTAAACTTACGACCGAATAAATGTAAAATATTTTGTTGCCCAAACCATGGCAAGTAGCTCTTTTTCGATAGTGCTATAATTTTTTTCATGTCCATTAAGAGAACGGCTAGCGAAAGCAATAGTTCTACTATTTTGCATTAAGACCGCCCCTAGTGCAAAATTGCTTGCATCTGTAATTAAGGTGAAAGGTTTCTTAAAATCTGGGTGTGTAAATATCGGGTCACTTTTTAATAAAAGTTTGAGCTCGTTAAAAGCCTCAATATAATCTTTATCTTTGAGATTTATTTTAGAGCTCTTTTTCAAGTATTTAACAAGGTGATGGGCTATATTCTTAATTTCTTGTTTGGTTTTAGGTAAGGTAATTACCTCTATTGCCTAAATTTTCTTTGGATTGGTTTTAATTCCTTCAGATGTTACTACATGACCTAGGAATTCTGCTTCCTTTGATAAGAAGTTACATTTATCAAATTGAACTTTCAGATTGGCTTTATTTAGGCAGTCAAGTATTATGTTAAGGGATTCTATATGTTCTTCTATGCTAGTAGAGAAAATTAGAATATCGTCTAAGTAGACAAGGCAAATTTTTCCAATATATTTTTGTAATACATTGTTTATCATTCTTTGGAAAGTGGCTGGCGCATTTCGTAGGCCGAAAGGCATACGAAGAAATTCATAATGTCCATTGGCTGTAGAAAAGGCTGTTTTATGAACAAATCCAAAGTTGAAAAATATTGACACCTTCCCAATTTATCAAATATATCTTCTATATTTGGAATTGGAAACTCAATTGTTATGTCATTCAGTTTCCTATAATCGATTACTAAACGCCATTTTTGTTTATTAGAGTTATCAAGCTTCTTGGGCACCATCCATAACGGGCTGTTGTAAGGGCTATTAGATTCTCTAATTATTCCTTGTTTAAGCATACTATCTATTTGCTTGTTAACTTCCTCCTTGTGTACTTCTGGGTACCTATACATTTTTGAGTATACCGGAATATAGTTTTTGGTGGTAATTTTATGCTTAATCTCGTTAGTAAAGGTTAGATTATCATGTTCATTGTAAAAGCTTTTTTTATGTTTTTGATGTGTGAACATTTTAGCTCACGGTATGGGCAAAATTTCAAATGTGTAGAATCCAGTTCCCCTCTCGCTCACACTACTGCGCGGCATGACAGCTACTCTAATCAACAAAGAGAAGAGAAGAAGAGAGGGAGAAATTAAAATACGAGCAGAGTTTGTTTGTTTATGTTTCGATCAATTTACTCACACATACAATTATGTACATCCGAAAACAAAATGTGTTTGTACATTTATTCGTGGCAGAACTATTTGTTGGTGTTAAACGTGTGGAGATCGACTATACCATACAAGCAGAGAATTCGCCGTAGCAAACACAGGCATTTGATAGGCTTTGCATTCGATTAGTTAGATTGGATTAAAATTAAATATTTTTTAAAATATAAAAATAATACAAAATGATAAGTAATAAAGAATCTAGGTTTCAATAAATATATAAAAAAAAATGTAGTGATAATGATAGCAAACCACAGCATTATAAAAATTTTGCTTTGTACATTAAACTTCGAAAGGCAACACTTTTTTTTATCTATGTAAGTAGAAATGTTAAACAGAATAAATCGAACTTATTAATTATAAAATCACTTATTTACTTCAATAAAAATACATTGTTTCTTATTTTTATTAACTGTAGTTAAGGCAACTCTCTGGTGACTGATCATCCCTTTTGCCTTTCTAAGGTTAAATGCGGAAAGCACTTATCGTCACGTGAGGATTGATTTGACGTATATGTGTACAAATTCATATACCTATACGCCAAATCAATTCTCAGGCGAAGTTATGTAAAATTTTCACACCTAATAAAATTTCAAATCGACAGGAAGAAAAACTTAAAGCGCGGAAAAAAGGTTGTTATTGCAGCTGCGTATATGCCCGATGCATTGAGTAAAGGAAAATAATGCAACTACAACATATCAGCCCTATTCAGGATTTGGTGCAAACGCAAAATATTTCTGCTAACACAACAACAAATATATGCGATATGGAATAAAAATTTGCATTTGCAATCATGCAAGACCATTTGCAATTTATGGTGAATTGGGCTATTATATATAAAAGATAATGATATCTAATAAGTTTTTAAGTTTATAAAAGAATTGTTTTAGTTTGAATTATTTACCTAGCATATAGATTATACATCAAATCCCTATATATGGCTATACATATGTGAGCTTATCTATATGGCATTCAGTTGGCTTAACTGTTTACACATCAAATATCTTGCGTGCCTTGCACACTTCCATTGTTTTTTTTTCTCGTTGCACTATATGATTTTAAAAAAAAAATCTGTTTTTACTGAAGCTATGCAATAATAATAATGTATTTATTTATTTAGATTTCTCCATTAAATCAGCTTTACATGGTTTACATGGTATTTAAATTTATTACTTAAAAATTTGCAATTATATATGCTTTTAATGTATTTTCAAATTTGCGAAATGTTTTAATTTGTCATATATCGTTTGGAATGCTGTTGTGTACAGCCTTATTCCTTTATAAAATAATGAATTTTGACTACATGTTTTTATTGCTTTTGTTGCTTCGATTTCATTTATATATCTTAATTGTCTCTTATGAATTTCATTTCTGTACACAATTCTATTAGTTAAATATTTTGGCGCTTCGCCTTCTATAATTTTGTATATAAACAACAAAGTTCTTAAAATTATTATTTGTTTGACATTCATAAATTTTAGATTTTCAAATAAAAAGTTATCTCTGACTGACCTATTTACATTTAAAATTTGGCTCATGCATTTAATTTGTAAATGCTGAACGCGACATATACTAGTTTCACTCGATAGATACAGTATCGATGCGCAATAAGTGTAATGTTGCTGAAATAGTGTTTTATATACCTTTTCTTTTTGGTTTCTGTTTAATTCATTTCTTAATCTACTCAAAACGTTCACTTTTTTACCAATTTTTTTGCATACATGGTCTATATTTTTTTTGAATTTCAGATTATCATCAATTATCACACCTAAATCTCTACTCTAGTGCCATTTATGAAAATATTCACATTATTTTTATCTATATTTTTGTTTCCAATTACCAGAACTTTGAAGTTATATATAAACAGGCTTAATGAACAAATGTAGTCATCACAACAACAATGTATATAGAGACGGGCAAATCAGACGGCCGTTTCGGAATCCGCCACAATTCCTCATCAGTGATCTTAGTGATAGTTCTTAATCTTTCAATATCCTATATAAGCTACTAATATTTGAAATCATAACCCAGAATTACGGATTTGATTCCAAATATCTTCACTGAATAGAGATATTGAAAGAAACTACCACTACCGTTCTATACACTTATGTTGTTGTTTTTTTCCCATTGTAGCTAGTCTGCATAACAGTTCTTTAGTTTTACTAATATTTAGTTTTAGTTTATTTTGGCAAAGCTTATTGAATAATATGTCGAGATCTACATTTAGTTTTTGTTTGGCTTCTTCGATTTTATCTGCAATTATATACACAAGCGTATCGTCAGCGAACATTTTAACGCTACAGTATTTTAGGCAGCTGCTCATACTATTTACATAAATATTAAATGTAAAGGACCAAGAATTGAACCTTGTGGTACTCCCAAATTATTATCGCACTCTCTGGAAATTACATCGCCGATTTTTACTGATTGCTTTCTGTTTTTGAGATAGCGCTTGAACCATCGAAGTGTCATCTGTTGAACGCCGTACTTTTTAAGTTTGTAGACTAGCAAATCCGGATCAATTGTTTCAAAGGCGCGTTGAAGATCCAAGAATACTGCGATGATTATTTTTGACAAATTTTGTGCTTCTCTCCAATCATATAGCACATCGGTGATAGCAGACTCACAGGAGTGTTGAGCTCGGAATCCTGACTGATATTGATTAAGAAGACCATTTGTTTGTATATACCCATTGAATTGCTTGAATGCCAATTTTTCAATGAGTCTCTCGACACACGGTAGCATGTTGATAGGACGATGTTCATTAATAAGCACAGTACCACTTTTTTCTTGATTGGTATTATTGTTGACTTTTTCAGGGCTTCAGGAAATATTCCGTTGTCGAATGAATCGTTAACTTGACGACCTATAACAAAAACCGCATCTAACAACACACTCGGTTTTAAGAAGAACTCATCCGTATTTTCCTTTAATTCTTTTAAGCAGGATTTAATCTCTGTGATTGTAATATTATTAAATTCAAAGGACAGGTTTTGGTCAAAAGCGATGTCATCCTCGAAGTTTCTCGTTGGTATGCTTTCATTCAGTTGAACGATACTGCTTGTGTTTATCGGTTATCCTCGTCACCAGATACATTAAATCATGAAACTCTTGTTTCTTAATTTAGATGTTGAGCCGTGAAACTCTTGTTCATCACTGTGTCTTTATTTGAAAATATCAATCTTAAATATAAAATTCTTATCCTAGTTTTGCTTATTCTTAATTTCCTTAATCTACAATTATATGCATACATATTTACATACATATGTATCTACATAACAATAGAACTATAACTTAAGGTTTAGGTTTACATAAAAATATAGCGATAGCATACATATGTGTGTTTATATGAAAATAGGAGTATAACATACATATGATATATGTTACCCTCATCAAAGTGGAAGTGCGAAGTGCACTGCCAACGACCTCATGCAGTAACGAATGTATACCAGAATTGGATTACGTGACGATCGTATAGTTTAAAAAAGGAAGATAATGAATAGTGTTCCTATTCAAATAATGTTTCTTGTTACATTATTTGAATGGGACGGTATTGTCATATCCGTCTCTTTCTTACATTTTCTATCCAAAAACAATATGTAAGTTCAATGATGCCACCTTATTTTATTCTAAAAAAGTAATTTGTTCCTTTATGGTATTTTGATACTTTTGTTTCGTAGCCAAATGGATCTTGAATTTGTATATGCTGATGCGACTAAATTTTGGATGAAACAGATTTATGGAAACGTTCATTGTTCCATACACATTTGTGTTAACAATAGTCAAAGTAATTCGTAAAAGCTATTGAGTTAAAATTTTATGCAGCGACGAGTTGTAAGGACTAAGCTTTAGAGGAAAATGGCCCATATACCACACCCCTATTTTCTTGTATTTTACTTACTTTTTTATCTTACTTTCCTTTAATTTTAGTTTTAACAATTTCATTGAAATTTGGGATTTTATTGCAATTTGAGGGCAGCTCCGCAACTAAATTTCCAAAAATGAAGAAATAACTTACTTCAAATTGAACACCATAGTTGCATGAAAGGAACACATTTTTCTCCATTTTGAGGAAAATTTACATAAACGAGGGAAATTTTCGTGGATTCAAAATGATGAAACTTTTTCTTTGTTTTAGAGATGGGTATTTTTCTGGGTGCACCCAAAGAAATACTTACCTCGTTTGAAGAAAAACGACTATCAAATTGAGGAAAAATGGGATTGATTTGGCGCCATAGAAACGGTTTCCTCATTTAGATATACAAAATTCCTTTGAATTGAGGAAATATTTTTTCTTAATTTTAGAGAAAAATTTCTTAGAAAGAAGGAAGTTTTCTATAAATTAAAGAAATATGTCTTCAATTTGTAGAAATTGTATTTTTCAAATGAATAATATTTGATTTCATTATGAGAAATTGTATATAATTTAGGTACAATTTTCCTTAGTTTGAGAAATAATTTTTCATAAATTGAAGCCAAGTTACTACCTTTTTAGAAAAAAAAATCCTCAATTTATGGAATATAAAAATATAAAAGGCATAGAAATCATTTTTTTTTCCTTGTATTCATTTATTTTATTTTTATTAAGTATTAAGGTTTACATTCATACATATTTTTACATACCCTACAGGCGTCGTCGCCTCGAAATGATCAAAAGTTCCTTATGGCCATCAAAAAATTATAAATTGAAGTTTATTGAAATTTATATCTTTTCAATATATTTTTTTTTCACAAAATATATCAACAGCCACAAACACAACCGCTTCGTTTGAAATCGAGACACCGACTAAAAAATTCAAAAGAAAAGCAAAGCGTACGCGATTGTCTGCTAAGGCCAAAAGAGTAAAGCTAGTTTTTATGTGTATAACAGAACATTTTTGGTATATAGATACATTAAATCATGAAATCTTGTCTCTTAATTTAGATGTTAAGCCATGAAACTCTTGTTCATCACTGCCTCTTTATTTGAAAATATCAATCTTAAATATAAAATTCTTATATGCTTATTCTTAATATCCTTAATCTACCATTGAATGCTTACACATTTACATACATATGTATCTACATAACAATAGAACTATAACTTAAGGTTTAGGTTTACATAAAAATATAGCGATAGCATATAATGTGTGTTTATATAAAAATAGGAGTATAACATACATATGATATATGTTACCCTCATCAAAGTGGAAGTGCGAAGTGCACTGCCAACGATCTCATGCAGTATCTAATGTATGCCAAAATTGGATTACGTGACGATCGTATAGTTTAAAATAAGGAAGATAATGAATAGTGTGCCTATTCAAATAATGTTTTTTGTTACATTATTTGAATGGGACGGATATGACTCCTCCACCCCTAGAATCAACAGTCCCTTTTGAACGAGTTGTTGGTGGGATTACATTTAATACAATGTTTACATTCTTATCTTTTTGTTTCTTTACATAAATTAGAATTACAATATAACACAACTATACATACATAAATTAGAATAACAATATAACACAACTATGGCAATTATCTTTACTATTATAAATGATATATTTCTTTTCATAGGATAGATACGTTTTTATGAAATATTAGTTCTTTATTTGTTTAATATTTATTTTTTTTTTTATTCATTTTTATTTTAACAACATTTATTTTTTTCTTCGAAATTAATATTTATGTTCTTATTTGGATAAAATGTTTCAATACACAAATTTATTTTGCAATTATAAAAGTTTATTAAATACTTTTATTTTGTAGGATTTCCCTATCGTCGCAGTTTTGAAATAATTTTTCGTTAACGTCATTGTCTATCGTTTCAATGCTTGTTTTGTTGTTAAAGTTTTAAGTGGTTGAGTCATCAATGTTTGATTCTGGTAGTTTTTGGAATTTAAATTTCCTTTTTATTTATGTTTTATACACTTTTTTAAATTGATTATCATTATAAACTAAATGATTCCCTTCCTTACTATAGTTACTGATTTTTTATACTTGGGCTGTGCCTTGCTAACTCTTGTATTATTCACAAAATCATTTTCAAAATTCGTGGTATCTGTTTTATTATTTTTATTATTAATTGCATTAGTTCTTCTAATTTTATCTTGATGCCAAGCTTCTGAAAGTGTTTGTATTTCTTCTCTTGAAATAGTATTATTTATTAGGTTTATGGGTCGTAACTTAGTGGTTGAGTGTAGGGTATTATTGTATGCAGTGACTGCTTTAAAAACTTTTTCTTGCAAATTATCATTATTATTTGGGTCAGCATAAAAAATTCGAATATGCTCGTTCAGTGTTGAATGTAATCTTTCAACATGTGAATTTCCGGTTTTTAAATAGGTAGTTTTCAGATGAAGATTAATTCCGCTATCTCTAAGGAACTCCTTCACTGCTAAAGTATCTAATTCGTTGTCAGTGACTAAATTGTCTGGTTTCCCTAAGTATTGAATTCGATGTTTAATTGCCTCCACTACTGATACCCAAGTTCTATCTTTTAATGGATGGGCAGTAGCGTATTTGGTAAATTTGTCTATGCTTGTGAGATACATTATATTTCTTTGTGGGTACCAAATATCAAAATGTACTATTTCGTTATGTCTTTCGGGAGTTTTTGTAATATTTAAAAAGTATTTGATAGGTTTTCTGTCAAATTTCGCTCTATTAGAGATCTCACAGTTGTTTATGAACTTTTGGATCTCTTTTTGTAAATTTGGATAATAGCATGAAGTTTTTAACTCTAGAAAAACTTCATTAATTCCCCTGTGATTATTTTTGTTATGTTCTTGAGTTGTTATGTTTAGCAATTCGTTTCTGTCAACAATGTCCTTTAAAAGAGAATTTGATTTCATAATTCTAAGATTTTTGTTATTTATAAAATATTCTATGATTAGATCTTGAAATTGTACAAAAAGTTGATCATCGGGGCAAAATATCACAGCTAGCCCTTTTTCTGGTTTTGATTTCATAATTCTAAGATTTTTGTTATTTATAAAATATTCTATGATTAGATCTTGAAATTGTACAAAAAGTTGATCATCGGGGCAAAATAACACAACTAGCCCTTTTTCTGGTAATTTTTCCCTCATTATTTCTAGTAAATTTCTTTGTGAACTTATATTAATTGTGTCCCTAATTTTGTTTAGATATAATATTTTTCTGCTAATTGTTTGTCTCTCTGATTTTTTTAAAATTATTTTTTTTCTAAAAATGTTTATTGGATTTTCGGTAATCCTGATAAAATTCATACTGTCAGTTTCTGCACTGTGTACGGTTTGAATATCATCCTCATCTAATTCATTCGATTAATTTAATCTTCCAACGCTGTAACTTGGAATTTGGTTCTTTAAGGTTATTCAACCATACTAATGGACGATAATCCGTCTTAATTGTAAACTTACGACCGAATAAATGTAAAATATTTTGTTGCCCAAACCATGGCAAGTAGCTCTTTTTCGATGGTGCTATAATTTTTTTCATGTCCATTAAGAGAACGGCTAGCGAAAGCAATAGTTCTACTATTTTGCATTAAGACCGCCCCTAGTGCAAAATTGCTTGCATCTGTAATTAAGGTGAAAGGTTTCTTAAAATCTGGGTGTGTAAATATCGGGTCACTTTTTAATAAAAGTTTGAGCTTGTTAAAAGCCTCAATATAATCTTTATCTTTGAGATTTATTTTAGAGCTCTTTTTCAAGTATTTAACAAGGTGATGGGCTATATTCTTAATTTCTTGTTTGGTTTTAGGTAAGGTAATTACCTCTATTGCCTAAATTTTCTTTGGATTGGTTTTAATTCCTTCAGATGTTACTACATGACCTAGGAATTCTGCTTCCTTTGATAAGAAGTTACATTTATCAAATTGAACTTTCAGATTGGCTTTATTTAGGCAGTCAAGTATTATGTTAAGGGATTCTATATGTTCTTCTATGCTAGTAGAGAAAATTAGAATATCGTCTAAGTAGACAAGGCAAATTTTTCCAATATATTTTTGTAATACATTGTTTATCATTCTTTGGAAAGTGGCTGGCGCATTTCGTAGGCCGAAAGGCATACGAAGAAATTCATAATGTCCATTGGCTGTAGAAAAGGCTGTTTTATGAACAAATCCAAAGTTAAAAAATATTGACACCTTCCCAATTTATCAAATATATCTTCTATATTTGGAATTGGAAACTCAATTGTTATGTCATTCAGTTTCCTATAATCGATTACTAAACGCCATTTTTGTTTATTAGAGTTATCAAGCTTCTTGGGCACCATCCATAACGGGCTGTTGTAAGGGCTATTAGATTCTCTAATTATTCCTTGTTTAAGCATACTATCTATTTGCTTGTTAACTTCCTCCTTGTGTACTTCTGGGTACCTATACATTTTTGAGTATACCGGAATATAGTTTTTGGTGGTAATTTTATGCTTAATCTCGTTAGTAAAGGTTAGATTATCATGTTCATTGTAAAAGCTTTTTTTATGTTTTTGATGTGTGAACATTTTAGCTCACGGTATGGGCAAAATTTCAAATGTGTAGAATCCAGTTCCCCTCTCGCTCACACTACTGCGCGGCATGACAGCTACTCTAATCAACAAAGAGAAGAGAAGAAGAGAGGGAGAAATTAAAATACGAGCAGAGTTTGTTTGTTTATGTTTCGATCAATTTACTCACACATACAATTATGTACATCCGAAAACAAAATGTGTTTGTACATTTATTCGTGGCAGAACTATTTGTTGGTGTTAAACGTGTGGAGATCGACTATACCATACAAGCAGAGAATTCGCCGTAGCAAACACAGGCATTTGATAGGCTTTGCATTCGATTAGTTAGATTGGATTAAAATTAAATATTTTTTAAAATATAAAAATAATACAAAATGATAAGTAATAAAGAATCTAGGTTTCAATAAATATATAAAAAAAAATGTAGTGATAATGATAGCAAACCACAGCATTATAAAAATTTTGCTTTGTACATTAAACTTCGAAAGGCAACACTTTTTTTTATCTATGTAAGTAGAAATGTTAAACAGAATAAATCGAACTTATTAATTATAAAATCACTTATTTACTTCAATAAAAATACATTGTTTCTTATTTTTATTAACTGTAGTTAAGGCAACTCTCTGGTGACTGATCATCCCTTTTGCCTTTCTAAGGTTAAATGCGGAAAGCACTTATCGTCACGTGAGGATTGATTTGACGTATATGTGTACAAATTCATATACCTATACGCCAAATCAATTCTCAGGCGAAGTTATGTAAAATTTTCACACCTAATAAAATTTCAAATCGACAGGAAGAAAAACTTAAAGCGCGGAAAAAAGGTTGTTATTGCAGCTGCGTATATGCCCGATGCATTGAGTAAAGGAAAATAATGCAACTACAACATATCAGCCCTATTCAGGATTTGGTGCAAACGCAAAATATTTCTGCTAACACAACAACAAATATATGCGATATGGAATAAAAATTTGCATTTGCAATCATGCAAGACCATTTGCAATTTATGGTGAATTGGGCTATTATATATAAAAGATAATGATATCTAATAAGTTTTTAAGTTTATAAAAGAATTGTTTTAGTTTGAATTATTTACCTAGCATATAGATTATACATCAAATCCCTATATATGGCTATACATATGTGAGCTTATGTATATGGCATTCAGTTGGCTTAACTGTTTACACATCAAATATCTTGCGTGTCTTGCACACTTCCATTGTTTTTTTTTTCTCGTTGCACTATATGATTTTTTAAAAAAATTCTGTTTTTACTGAAGCTATGCAATAATAATAATGTATTTATTTATTTAGATTTCTCCATTAAATCAGCTTTACATGGTTTACATGGTATTTAAATTTATTACTTAAAAATTTGCAATTATATATGCTTTTAATGTATTTTCAAATTTGCGAAATGTTTTAATTTGTCATATATCGTTTGGAATGCTGTTGTGTACAGCCTTATTCCTTTATAAAATAATGAATTTTGACTACATGTTTTTATTGCTTTTGTTGCTTCGATTTCATTTATATATCTTAATTGTCTCTTATGAATTTCATTTCTGTACACAATTCTATTAGTTAAATATTTTGGCGCTTCGCCTTCTATAATTTTGTATATAAACAACAAAGTTCTTAAAATTATTATTTGTTTGACATTCATAAATTTTAGATTTTCAAATAAAAAGTTATCTTTGACTGACCTATTTACATTTAAAATTTGGCTCATGCATTTAATTTGTAAATGCTGAACGCGACATATACTAGTTTCACTCGATAGATACAGTATCGATGCGCAATAAGTGTAATGTTGCTGAATTAGTGTTTTATATACCTTTTCTTTTTGGTTTCTGTTTAATTCATTTCTTAATCTACTCAAAACGTTCACTTTTTTACCAATTTTTTTGCATACATGGTCTATATTTTTTTTGAATTTCAGATTATCATCAATTATCACACCTAAATCTCTACTCTAGTGCCATTTATGAAAATATTCACATTATTTTTATCTATATTTTTGTTTCCAATTACCAGAACTTTAGTTTTACTAATATTTAGTTTTAGTTTATTTTGGCAAAGCTTATTGAATAATATGTCGAGATCTACATTTAGTTTTTGTTTGGCTTCTTCGATTTTATCTGCAATTATATACACAAGCGTATCGTCAGCGAACATTTTAACGCTACAGTATTTTAGGCAGCTGCTCATACTATTTACATAAATATTAAAAAGTAAAGGACCAAGAATTGAACCTTGTGGTACTCCCAAATTATTATCGCACTCTCTGGAAATTACATCGCCGATTTTTACTGATTGCTTTCTGTTTTTGAGATAGCGCTTGAACCATCGAAGTGTCATCTGTTGAACGCCGTACTTTTTAAGTTTGTAGACTAGCGAATCCGGATCAATTGTTTCAAAGGCGCGTTGAAGATCCAAGAATACTGCGATGATTATTTTTGACAAATTTTGTGCTTCTCTCCAATCATATAGCACATCGGTGATAGCAGACTCACAGGAGTGTTGAGCTCGGAATCCTGACTGATATTGATTAAGAAGACCATTTGTTTGTATATACCCATTGAATTGCTTGAATGCCAATTTTTCAATGAGTCTCTCGACACACGGTAGCATGTTGATAGGACGATGTTCATTAATAAGCACAGTACCACTTTTTTCTGGATTGGTATGATTGTTGACTTTTTCAGGGCTTCAGGAAATATTCCGTTGTCGAATGAATCGTTAATAATGTTGGCAACTTGACGACCTATAACAAAAACCGCATCTAACAACACACTCGGTTTTAAGAAGAACTCATCCGTATTTTCCTTTAATTCTTTTAAGCAGGATTTAATCTCTGTGATTGTAATATTATTAAATTCAAAGGACAGGTTTTGGTCAAAAGCGATGTCATCCTCGAAGTTTCTCGTTGGTATGCTTTCATTCAGTTGAACGATACTGCTTGTGTTTATCGGTTATCCTCGTCACCAGATACATTAAATCATGAAACTCTTGTTTCTTAATTTAGATGTTGAGCCATGAAACTCTTGTTCATCACTGTGTCTTTATTTGAAAATATCAATCTTAAATATAAAATTCTTATCCTAGTTTTGCTTATTCTTAATTTCCTTAATCTACAATTATATGCATACATATTTACATACATATGTATCTACATAACAATAGAACTATAACTTAAGGTTTAGGTTTACATAAAAATATAGCGATAGCATACATATGTGTGTTTATATGAAAATAGGAGTATAACATACATATGATATATGTTACCCTCATCAAAGTGGAAGTGCGAAGTGCACTGCCAACGATCTCATGCAGTAACGAATGTATACCAGAATTGGATTACGTGACGATCGTATAGTTTAAAAAAAGGAAGATAATGAATAGTGTTCCTATTCAAATAATGTTTCTTGTTACATTATTTGAATGGGACGGTATTGTCATATCCGTCTCTTTCTTACATTTTCTATCCAAAAACAATATGTAAGTTCAATGATGCCACCTTATTTTATTCTAAAAAAGTAATTTGTTCCTTTATGGTATTTTGATACTTTTGTTTCGTAGCCAAATGGATCTTGAATTTGTATATGCTGATGCGACTAAATTTTGGATGAAACAGATTTATGGAAACGTTCATTGTTCCATACACATTTGTGTTAACAATAGTCAAAGTAATTCGTAAAAGCTATTGAGTTAAAATTTTATGCAGCGACGAGTTGTAAGGACTAAGCTTTAGAGGAAAATGGCCCATATACCACACCCCTATTTTCTTGTATTTTACTTACTTTTTTATCTTACTTTCCTTTAATTTTAGTTTTAACAATTTCATTGAAATTTGGGATTTTATTGCAATTTGAGGGCAGCTCCGCAACTAAATTTCCAAAAATGAAGAAATAACTTACTTCAAATTGAACACCATAGTTGCATGAAAGGAACACATTTTTCTCCATTTTGAGGAAAATTTACATAAACGAGGGAAATTTTCGTGGATTCAAAATGATGAAACTTTTTCTTTGTTTTAGAGATGGGTATTTTTCTGGGTGCACCCAAAGAAATACTTACCTCGTTTGAAGAAAAACGACTATCAAATTGAGGAAAAATGGGATTGATTTGGCGCCATAGAAACGGTTTCCTCATTTAGATATACAAAATTCCTTTGAATTGAGGAAATATTTTTTCTTTATTTTAGAGAAAAATTTCTTAGAAAGAAGGAAGTTTTCTATAAATTAAAGAAATATGTCTTCAATTTGTAGAAATTGTATTTTTCAAATGAATAATATTTTATTTCATTATGAGAAATTGTATATAATTTAGGTACAATTTTCCTTAGTTTGAGAAATAATTTTTCATAAATTGAAGCCAAGTTACTACCTTTTTAGAAAAAAAAATCCTCAATTTATGGAATATAAAAATATAAAAGGCATAGAAATCATTTTTTTTTCCTTGTATTCATTTATTTTATTTTTATTAAGTATTAAGGTTTACATTCATACATATTTTTACATACCCTACAGGCGTCGTCGCCTCGAAATGATCAAAAGTTCCTTATGGCCATCAAAAAATTATAAATTGAAGTTTATTGAAATTTATATCTTTTCAATATATTTTTTTTTTCACAAAATATATCAACAGCCACAAACACAACCGCTTCGTTTGAAATCGAGACACCGACTAAAAAATTCAAAAGAAAAGCAAAGCGTACGCGATTGTCTGCTAAGGCCAAAAGAGTAAAGCTAGTTTTTATGTGTATAACAGAACATTTTTGGTATATAGATACATTAAATCATGAAATCTTGTCTCTTAATTTAGATGTTAAGCCATGAAACTCTTGTTCATCACTGCCTCTTTATTTGAAAATATCAATCTTAAATATAAAATTCTTACATGCTTATTCTTAATATCCTTAATCTACCATTGAATGCTTACACATTTACATACATATGTATCTTCATAACAATAGAACTATAACTTAAGGTTTAGGTTTACATAAAAATATAGCGATAGCATATAATGTGTGTTTATATAAAAATAGGAGTATAACATACATATGATATATGTTACCCTCATCAAAGTGGAAGTGCGAAGTGCACTGCCAACGATCTCATGCAGTATCTAATGTATGCCAAAATTGGATTACGTGACGATCGTATAGTTTAAAATAAGGAAGATAATGAATAGTGTGCCTATTCAAATAATGTTTTTTGTTACATTATTTGAATGGGACGGATATGACTCCTCCACCCCTAGAATCAACAGTCCCTTTTGAACGAGTTGTTGGTGGGATTACATTTAATACAATGTTTACATTCTTATCTTTTTGTTTCTTTACATAAATTAGAATTACAATATAACACAACTATACATACATAAATTAGAATAACAATATAACACAACTATGGCAATTATCTTTACTATTATAAATGATATATTTCTTTTCATAGGATAGATACGTTTTTATGAAATATTAGTTCTTTATTTGTTTAATATTTATTTTTTTTTTTATTCATTTTTATTTTAACAACATTTATTTTTTTCTTCGAAATTAATATTTATGTTCTTATTTGGATAAAATGTTTCAATACACAAATTTATTTTGCAATTATAAAAGTTTATTAAATACTTTTATTTAGTAGGATTTCCCTATCGTCGCAGTTTTGAAATAATTTTTCGTTAACGTCATTGTCTATCGTTTCAATGCTTGTTTTGTTGTTAAAGTTTTAAGTGGTTGAGTCATCAATGTTTGATTCTGGTAGTTTTTGGAATTTAAATTTCCTTTTTATTTATGTTTTATACACTTTTTTAAATTGATTATCATTATAAACTAAATGATTCCCTTCCTTACTATAGTTACTGATTTTTTATACTTGGGCTGTGCCTTGCTAACTCTTGTATTATTCACAAAATCATTTTCAAAATTCGTGGTATCTGTTTTATTATTTTTATTATTAATTGCATTAGTTCTTCTAATTTTATCTTGATGCCAAGCTTCTGAAAGTGTTTGTATTTCTTCTCTTGAAATAGTATTATTTATTAGGTTTATGGGTCGTAACTTAGTGGTTGAGTGTAGGGTATTATTGTATGCAGTGACTGCTTTAAAAACTTTTTCTTGCAAATTATCATTATTATTTGGGTCAGCATAAAAAATTCGAATATGCTCGTTCAGTGTTGAATGTAATCTTTCAACATGTGAATTTCCGGTTTTTAAATAGGTAGTTTTCAGATGAAGATTAATTCCGCTATCTCTAAGGAACTCCTTCACTGCTAAAGTATCTAATTCGTTGTCAGTGACTAAATTGTCTGGTTTCCCTAAGTATTGAATTCGATGTTTAATTGCCTCCACTACTGATACCCAAGTTCTATCTTTTAATGGATGGGCAGTAGCGTATTTGGTAAATTTGTCTATGCTTGTGAGATACATTATATTTCTTTGTGGGTACCAAATATCAAAATGTACTATTTCGTTATGTCTTTCGGGAGTTTTTGTAATATTTAAAAAGTATTTGATAGGTTTTCTGTCAAATTTCGCTCTATTAGAGATCTCACAGTTGTTTATGAACTTTTGGATCTCTTTTTGTAAATTTGGATAATAGCATGAAGTTTTTAACTCTAGAAAAACTTCATTAATTCCCCTGTGATTATTTTTGTTATGTTCTTGAGTTGTTATGTTTAGCAATTCGTTTCTGTCAACAATGTCCTTTAAAAGAGAATTTGATTTCATAATTCTAAGATTTTTGTTATTTATAAAATATTCTATGATTAGATCTTGAAATTGTACAAAAAGTTGATCATCGGGGCAAAATATCACAACTAGCCCTTTTTCTGGTTTTGATTTCATAATTCTAAGATTTTTGTTATTTATAAAATATTCTATGATTAGATCTTGAAATTGTACAAAAAGTTGATCATCGGGGCAAAATAACACAACTAGCCCTTTTTCTGGTAATTTTTCCCTCATTATTTCTAGTAAATTTCTTTGTGAACTTATATTAATTGTGTCCCTAATTTTGTTTAGATATAATATTTTTCTGCTAATTGTTTGTCTCTCTGATTTTTTTAAAATTATTTTTTTTCTAAAAATGTTTATTGGATTTTCGGTAATCCTGATAAAATTCATACTGTCAGTTTCTGCACTGTGTACGGTTTGAATATCATCCTCATCTAATTTATTCGATTAATTTAATCTTCCAACGCTGTAACTTGGAATTTGGTTCTTTAAGGTTATTCAACCATACTAATGGACGATAATCCGTCTTAATTGTAAACTTACGACCGAATAAATGTAAAATATTTTGTTGCCCAAACCATGGCAAGTAGCTCTTTTTCGATGGTGCTATAATTTTTTTCATGTCCATTAAGAGAACGGCTAGCGAAAGCAATAGTTCTACTATTTTGCATTAAGACCGCCCCTAGTGCAAAATTGCTTGCATCTGTAATTAAGGTGAAAGGTTTCTTAAAATCTGGGTGTGTAAATATCGGGTCACTTTTTAATAAAAGTTTGAGCTCGTTAAAAGCCTCAATATAATCTTTATCTTTGAGATTTATTTTAGAGCTCTTTTTCAAGTATTTAACAAGGTGATGGGCTATATTCTTAATTTCTTGTTTGGTTTTAGGTAAGGTAATTACCTCTATTGCCTAAATTTTCTTTGGATTGGTTTTAATTCCTTCAGATGTTACTACATGACCTAGGAATTCTGCTTCCTTTGATAAGAAGTTACATTTATCAAATTGAACTTTCAGATTGGCTTTATTTAGGCAGTCAAGTATTATGTTAAGGGATTCTATATGTTCTTCTATGCTAGTAGAGAAAATTAGAATATCGTCTAAGTAGACAAGGCAAATTTTTCCAATATATTTTTGTAATACATTGTTTATCATTCTTTGGAAAGTGGCTGGCGCATTTCGTAGGCCGAAAGGCATACGAAGAAATTCATAATGTCCATTGGCTGTAGAAAAGGCTGTTTTATGAACAAATCCAAAGTTGAAAAATATTGACACCTTCCCAATTTATCAAATATATCTTCTATATTTGGAATTGGAAACTCAATTGTTATGTCATTCAGTTTCCTATAATCGATTACTAAACGCCATTTTTGTTTATTAGAGTTATCAAGCTTCTTGGGCACCATCCATAACGGGCTGTTGTAAGGGCTATTAGATTCTCTAATTATTCCTTGTTTAAGCATACTATCTATTTGCTTGTTAACTTCCTCCTTGTGTACTTCTGGGTACCTATACATTTTTGAGTATACCGGAATATAGTTTTTGGTGGTAATTTTATGCTTAATCTCGTTAGTAAAGGTTAGATTATCATGTTCATTGTAAAAGCTTTTTTTATGTTTTTGATGTGTGAACATTTTAGCTCACGGTATGGGCAAAATTTCAAATGTGTAAAATCCAGTTCCCCTCTCGCTCACACTACTGCGCGGCATGACAGCTACTCTAATCAACAAAGAGAAGAGAAGAAGAGAGGGAGAAATTAAAATACGAGCAGAGTTTGTTTGTTTATGTTTCGATCAATTTACTCACACATACAATTATGTACATCCGAAAACAAAATGTGTTTGTACATTTATTCGTGGCAGAACTATTTGTTGGTGTTAAACGTGTGGAGATCGACTATACCATACAAGCAGAGAATTCGCCGTAGCAAACACAGGCATTTGATAGGCTTTGCATTCGATTAGTTAGATTGGATTAAAATTAAATATTTTTTAAAATATAAAAATAATACAAAATGATAAGTAATAAAGAATCTAGGTTTCAATAAATATATAAAAAAAAATGTAGTGATAATGACAGCAAACCACAGCATTATAAAAATTTTGCTTTGTACATTAAACTTCGAAAGGCAACACTTTTTTTTATCTATGTAAGTAGAAATGTTAAACAGAATAAATCGAACTTATTAATTATAAAATCACTTATTTACTTCAATAAAAATACATTGTTTCTTATTTTTATTAACTGTAGTTAAGGCAACTCTCTGGTGACTGATCATCCCTGTTGCCTTTCTAAGGTTAAATGCGGAAAGCACTTATCGTCACGTGAGGATTGATTTGACGTATATGTGTACAAATTCATATACCTATACGCCAAATCAATTCTCAGGCGAAGTTATGTAAAATTTTCACACCTAATAAAATTTCAAATCGACAGGAAGAAAAACTTAAAGCGCGGAAAAAAGGTTGTTATTGCAGCTGCGTATATGCCCGATGCATTGAGTAAAGGAAAATAATGCAACTACAACATATCAGCCCTATTCAGGATTTGGTGCAAACGCAAAATATTTCTGCTAACACAACAACAAATATATGCGATATGGAATAAAAATTTGCATTTGCAATCATGCAAGACCATTTGCAATTTATGGTGAATTGGGCTATTATATATAAAAGATAATGATATCTAATAAGTTTTTAAGTTTATAAAAGAATTGTTTTAGTTTGAATTATTTACCTAGCATATAGATTATACATCAAATCCCTATATATGGCTATACATATGTGAGCTTATCTATATGGCATTCAGTTGGCTTAACTGTTTACACATCAAATATCTTGCGTGCCTTGCACACTTCCATTGTTTTTTTTTCTCGTTGCACTATATGATTTTTAAAAAAAAATCTGTTTTTACTGAAGCTATGCAATAATAATAATGTATTTATTTATTTAGATTTCTCCATTAAATCAGCTTTACATGGTTTACATGGTATTTAAATTTATTACTTAAAAATTTGCAATTATATATGCTTTTAATGTATTTTCAAATTTGCGAAATGTTTTAATTTGTCATATATCGTTTGGAATGCTGTTGTGTACAGCCTTATTCCTTTATAAAATAATGAATTTTGACTACATGTTTTTATTGCTTTTGTTGCTTCGATTTCATTTATATATCTTAATTGTCTCTTATGAATTTCATTTCTGTACACAATTCTATTAGTTAAATATTTTGGCGCTTCGCCTTCTATAATTTTGTATATAAACAACAAAGTTCTTAAAATTATTATTTGTTTGACATTCATAAATTTTAGATTTTCAAATAAAAAGTTATCTCTGACTGACCTATTTACATTTAAAATTTGGCTCATGCATTTAATTTGTAAATGCTGAACGCGACATATACTAGTTTCACTCGATAGATACAGTATCGATGCGCAATAAGTGTAATGTTGCTGAATTAGTGTTTTATATACCTTTTCTTTTTGGTTTCTGTTTAATTCATTTCTTAATCTACTCAAAACGTTCACTTTTTTACCAATTTTTTTGCATACATGGTCTATATTTTTTTTGAATTTCAGATTATCATCAATTATCACACCTAAATCTCTACTCTAGTGCCATTTATGAAAATATTCACATTATTTTTATCTATATTTTTGTTTCCAATTACCAGAACTTTAGTTTTACTAATATTTAGTTTTAGTTTATTTTGGCAAAGCTTATTGAATAATATGTCGAGATCTACATTTAGTTTTTGTTTGGCTTCTTCGATTTTATCTGCAATTATATACACAAGCGTATCGTCAGCGAACATTTTAACGCTACAGTATTTTAGGCAGCTGCTCATACTATTTACATAAATATTAAATGTAAAGGACCAAGAATTGAACCTTGTGGTACTCCCAAATTATTATCGCACTCTCTGGAAATTACATCGCCGATTTTTACTGATTGCTTTCTGTTTTTGAGATAGCGCTTGAACCATCGAAGTGTCATCTGTTGAACGCCGTACTTTTTAAGTTTGTAGACTAGCAAATCCGGATCAATTGTTTCAAAGGCGCGTTGAAGATCCAAGAATACTGCGATGATTATTTTTGACAAATTTTGTGCTTCTCTCCAATCATATAGCACATCGGTGATAGCAGACTCACAGGAGTGTTGAGCTCGGAATCCTGACTGATATTGATTAAGAAGACCATTTGTTTGTATATACCCATTGAATTGCTTGAATGCCAATTTTTCAATGAGTCTCTCGACACACGGTAGCATGTTGATAGGACGATGTTCATTAATAAGCACATTACCACTTTTTTCTGGATTGGTATGATTGTTGACTTTTTCAGGGCTTCAGGAAATATTCCGTTGTCGAATGAATCGTTAATAATGTTGGCAACTTGACGACCTATAACAAAAACCGCATCTAACAACACACTCGGTTTTAAGAAGAACTCATCCGTATTTTCCTTTAATTCTTTTAAGCAGGATTTAATCTCTGTGATTGTAATATTATTAAATTCAAAGGACAGGTTTTGGTCAAAAGCGATGTCATCCTCGAAGTTTCTCGTTGATATGCTTTCATTCAGTTGAACGATACTGCTTGTGTTTATCGGTTATCCTCGTCACCAGATACATTAAATCATGAAACTCTTGTTTCTTAATTTAGATGTTGAGCCATGAAACTCTTGTTCATCACTGTGTCTTTATTTGAAAATATCAATCTTAAATATAAAATTCTTATCCTAGTTTTGCTTATTCTTAATTTCCTTAATCTACAATTGTATGCATACATATTTACATACATATGTATCTACATAACAATAGAACTATAACTTAAGGTTTAGGTTTACATAAAAATATAGCGATAGCATACATATGTGTGTTTATATAAAAATAGGAGTATAACATACATATGATATATGTTACCCTCATCAAAGTGGAAGTGCGAAGTGCACTGCCAACGATCTCATGCAGTAACGAATGTATGCCAGAATTGGATTACGTGACGATCGTATAGTTTAAAAAAAGGAAGATAATGAATAGTGTTCCTATTCAAATAATGTTTCTTGTTACATTATTTGAATGGGACGGTATTGTCATATCCGTCTCTTCGTCTCTTTCTTACATTTTCTATCCAAAAACAATATGTAAGTTCAATGATGCCACCTTATTCTAAAAAAGTAGTTTGTTCCTTTATGGTATTTTGATACTTTTGTTTCGTAGCCAAATGGATCTTGAATTTGTATATGCTGATGCGACTAAATTTTGGATGAAACAGATTTATGGAAACGTTCATTGTTCCATACACATTTGTGTTAACAATAGTCAAAGTAATTCGTAAAAGCTATTGAGTTAAAATTTTATGCAGCGACGCGTTGTAAGGACTAAGCTTTAGAAGAAAATGGCTCATATACCACATCCCTATTTTCTTGTATTTTACTTACTTTTTTATCTTACTTTCCTTTAATTTTAGTTTTAACAATTTCATTGAAATTTGGGATTTTATTGCAATTTGCGGGCAGCTCCGCAACTAAATTTCCAAAAATGAAGAAATAACTTACTTCAAATAGAACACCATAGTTGCATGAAAGGAACATATTTTTCTCCATTTTGAGGAAAATTTACATAAACGAGGGAAATTTTCGTGGATTCAAAATGATGAAACTTTTTCTTTGTTTTAGAGATGGGTATTTTTCTGGGTGCACCCAAAGAAATACTTACCTCGTTTGAAGAAAAACGACTATCAAATTGAGGAAAAATGGGAATGATTTGGCGCCATAGAAACGGTTTCCTCATTTAGATATACAAAATTCCTTTGAATTGAGGAAATATTTTTTCTTTATTTTAGAGAAAAATTTCTTAGAAAGAAGGAAGTTTTCTATAAATTAAAGAAATATGTCTTCAATTTGTAGAAATTGTATTTTTCAAATGAATAATATTTTATTTCATTATGAGAAATTGTATATAATTTAGGTACAATTTTCCTTAGTTTGAGAAATAATTTTTCATAAATTGAAGCCAAGTTACTACATTTTTGGAAAAAAAAATCCTCAATTTATGGAATATAAAAATATAAAAGGCATAGAAATCATTTTTTTTTTTTCCTTGTATTCATTTATTATTTTATTTTTATTAACTATTAAGGTTTACATTCATACATATTTTTACATACCCTACAGGCGTCGTCGCCTCGAAATGATCAAAAGTTCCTTATGGCCAACAAAAAATTATAAATTGAAGTTTATTGAAATTTATATCTTTTCAATATATTTTGTTTTTTTTTCACAAAATATATCAACAGCCACAAACACAACCGCTTCGTTTGAAATCGAGACACCGACTAAAAATTAAAAAGAAAAGCAAAGCGTACGCGATTGTCTGCTAAGGCCAAAAGAGTAAAGCTAGCTTTTATGTGTATACCAGAACATTTTTGGTATATAGATACATTAAATCATGAAATCTTGTTTCTTAATTTAGATGTTAAGCCATGAAACTCTTGTTCATCACTGCCTCTTTATTTGAAAATATCAATCTTAAATATAAAATTCTTATATGCTTATTCTTAAAATCCTTAATCTACCATTGAATGCTTACACATTTACATACATATGTATCTACATAACAATAGAACTATAACTTAAGGTTTAGGTTTACATAAAAATATAGCGATAGCATACATATGTGTGTTTATATAAAAATAGGAGTATAACATACATATGATATATGTTACCCTCATCAAAGTGGAAGTGCGAAGTGCACTGCCAACGATCTCATGCAGTAACGAATGTATGCCAGAATTGGATTACGTGACGATCGTATAGTTTAAAAAAAGGAAGATAATGAATAGTGTGCCTATTCAAATAATGTTTCTTGTTACATTATTTGAATGGGACGGTATTGTCATATCCGTCTCTTCGTCTCTTTCTTACATTTTCTATCCAAAAACAATATGTAAGTTCAATGATGCCACCTTATTTTATTCTAAAAAAGTAATTTGTTCCTTTATGGTATTTTGATACTTTTGTTTCGTAGCCAAATGGATCTTGAATTTGTATATGCTGATGCGACTAAATTTTGGATGAAACAGATTTATGGAAACGTTCATTGTTCCATACACATTTGTGTTAACAATAGTCAAAGTAATTCGTAAAAGCTATTGAGTTAAAATTTTATGCAGCGACGCGTTGTAAGGACTAAGCTTTAGAAGAAAATGGCCCATATACCACATCCCTATTTTCTTGTATTTTACTTACTTTTTTATCTTAGTTTCCTTTAATTTTAGTTTTAACAATTTCATTGAAATTTGGGATTTTATTGCAATTTGCGGGCAGCTCCGCAACTAAATTTCCAAAAATGAAGAAATAACTTACTTCAAATTGAACACCATAGTTGCATGAAAGGAACACATTTTTCTCCATTTTGAGGAAAATTTACATAAACGAGGGAAATTTTCGTGGATTCAAAATGATGAAACTTTTTCTTTGTTTTAGAGATGGGTATTTTTCTGGGTGCACCCAAAGAAATACTTACCTCGTTTGAAGAAAAACGACTATCAAATTGAGAAAAAATGGGAATGATTTGGCGCCATAGAAACGGTTTCCTCATTTAGATATACAAAATTCCTTTGAATTGAGGAAATATTTTTTCTTTATTTTAGAGAAAAATTTCTTAGAAAGAAGGAAGTTTTCTATAAATTAAAGAAATATGTCTTCAATTTGTAGAAATTGTATTTTTCAAATGAATAATATTTTATTTCATTATGAGAAATTGTATATAATTTAGGTACAATTTTCCTTAGTTTGAGAAATAATTTTTCATAAATTGAAGCCAAGTTACTACATTTTTGGAAAAAAAAATCCTCAATTTATGGAGTATAAAAATATAAAAGGCATAGAAATCATTTTTTTTTTTCCTTGTATTTATTTATTATTTTATTTTTATTAACTATTAAGGTTTACATTCATACATATTTTTACATACCCTACAGGCGTCGTCGCCTCGAAATGATCAAAAGTTCCTTATGGCCATCAAAAAATTATAAATTGAAGTTTATTGAAATTTATATCTTTTCAATATATTTTGTTTTTTTTTTCACAAAATATATCAACAGCCACAAACACAACCACTTCGCTTGAAATAGAGACGCCAACTAAAAAATTCAAAAGAAAAACAAAGCGTACGCGATTGTCTGCTAAGGCCAAAATAGTAAAGCTAGTTTTTGTGTATACTAAAATTTTGTATGGAGAACATTTTTGGTATATTTGTCTCTTTCTTACATTTTATATGCAACTAAATTTGTAAAAATGAAAAAATAACTTACATCAAATTGAACACCATGGTTGCATGAAAGGAGCACATTTTTCTTCATTTTGAGGAAAATTTACTTAAACGAGAGAAATTTTCACGGATTCAAATTGAGGAAACTTTTTCTTTGTTTTAGAGATGGGTATTTTTCTGGGTGCACCCAAAGAAATACTTACCTCGTTTAAAGAAAAACGACTATCAAATTGAGGAAAAATGGGAATGATTTGGCGCCATAGAAACGGTTTCCTCATTTAGATATACAGAATTCCTTTGAATTGAGGAAATATTTTTTCTTTATTTTAGAGAAAAATTTCTTAGAAAGAAGGAAGTTTTCTATAAATTAAAGAAATATGTCTTCAATTTGTAGAAATTGTATTTTTCAAATGAATAATATTTTATTTCATTATGAGAAATTGTATATAATTTAGGTATAATTTTCCTTAGTTTGAGAAATAATTTTTCATAAATTGAAGCCAAGTTACTCCCTTTTTAGAAAAAAAAATCCTCAATTTATGGAATATAAAAATATAAAAGGCATAGAAATCATTTTTTTTTCCTTGTATTCATTTATTATTTTATTTTTATTAAGTATTAAGGTTTACATTCATACATATTTTTACATACCCTGCAGGCGTCGTCGCCTCGAAATGATCAAAAGTTCCTTATGGCCATCAAAAAATTATAAATTGTAGTTTATTGAAATTTATATCTTTTCAATATATTTTTTTTTTTCACAAAATATATCAACAGCCACAAACACAACCGCTTCGTTTGAAATCGAGACACCGACTAAAAATTAAAAAGAAAAGCAAAGCGTACGCGATTGTCTGCTAAGGCCAAAAGAGTAAAGCTAGCTTTTATGTGTATACCAGAACATTTTTGGTATATAGATACATTAAATCATGAAATCTTGTTTCCTAATTTAGATGTTAAGCCATGAAACTCTTGTTCATCACTGCCTCTTTATTTGAAAATATCAATCTTAAATATAAAATTCTTATATGCTTATTCTTAAAATCCTTAATCTACCATTGAATGCTTACACATTTACATACATATGTATCTACATAACAATAGAACTATAACTTAAGGTTTAGGTTTACATAAAAATATAGCGATAGCATACATATGTGTGTTTATATAAAAATAGGAGTATAACATACATATGATATATGTTACCCTCATCAAAGTGGAAGTGCGAAGTGCACTGCCAACGATCTCATGCAGTAACGAATGTATGCCAGAATTGGATTACGTGACGATCGTATAGTTTAAAAAAAGGAAGATAATGAATAGTGTGCCTATTCAAATAATGTTTCTTGTTACATTATTTGAATGGGACGGTATTGTCATATCCGTCTCTTCGTCTCTTTCTTACATTTTCTATCCAAAAACAATATGTAAGTTCAATGATGCCACCTTATTTTATTCTAAAAAAGTAATTTGTTCCTTTATGGTATTTTGATACTTTTGTTTCGTAGCCAAATGGATCTTGAATTTGTATATGCTGATGCGACTAAATTTTGGATGAAACAGATTTATGGAAACGTTCATTGTTCCATACACATTTGTGTTAACAATAGTCAAAGTAATTCGTAAAAGCTATTGAGTTAAAATTTTATGCAGCGACGCGTTGTAAGGACTAAGCTTTAGAAGAAAATGCCCCATATACCACATCCCTATTTTCTTGTATTTTACTTACTTTTTTATCTTACTTTCCTTTAATTTTAGTTTTAACAATTTCATTGAAATTTGGGATTTTATTGCAATTTGCGGGCAGCTCCGCAACTAAATTTCCAAAAATGAAGAAATAACTTACTTCAAATTGAACACCATAGTTGCATGAAAGGAACACATTTTTCTCCATTTTGAGGAAAATTTACATAAACGAGGGAAATTTTCGTGGATTCAAAATGATGAAACTTTTTCTTTGTTTTAGAGATGGGTATTTTTCTGGGTGCACCTAAAGAAATACTTACCTCGTTTGAAGAAAAACGACTATCAAATTGAGGAAAAATGGGAATGATTTGGCGCCATAGAAACGGTTTCCTCATTTAGATATACAAAATTCCTTTGAATTGAGGAAATATTTTTTCTTTATTTCAGAGAAAAATTTCTTAGAAAGAAGGAAGTTTTCTATAAATTAAAGAAATATGTCTTCAATTTGTAGAAATTGTATTTTTCAAATGAATAATATTTTATTTCATTATGAGAAATTGTATATAATTTAGGTACAATTTTCCTTAGTTTGAGAAATAATTTTTCATAAATTGAAGCCAAGTTACTACATTTTTGGAAAAAAAAATCCTCAATTTATGGAATATAAAAATATAAAAGGCATAGAAATCATTTTTTTTTTCCTTGTATTTATTTATTATTTTATTTTTATTAACTATTATGGTTTACATTCATACATATTTTTACATACCCTACAGGCGTCGTCGCCTCGAAATGATCAAAAGTTCCTTATGGCCATCAAAAAATTATAAATTGAAGTTTATTGAAATTTATATCTTTTCAATATATTTTGTTTTTTTTTTCACAAAATATATCAACAGCCACAAACACAACCACTTCGCTTGAAATAGAGACGCCAACTAAAAAATTCAAAAGAAAAACAAAGCGTACGCGATTGTCTGCTAAGGCCAAAAGAGTAAAGCTAGTTTTTATGTGTATACCAGAACATTTTTGGTATATAGATACATTAAATCATGAAATCTTGTTTCTTAATTTAGATGTTAAGCCATGAAACTCTTGTTCATCACTGCCTCTTTATTTGAAAATATCAATCTTAAATATAAAATTCTTATATGCTTATTCTTAAAATCCTTAATCTACCATTGAATGCTTACACATTTACATACATATGTATCTACATAACAATAGAACTATAACTTAAGGTTTAGGTTTACATAAAAATATAGCGATAGCATACATATGTGTGTTTATATAAAAATAGGAGTATAACATACATATGATATATGTTACCCTCATCAAAGTGGAAGTGCGAAGTGCACTGCCAACGATCTCATGCAGTAACGAATGTATGCCAGAATTGGATTACGTGACGATCGTATAGTTTAAAAAAAGGAAGATAATGAATAGTGTGCCTATTCAAATAATGTTTCTTGTTACATTATTTGAATGGGACGGTATTGTCATATCCGTCTCTTCGTCTCTTTCTTACATTTTCTATCCAAAAACAATATGTAAGTTCAGTGATGCCACCTTATTTTATTCTAAAAAAGTAATTTGTTCCTTTATGGTATTTTGATACTTTTGTTTCGTAGCCAAATGGATCTTGAATTTGTATATGCTGATGCGACTAAATTTTGGATGAAACAGATTTATGGAAACGTTCATTGTTCCATACACATTTGTGTTAACAATAGTCAAAGTAATTCGTAAAAGCTATTGAGTTAAAATTTTATGCAGCGACGCGTTGTAAGGACTAAGCTTTAGAAGAAAATGTCCCATATACCACATCCCTATTTTCTTGTATTTTACTTACTTTTTTATCTTACTTTCCTTTAATTTTAGTTTTAACAATTTCATTGAAATTTGGGATTTTATTGCAATTTGCGGGCAGCTCCGCAACTAAATTTCCAAAAATGAAGAAATAACTTACTTCAAATTGAACACCATAGTTGCATGAAAGGAACACATTTTTCTCCATTTTGAGGAAAATTTACATAAACGAGGGAAATTTTCGTGGATTCAAAATGATGAAACTTTTTCTTTGTTTTAGAGATGGGTATTTTTCTGGGTGCACCCAAAGAAATACTTACCTCGTTTGAAGAAAAACGACTATCAAATTGAGGAAAAATGGGAATGATTTGGCGCCATAGAAACGGTTTCCTCATTTAGATATACAAAATTCCTTTGAATTGAGGAAATATTTTTTCTTTATTTTAGAGAAAAATTTCTTAGAAAGAAGGAAGTTTTCTATAAATTAAAGAAATATGTCTTCAATTTGTAGAAATTGTATTTTTCAAATGAATAATATTTTATTTCATTATGAGAAATTGTATATAATTTAGGTACAATTTTCCTTAGTTTGAGAAATAATTTTTCATAAATTTTTTTCATAGAAAAAAAAATTCCTCAATTTATGGAATATAAAAATATAAAAGGCATAGAAATCATTTTTTTTTCCTTGTATTCATTTATTATTTTATTTTTATTAAGTATTAAGGTTTACATTCATACATATTTTTACATACCCTGCAGGCGTCGTCGCCTCGAAATGATCAAAAGTTCCTTATGGCCATCAAAAAATTATAAATTGAAGTTTATTGAAATTTATATCTTTTCAATATATTTTTTTTTTCACAAAATATATCAACATCTCTAAAACAAAGAAAAAGTTTCCTCAATTTGAATCCACGAGAATTTCTCTCGTTGAAGTAAATTTTCCTCAAAATGAAGAAAAATGTGCTCCTTTCATGCAACCATGGTGTTCAATTTGAAGTAAGTTATTTTTTCATTTTTACAAATTTAGTTGCATATAAAATGTAAGAAAGAGAAGAATATACCAAAAATGTTCTCCATACAAAATTTTGTTATACACAAAAAACTAGCTTTACTCTTTTGGCCTTAGCACACCCAGAGAAATATTTACCTCGTTTGAAGAAAAATGGCTATCAAATTGAGGGAAAATGGGAATGATTTGCGCCATAGAAATGGATTCCTCTTTTAGATATACAAAATTTCTTTGAATTGAGGAAATATTTTTGATGTGTAAACATTTGAGCTCACGGTATGGGCAAAATTTTAAATGTGTAAAATGTAAGAATAACTGTATCGTAAGATGTAAGATAACTGTAACGTCCAGTTCCCCTCTCGCTCACACTACTGCGCGGTATGTCTGTGCTACTCTAACGAACAAAGAGAAGAGAAGAAGAGAGGGAGAAATTAAAATACGAGCGGAGTTTGTTTGTTTATGTTTCGACCAATTTACTCACACATATATGTACATACGAAAACAAAATGTGTGTGTACATTTATTCGTGGCAGAATTATTTGTTGGTGTTAAACGTGTGGAGATCGACTATACCATACAAGCAGAGAAGTCGCCGTAGCAAACACAGGCGTTTGATAGGTTTTGCATTCGGTTAGTTAGATTGGATTAAAATTAAATATTTTTTAAAATATAAAAACAATACAAAATGATATTATTATCTACGTTTCAATAAATGTATAAACAAAATGTAGTAATAATGATAGCAAACCACGGCATTATAAAAATTTTGCTTTGTACATTAACCTTAGAAAGGCAAGACTTTTTTATCTATGTAAATAGCAAATGTTAAACAGAAAAAATCAAACTTATTTACTATAAAATCACTTATTTACTTCAAAGAAAATACATTGTTTCTTATTTTTATTAAATGCAGTTAAGGCAAATCTCCTTGCGGTGCTTTTAAAAAGTGGTGGGGTGACTGGTCACGCCTGTTGCTTTTCTAAGGTTAAATTCGGAAAGCACTTATCGTAGTCTGATTTGTGTGTACAAATTCATATACCTATACGACGTTATGTAAAATTTTCAAATCGACAGGAAGAAAAACTTAAAGCGCGGAAAAAAAGATTCAATTGCAGTTGCGTATATGCGAGCATATCGTGCCCGATGAGTAAAAAAAAAAATGATTCGACTACAAGATATCAGCCCTATTCACGATTTGGTACAAATGCAAAATATTTCTGCTATCACAACAACAAATACATGCGATATGGAACAAAAATTTGCATTTGCATTGATGCAAGGCCATTTGCAATTTATAGTGAATTGGGCTATTACATATTTCAATTCAATTTCAATTTATTAACAAAAAAAAAAAAAAAATAGTAGTACATTAAGATATAGAATCTTTACCAGTACTTGAAAAATATATATAAATACAATAAAAGAAAAGTAGAATAGAACTAAAATACTTATAAATAAAAATTAACAGAAAATAAAAGAAGATGAAAATAAATTATTAATAATAAAAAGCTTAACTAAAAAATAGACAAAGGGAGGTAGTAAAAATTAAACTAACATTTTTGATCTTAAGCGGCAGAGGGATACATTGATGCGTAGGTTTATAAAACAGATTAAGGGCAAATAAAACAACTAACATAATACCACAACTTTTGAAACAATTTAAAAATTTGCATTTGAAAAGAATTTAAGTAGTAAAGGCTTAACATTATGCAGGCTTATCTTTCTTTTGATTTGTAAAGGAAGTGCATTCCATAGTCTAATGGTGTTAATGAAAAACATTCTAGATGAATTAAGGTATTTAAACTTTGGTACAATAAAATTTAGGCACCTCGCAGACTGAGAGAAGATCAGCTTATCATACAAATACAGAGGAGTCCTACTTGTAATTAGCTTGAACAGGAATATACAGTTTCTAGCTTTCAGATAATCAGAAATACTGCAGCCAAGAACTCGGTTTCTCCATGAAGTTATGTGATCAAATCTTCTCAGGCCGTAAACGTACCGTGTTACATTATTGAAAGCAACTTCAAGCTTGTGGAGCGAATGAGAGTCAACTTTACTGTATATGAGCTCCGAGTAGGTTATAATAGGTAATACTAACTGGATAGCCAGTCTCCGCTTGATATCCACAGGAGTAAATGCAGCAGATACTCTCAAATTACGAAGTGTTAAGAATACTCTACTAATAACATTATTGATATGATCAACACAAGACAGATTCGAGTTAATATAAAAACCTAAATTAGTTATTTTGTTAACGAATTTCAATTGAACGGTTCCTATAAATAGAGGGGGAATGATAGTAGGTGGAATTTTGCCCTTTGAAATGGGTAACACAAATGATTTATCAGCATTTAAACTTAAAGCATTGTCAAAAGCCCATTTACCAATGGTTAATAAATCCTCATTTATTCTCGCACTGAGATCGTCAACAAGACCGATACGGTTAGACAAATACAGCTGAATATCATCCGCATACGCATGAACATTAACATTTTTACACGCAACAAAGATGTCATTAATAAATAGACTAAACAACAAAGGACCAAGAATTGATCCTTGTGGTACACCAGATGTTACCGATTTATACTGAGAGTAGGAATCCGCCACTCTTACTCTTTGAGTTCTTCCTTCCAAATAGCTCCTCATTAGCTTTATTGAGCTTGCACAAAACCCAAAATAGGACTTTAGCTTTTGACATAACAACAGATGGTTCACAGAATCAAACGCTTTTGAAAAGTCCAAAAGACAAAGAAGAGTCAGATCCCCCTGATCATAAGGCACACGAATATCGTCCATAATTTTCATCATTGCAGTAGAACAGCTATGGCCCTTTCGAAACCCAGATTGAAATGGTGAGAGCAGATTGTTTTCAAATACGTAATTTGAGATTTGCTCGGACATGAGTGTTTCACATATTTTAGATAAAGAGGACAAAACACTAATTGGTCGAAAATCATTGATTGCATTCGCAGATGGCTTTTTAGCTACTGGTAAAATTAATGCTATTTTCCACATACTTGGAAAAGAAGACGTAGTAAAGCAATGGTTAATTACATGTGTCAATGGAGCTAAAATAAATGGTAAGACAATTTTTAAGAGTTTAATTGGCACATATATAAAAGATAATGATATCTAATAAATTTTTAACTTTATAAAATAATTCTTTTAATTTGAATTATTTACCTAGCATGTAGATTATACATCAAATCCCTATAAATGGCTATACATATGTGAGCTTATGTATATGGCATTCAGTTGGTTTAACTGTTTACACATCAAATATCTTGCGTTCCTTGCACGCATCCATTTTTTTTCTTTATTTTAGAGAAAATTTTCTTTGAAAGAAGGAAGTTTTCCGTAAATTAAAGAAATATGTCTTCAATTTGTAGAAATTGCGGTTTTCAAATGAATAATATTTTATTTCAATATGAGAAATTGTATATAATTTAGGTAAAATTTTCCTCAGTTTGAGGAATAATTTTCCATAAATTGAAGTAAATTTACTACCTTTTTAGAAAAACAATCCTCAATTTATGGAATATTTTTTACAATGTTGTTTTAATTAAAAGGCATGGAAATCATGTTTTTTTACTTGTATTCATTTATTATTTTAATTTTAATAAGTATTAAGGTTTACATTCATACGTATTTTTACATACACTACAGGCGTCGTCGCCTCGAAATGATCAAAAGTTCCTTATGGCCATCAACAAATTATAAATTGAAGTTTATTGAAATTTATATCTTTTCAATATATTTTGTTTTTTTTTCACAAAATATATCAACAGCCACAAACACAACCGCTTCGCTTGAAATAGAGACGCCGACTAAATTCAAAAGAAAAGCAAAGCGTACGCAATTGTTTGCTAAGGCCAAAAGAGTAAAGCTAAATTTTGTGTATACTAAAATTTTGTATGGAGAACATTTTTGGTATATTCGTCTCTTCCTTACATTTTCTATACAACTGAATTTGTAAAAATGAAGACATAACTTACTTCAAATTGAACACCATGATTACATGAAAGGAACACATTTTTCTCCATTTTGAGAGAAATTTACATAAACGAGAGAAATTTTCGTGGATTCAAAATGATGAAACTTTTTCTTTGTTTTAGAGATGGGTATTTTCTAAATCCTTTATAATAAGTTTGATAGAGTCAATATTGCTGTTACTGGAAAAGGAATGCCTAACACCCATTCTGTTTAAGTTGTTTACTCTATATGTACACGCAACCTCCACTCGCTCTGCCAAATGTACTAGTGCAATTCGCCGGTTTCCAATACATATCAAAGTTAGTAAAGTATTTCTTGAATTGTTCGTTTTTCCTTCGATTACATGCGTTTCTAAAATGACGAATATGTCGGATTGTGCTATGTACTCAAAAAAGTTTGGGGGCCCACATTTATTGGCAAAACCGTTTACATTGTATGACATATTAGTTATTTTATATAATTTTAATTTTTCTTTGCATTGCTTTGATTTGTTTATACTAAGTTTATTTTTATTCTTAACATATATAATTTTATTTAGTTAATTTTTGTTTTCTCTACCGACTGCTATTAGTTTTTTCTATTAGATTGATTTTGGTTTAATTTCATAACAATATATTCATAACTGTAACTAATATCATTTAACTCTTCTCTATACATGCCTCTAATAACTACTCTAGCATAATTTTTACCGCATACCAGCATATTTTCTTTGTTCCACACAAACCAGTTATCACGAATATTCATCTTGCCATCTTTTACATTCACCTTGAACTTTTGGCTCTGGGATAAGATTTCCTTTTTTAATTGCCACATAACTCTTTTTTTCTGCTGGCGATAAATGTTTTGATCTCTTTCTATTGATATTGCAGATCCAGTTAACTGAATACGGCAAGGCCATTTCTGCCAGCACTCCGACTTTACCCCCACGTTGGTCACTTTAACGAGAAACTGATGGTGCTGAATTTCAAAAAAATTACGGTTAATCACACATTTTTGAGCTGAATGGCCAAAAATTGTATTCTTGGAAAAATTTTGTTTTCATAAAAAGTTTAATAACTCAGTCAATTACATACCGATTCTTAAAACTAAACTTGCGTTTTACTCGTTAATAAACATGTTTTTATAATAAATCCATAAGTAGTATAGCTCCTTTATAAAATAATGTGTACAAACATCGCCAAAGTTGAAAAAAAGGGGAAAAAAGTGAATAAAATTGTGTTTCCTGGACAAATACACAAAGTTTTCTTAAAAATCATTTATATCAAAAGGTCTAAGTTTCTTCTTTCTAAAACCAGTAAGAAACTGAAAATTTGTCGATAATCAACTAAGTTACAGGGTTATAAGTGCGATAAGGTACGCAAAACCGGTTTTTTAACGGTAAATTAAATTTCGCACACAGACTCTTTTTTTACTCGACGAGACCTACAAGAAAAATAGTATCACTTTCCAGGTATTTCTACTTGCCTAAATTTTGTAACACTGTGTAATTATTTAACTGTTGCAGATAGGCCACCCACTTCATTTGTTATTACTTCAACATCATTCTTGGTGCGCAAGCTTTTCATTTTTTCATCAAATATACGATCCATTAACGATTGCATATGTCTCATTAGTTCATCCAGCTTAACATTTTCTACCACCTTAAATCTGCTTTCATCATAATCTTAACCATCGGGAGATATTTCTGCCAGCATACGTTTATTTACACCAGCACCTTTCGCCAAGACCACATTTTTATTTTTCGGGGTATCATTCCAGTTCATGTTGTATGCTTTTAGGCTGTCTTTAAATTGTGAATTGATCGAACATAGCTGGAGCTTCGATCTCAAGCTTTTCAGTATGTTATGGTGAAGATTTTTAACAAAAGTGGTTGTTACATCTGCTAGTATAAAGCTTTTCTTGTCTGTAAAAGCTTTTCTGTTTCTGATCTGGATTTGTGATACGAATAACTCTAAGTAAGATAATGTATAAAGTACAAGATGAAATTTCTTCCTGCTAATGAAGCTACCCCAAAGTTTTAACACTGCAGAAACCCAATTACCTTCAAAGCCGATACCAGTGTAAAAACCTTCAGCCACCAGTTATTCAGCAGCACCGGAAATACCTAAGCGGGGACTTTAAGTATTAGGCTTGCACTTTTTACCACACTTTTCAACTTATTTTTGGAGAGCATTTATCTTTGAGGGGTTAAATATCAGTATTCCGTAACTGAATTCACGAGCAAACTATATAATAAACAATTCATAAATAGTTTTAATTCAATATAACATATTAATTACACACACTCCTATGGCAGAAAGAACAATGTGTAGCTATACATTTCACATACAGATGGCGCAAATGTCCAAGGAATTACATGAAGATGTCGCAAAACAAAAAGAGTTCGTCTACAATTGTCATCGACATCACTGAAGGAAGCATTAAAAATTTCAGAAAGTGGCAAATACAGAGACTCAGCACAAATTTTTAAAATGCAACTTGGAATTTCATCTGGCTTCCCGGCATAAGAAAACTTCAGTGAATTAAGATAATTAAAGACTTTCGTTGGCAGAATAACAGGGCAACAAATAGTGTTAAATTTAGGAATTTCAAATGGATAAGGTCTTCGATTGTCAACACGTTTGTTAGAATATGTAGATTTGAAATAACTTGCAAATAAATTCGAAATGACAGAATCGTCATCAGATACACAATCATTTAGTTTCATTGAAGAATGAAAATCAGTAACTTTACGCTTAGAATTTACAAAATTATAAAAGTTTTTAGCATCAAGGTGAATATCAAGTTTAATTTTATTAATGTAATCGATATAACACTTTTTGTTAAGCATCTAGTATTTATGGCGTAACAGAGAATAGCAGGAATAGTCCACACTGTTTCCAGATCGTTTGTATCGTTTAAAAGAACAACTCTTTGAATTTTTAAGTTTCTTTAATTCTGTTGTGAACCAAGCCAGATCGTTTAGATTTAGGAAAACTTTACATTTTGCGCACAGTTCAAAACCTTGGTAGAGAGTGTTATTAAAATTCATTATACTTCCAATCAATATCATTACAATCTATACGCCAGTTTACAGATGATAAAAAATTTTGTAGCTATATTTTTGTTGGAACTGTTTTCATGATTTGCATCGTTTAAGGTGACATTAAGCTCAAGCGAAGCATGGTATTTGTCCTCAGGGATGGAGTATGGTTTAGTTACAGATAATGATAGGTTTGACGAATCGTCAACAAGGATTAAATCAAATGTTTTGCCATTCTAGTTCAGCGTGTTGTTTATTTGATAAAAGGCCAGATCGGATATGAAGTCTAAAAATTCGTTAATATTTTCACGGGTGGAACACGGTATCAAAGTTGTGTATCACTACATAGGTTCGATGAAACCTGTGGTAAGTTAAAAACACCAAAGGCAATAAAAGAGTCATTATCCCGAATTTGAGATGCAACAGATTTTATCAAGAAAGCATGATTTAAGTAAACGCTCAAATCCAAGTTAGGTGGGATATAGGAACAAGTGATGTATATGTTTTTACTACCGAAACGAATGCGAACACAAATGAATTCAAAATCATCTTTATTGGTACCAAAAATTTCATCAGAAACAAATAGTGATTTTACAGCAATTAAGACACCTCCGCCCAATTTCAGGTCTCTATCTTTTCGATAAATTTTTTTTATTTATTTATTTATTTTTATTTATTTAAAAAAAACGTTAGTACATTAAGAATATGTTCTTTTTTAGTACAACAATAATTTTGGTATTTGGACATTAGAACTTAAAAATAAATTTTAAAAAAAAGAAAAGAAAGAAGTTGCAATGTAAGATGCAAGAGAAAAAAAAGAAAGAACCAGTGGGAGTTTGCACAAAAGTAATCATATATATAATGTTTAAAATTTTCTATGCTATTTATTGATCTAATCTGAACAGGCAGGGAATTCCAGTTTCTAATGGTGTTAAAGAAAAATAGACGGCTAGTGGTTAGATACTTAGAGCATGGTAATATAAACTGCTTAGTACGACTGGATTGGGCAAATTTTAATTTACAATGTAGATAATTTGGAGTTTTCGTAGTTATCAGTTTATGCAGAAAAATACAACTCCTCATACTAAGGTAATCGACCAAGTTACAGCCAAGTATTTCTTTTCGCCAGCTGGTAATGTGCTCAAATTTTTTAGGCCAAATACATATCTGGTCGCATAATTAAAAGCGATCTCCAATTTATGAAGCGATTGAGAGTCAAGTTTGCAGTAAACGAGCTCAGAGTAAGTAATAAGAGGGATAATTAATTGTTTTACAAGTAACTTCTTTGTTTCCATGGGAGTGAAATTTGCAGACATGCGTAGATTTCGAAGTACATAATAAAATCTACTCACCACATTATTAATGTGGCTAGAACAAGTTAGCGTGGAGTTAATTACAATACCTAAGTTTTTAATTTTCTCCACAAACTTAAGCTGCACTCCACTTACGAAGAGAGGTGGAATGTCAAATATAATTTTGTCCTTGTATACTGGGAGGACATAAGATTTACTGGCATTAAGACAAAGATCATTCTTTTGAGTCCATTCAAAGATTGCGTCAATAAGCCACTTGGACGCTTGATAGATAGCCATTACTTCCGCCTGAAAGATGCTGCAATGGTCAGGAAGTCGGAAAGAGAGTCTGAGATCTAACTTACTAGAGAAGATACCACAGCCGACTCTTTCCTCCGATTTGGATCCATCTGTATAGATGTCAATTGAATTGTCAGTGACCACCTCGTCATTAACCCATTCCTCTCTACTGGGGATATGGATGAAGAACGTGTGGTTTGAATTAGGGGTAGAGAAAATGTAGTCTACGTTAGTTGGTACGGACGTATCGTGGATTCAAATTTGGCATGGCCCAGGTTTGACCGGGTCCAGCGAGTTAGGGTACCGAGTCTGGCAGCAGAGAACTTAGCTTGTTGCTTAACCAGAAGTGAAGTTGGCAACCAATGAAGGAGCCCCAGTAATCAATATGGCTGCCGTTCTTCTAACCTTATCCAGTGGTTTAAGGTTGACCAGAAGACGGATCCATAAATAAGATTAGGCTCGACCACTGCTGAATAGTGCCAGGAAGTGACTCGAGGTTGAAGACCCCATCTTGTTCCTAATGCCCTCTTACAGCAGTAGAGAGCGCAAGAGGCTTTCCGTACTCTCTCTGCTATATTAGCTTTCCATTGAAGTTTAGGATCAAGAACAAGTCCTAAATATTTGACGCGCTTGCTAAGGCAAAGCGATATACCATTAATTATTAATTATACCATTTACCGAATTCACGGCACCAGTGAGACAGAATGCTAAGTGAGTGATTTAGCCGTTCTGAAAGAGTAGCAACGTATTTGCCGGATACTGCAATAGCAATGTCATTTGCATAAGCTATTATTTTGCAGCCGGTTTGGTCTAATCTGTTTAGCAGTGTGTTCACCGCCAGATTCCAAATAAGAGGCGATAATACACCTCCTTGTGGTGTGCCCCTATTGACAACCTTTTTGACTTTATCATTTCCGATAGAGGAGTTGATGATACGTGTTTTAAGTAGTTGTCCTATAAATCTAACCAGATTAACATCAAGATTAAGATTTATTAAGGCATTAACGATAGCGTCGGGGCAGACATTGTTGAAAGCCCCTCGATATCGAGAAACACTGCAAGTGTGTATTCTTTGTTGGAAAGTGATTTCTCAACTTCCTCAATGAGTACATGTAGCGCTGTTTCCACAGACTTCCCTTTAGTATAGGCATGCTGTGATTTGGATAAAAGAGTGGGATTGATAGAGTTCCTGATATGAAAATCAAGAACCCTTTCTAGTGTTTTTAAGAGAAAGGAGGACAGACTGATCGGTTTGAAGTCCTTTGGGTTGGTATGGGACACCTTCCCTGCTTTGGATATAAAGACTACACGAGCCTCTCTCCAGCTTTTGGGAATGTACGAGAATTTTAGGCAAGCATTATAAATTTGCAATAGCAAATATTGAATATCCGCGGGAATGACACCATCTGGCCCTGGAGATTTATAGGGGCTGAAGGATTTGATGGCCTACTTTAAAAGAGTGTCGGTCAATTGGAGAGGGGAGGGGTTTCTTAAAGGATGATCGGTCACAGGAGGACTATGATCAACGAAGGTTTCACTCCCCGGAAAATGAGTATTCAGGAACACCTCTAAGGTCTCGATTCCAGAAACAGTCCAGTGACCTTCAGCTTTTTGGATACAGTCGAGAGCCTTAGGAGTCGTATTGAGGAGTTTTCGAAGTCGGCTGGTCTCGGAAGCGCTTTCTATGCTACCACAGAAGTTCCTCCAAGACGCCCTTTTGGCTTTTCTTATAGCGTACTTAAGTTCCCTTTGTTTTGATTTAAAGGGAAACCAGTCATTAAAAGCTTTGGCTCTATTAAAGAGTCTTCTACATACTTTCTCTGCAATCTCCGAGGTCCACCATAAAGGTTTGGTCTTACCTCTAGGTTTGGAAGAATTGCATGCCGATTTGGCAGCAGTGTTAAAAAGTGCTGTAATGGAGTTTACTTCTCGATCAATATCGCAGTGGTTATTAATAGTGGGTAGAGCAGGCTGTATGCCAGACTCAATAATGGCATGGAACTTTGTCCAGTCAGTACGCTTCCTATTGATGAGACTAGTAGCACCTGCAGAGTCTGTAGGATCTAGTTTATCAATGGTGAAGTTAATATAATTATGATCAGAAAAGGAGCACTCTTGCGAGACGCTCCAGTCTTTTAGTAGGTGTGACGAGTGTTCACTTACTAGAGTGAGATCGAGAACCTCCCTTCTATTTGAAGTAATGAAGGTTGGCTCGTTCCCCCTATTAGCAATAACTAAGTCATGAGAAAGGATAAAATCAAAGAGAGACTCACTTCGTTCATTTGTGCCCGTGCTGGCCCACATCTCGTGATGGGCATTGGCGTCGGCACCGATGATAACCGGGGTCCGTTTGCAGTTAGCCTCTGCAACCAGAAGCTTCAACACATCGTGCGGCGGTGATGTACCGTGGTCATGGGCCATGAAGCTGGAGTCGATCCAGGTGGCCATGGTGTGATCACAATAACCATGGCCACGTTGTCTTTATCGCTGAACCTGGAGAGTAAAAGAGCGTTAATGCTATTTTTGATAAGGATAAAGGATCTGGGTTTACCTTGACCCTCCACATACACTGTGCGGTATCCATTTGTATTGAGTCCGCAAACCCGGTCATTAACGACCCATGGTTCTTGGACCAGAATGAGCTCCTCTCCTTTTTGAGACAGGCGGAGGAGCAGGGCTGCAGATGCAGTGATGGAGTGGCGAAGGTTAGTCTGTAGAACCTTCACCATCATTAGGGTGAGCGATCATGGTGACGTCGATGTTCTCCTCTTCAGACAAAGGAGGAGCATCGGCGTCTGTGGCGACAAGCCCCATTTTTCCGAAAAGTCGCCAACTAGTTCGGAGGTCGACATGACACTCCCATCATCGGAGAGAGTGTCGATGTCTGACTGAGGCAAGGTCTCCAAGAAGGCCGCAGCTTCTGCTGAAGGCTCTTCATTGGTTTCCTGTCCAGCAACTAACTTGTCGCATCTATAGACTCTGAGAGAGATCGATTCGAAACCGTAGTTGGTCTCTCCCTTTCTGGCATTGAGAGGCTATAACGACTCTTCATTTAAAATGATGAGCGCTTCACGAAGGTGGCCCTTTGGATCGCTGACCTTGGCGACCTTCCAATCGTGGGTAAGAAGCTCAAGGTTGCTTAATTTGATGAGCTCCAGGATTTCATCTGGAGAGGAGGGCTCTGCGGGAATCCAAGCCTTGGAACGTGGGCGATTGGGGATTTGGTCTTTTGGTACAGCCGTAAGCTTAGCACCAGGCCAAACCTCTCCCAACATCGCAATGGCAGCGTTGTACAGATCCGCGGAGCGTTGGTCTGTACAAGCCACCAATTTAATATGGCCCTGATGCCAACCGGCATCACGACAACTGGGCGACGGACCTGGGTTAGCCGCAACAACATCTTTGTAAATGTTGCGGAGGGCCGTTTGCACCAATCTCCAGTTGTCTGGAGATACGGTGCCGTCGCTATTATTGGAGTCGATGATGACCCAAGTGAGACCATCAAGGCCGATTTGTTTCGGCCTGAGTGGTGCCAGTCTTGGCCGTTTATGGCCTTGACGGACAGTATGGGCGGCTTGCTCAGTCGACCTCTGTCGTTTCTGATTAGCCTTCGGGCATGGCGGGGGTGGACGGGCTCCAGAATTCTGTTGAGCCCATAAGAGAGCAGCCTTATCCCTTTCGGAGAGCCATGAAGGATCAAGCTGCTCCAGCCTGTTCAGGATCCTGAAGGCTGACCTTCTGGTCGTGTACGCCCGTGTTGACGCGGTGATATGCGCGCGAGCACCAGAGGTGGAGGCGGAGCTGGGGCCTGTACTGGTGGAGGTCAAAGCCGGCTTAGTTGCCGAATCCCGAGCTACACCAGTTAGGCGAACGAGCGGGGAAACAACCCTAGCACCTGGCACAGCTGCCGAAGTAGTTGGGGTGCTCGAAACAAGCGATCGAACGCTTGAGCGGGATGTGCTGGTGCTTGCACTGGAAGGGGATGAGGCTAGTTTAGTAGCTGAGGTCTTACCGGTGCCAGACAAACGAGCACGAAGAGGAGCACTACCCGCACCTGACACAGTTGCCTGGGTGACGAGCGTGCTCGAAGAGGGTGTGGGTTTTGATGACGACGAGGGTGGTATGTTGGCCAAAACTCTCGTCGATACCGTAGGTCTGGTGGAAGAAGCACCAGAAGTTGACGCACCAGATATTGTAGGTGGTGAATTGTTGGCAGGCGATTGCCTTACCAATGGGTTGGCCTTAGGTTTTTGAGTTTTTGTATTTTTCTTTGACGTATTAATGATTGTTGGGTCCCCACTCATGGCCGCTATCTCCGTCCGGATGTGCAGTCACCTTAATGGTCCAGTGGTTATCTATGCCGAAGCAGGGAGGCCACGCGAGGGTTGATACAAATCCTTATGAGAGCAAGTAGTCAGAGCCAGACCAGTGCTAAATGGGAGTCCTCTCAACCAAACCTACACCGCCAATCGAATGGCGACGGACTTCGAACGTACCATGAGGCCTGCCAGGGTTTTAACGGGGCGGAGACAGTTGTGACCTTAAACTGGAGCCGTTCACAGAAGGTTTCACCCCGCTGCTACAAGGCCCAGAAGCCACAACCACCAGCCCAGAAGCAATCAATACGAATAGGATGTCGTTGGAGTAATAGTGGACAAATAGAGGTCGTGCCGTTTGGTACCTGACGTCCCCCCCATCAAAGGAGAACGCCAGAATACTGGGGATGTGTTTTATTTAAGAGGGTTTGCTTCTTCCGCCTGATCTATCTTAGCCAGTTGCATATCAGACATCTGATGTGCCCTGCTATGAGATAAAAGTTTACACCAGCTGGCTAACACGCAACCGTTACCAGCTGTCACCACGAGGAGGTGATAGACCACACTACCATCAGACCACTCAATTACGGCACATATCGAAATACGTGTTGGCCCCCTTGAGTGTCTGACGGCTTGACAGCCAAGATCTTCATTAACCCTGCAGCATAAATCGTCAACGAAGTCAATGCGACGTCATAGATATAATTGAATATCATCAGCATACGCATGCATTGTCACATAGTTACAAACAGAAAAAAATGTCATTCAAAAAGATGGGAAAAAGAAGAGGACCAAGAACAGATCCTTGCGGAACTCCTGAACGGATAGACTTTACGTCTGATACAGTATCGCCAGCCTTTACATATTGCACTCGCCCTAATAAATAACTTTCCAATAGTCTTAAAGCATTGTCAGAGAAACCAACAAAGTGTTTGAGCTTATTAATTAGCAAGCAATGATTCACACTATCAAATGCCTTAGAGAAGTCTAAAAGACAAAGTAATGTCATTAAGCTGTCATCATAGGATACTCGAATGACGTCCATAATCTTTACCATAGCCGTAGAGCAGCTATGCCCTGGTCTAAAGCCAGATTGAAGAGGATTCAGTAGCTTTTTGTCATAAATGTGGTTTAAAATTTGAGTTGCTATTAAGTTTTCAAATACCTTGGATAAAGTTCGCAAAATACTGTAAGTTTGACGGGTTTGATTTTTTGGCCAGTGAAATCACAATGCTGCACTTCCACATTTTTGGAAAACACGAGCACGTAAAGTAGTGATTCATTATGTGTGTAAGGGGAGCAATGACGTAAGGTAAAATAATTTTCAAGAATTTGGGGGAAATACCATCCACACCTACTGCATTGGACTTAATGCCCATGACACAATTAAACACGTCGTGCTCATTAACAGCAGAAAATTGGAAGGATTGCTCTACAGAACTTTTAGAAGTAAAACCCACACTGTTACTGGATACCGACGATAAGAAATAAGCTGATTAGCATCTAGGCGCCATTCAGACTCTTCATGTTTGTAGACGCCAAACGTGCTAAGATTCCTCCATAAATTTTTAGTAGATAGAGTTGAACTTAGTTTAGAACTACAAAATTTCCTTTGGACAATAAATTGACATTGAAATCGCCACATACAACAAAAAAAGTTATATCTCAGAAAAAAAATTTTCTAACTATAACTCCTATTTGGGTTGTAAGCACATGATAGAAATAACTTAGAGCTATTATCACAGATTTCAATGTTAATATATTCTATATCACAGTTGGTAGATTGACTTAGTAGTCTCGCATTAAGATATTTTTTATAATAATTTGCAACGCCCCCACCCTTCCCTACACTTCTATCATTCCGAATCAGTTTAAATTCATTAAGACTATATATAGCATCTGTAACATCACGATTAAACCATGTCTCTGAAACGCATATAATATCAACTGTAGAATCTTTAAATATGTACTCAACATAATCTTTATTTGGATTTAAACTCCTAGCATTGAAATGGACCACTTTAAGATCATTAGATTGTCGGCAAAGAATATGATAATTGTAATCAAAACTTTTCAAATAAATATCTTTCAGCTTTGAGTTCAACCCTTTAACATTTTGGTACAGAAATCTACAGTGTAATTCATTAATCAGTTTTTTGGCACAACAGTTGTACGAGATATTCTGATAACTGGTACTGTGTTCGGTTTCGGTTTATAAACAAATTCGCGGACATTAGCTCCATCCGGCCAAAATTTTTTTTCAATTATTTTATCAAAAAATGTGGAGCTAATATTGATTTTAAAAGGCGATATGTTTCGCTGATAAGAAAAGTTAAATTTACTTATTTCGAAATCATTTGTGCCGATCATTGAGGTAATATGGTAACGAATATCATCTACAGTAGTGTCACTAGAGAATCTAGAGACAAACACAGATCTTTTAGACAGTACAACAGTTAATTTTCTAGGAGCAGAAAGATTAGAAGTACCTGATGTAACAGGTGTATCAGTAGCCCTGTCTGAAGGTTGCGGTGGGATTATTCTGCTGTGGCAACACTCGCTGAAAGCGATAAAAAACAGTTTGGCGATCACTGATCGGCGGCGATTGCATTCAAACAAGCAAAAAAGTTGAGCTCTCTCTCTTCCGTGCCGATCATTGATACAACCACACGCGCTCTCTACCTTGCACAAAAACTTAGAATATAAATAACATAAAAATATTAAAGTATAAGATAATTTAAACAAAATGAATTGAATCAAATAAAGAGATAAATAAAATAAATTCTAAAATGGTGACCTCCGTCGTTTAAAAAATGCAACAGAGCACAAATTAAATAAAAAAGAAAAAAACGGTAAAAACTAACTCCGCCTCATGCAATCAACTCGGTACAAAAAAAAAAAAACCAACAGCAATAACGAAAACAATTGCGGGATTTTTTTCAAGCGAAACAAACGGTACATTACAAAATTTTTTTTTTTTTTGTGCGTATAAACTTCTAATTTTTCGATCGAGAACCTTGAATTGACTTTTCACAAACTTTACCAACTCACATCAAAATTCGTTTGAATTTCACCTGCAATAAGAGAAATACTTTTCTCGCTTCCTTTTCGTTTTACTATTCGACATACGATTATGAAAGAAAATGAAGACACAGTTCCGCCGACCCCGCAGCAGCAGCAATCGCGACAACAACAACAAAAACAGCAGGTGCAGCAACGTCAAGAAATGCACCAACAACAGCACCAGCACTTACTACAACAATCCGGTGCTACCGCCGTGGATGGAGGCCAAGCTGAAATTACGAATTATGTATCGCGCATGCACGTTCCTCACTTAACCGGCTACTCAACAACTAATATAGAAGCATGGTTCTTGCATCTAGAGGCGTCATTTCGAGTCCAAGGATTCGGTAGAATGGGTCCAGATGCGCGTGATAAAACTAAATACAACGTAACCGTGTTGTATATGGATGATAAACTTCACGAGCAAGCATACGACATCATAACCAACCCTCCTTCTACTGATCGCTATGAGACTTTAAAACAAGTGATCATCAGCAAGTTTTCTGCCTCACCCATGGCTCGTCTCGAGCAGCTAACCTCCGGCATACAATTGGGTGACAACAAACCAAGGCACTTACTGCTACAATTGCAACGCACTGGCGCAACTAGCGATCAACAGTTAATTAAGGACTTATGGTTTCAACGCTTGCCTGTTGCAGCTCGAGCAGTGATAGCTGGGGTCACTGAAAGTTCGCCACTAATGCCGAGCGAAAAACTCGCTGCCATAGCGGATACCATTGTGGATTCCGTTCGCACCAACTCAGTAGAATCGGTCTCTCCCGAAAATAAGACAATGCACAAAATTTCATCTGAAATTGCTGCGACTAGCTCCGCATGCTCGTTAGAAAGCCGTGTAGCCAATGTTGAACGCATGCTTGCGCGAATCGAAGTGAAGCTTGGACAAAGTAGCAACAATCGTTCCCGTTCCATAGAACGTCGCTCAGGTAGTCGATCGGCGACTCCCCATAGAGGCAGTTCGCGTACAAATAATACCGCAGGCGTATGCTGGTATCACCAACGATATGATATGCCGTCGGCGGCATCAAACAAAAATGTCGTCGACAATAATGCCTTTTTTCACAATGTCATCATCAGCCAACTCAAAACAACTTCGAATGAAACGGCGTCACGACGTTTATTAATCAATGACCGTAGATCTAAGCGAAAGTTCTTAATCGACACCGGAGCTGAGCTCTCTATCGATAGGGCGACGCCTAATCAACGAATTTTGCTGCAGTAAAGAGTCGCCGTTACTGTATGCCACAAACAACTCTACAATCAAAACATACGGCCACATCAGACTGACACTTGACCTAGGACTCCGACGTTCATTCGATTGGATCTTTATCGTATCAGAAACAGCGAACAACATCATCGGCGCATATTTTTTACGGAATTTCGATCTACTCGTGAATATTAAACACTCATCGCTCATCGACAACATTACAACAATTAAAAGCCACGCCATTTGTTCCACCATCACATCGATCTTCACTCTCAAACCGTACGTAGTAACCGACCGATTCTCTAAGATCCTAGAAGAATTCCGTGACATCACACAGCTGAAAGAGGGAGTAACTGCCATCGCCAACACTCATTGTATTGAAACGCGAGGCCCTCCCGTGTTCGCAAAGCCACGTCGCCTTACGCCTGAGAAACTCAACGCAGTTAAGGAGGAGTTCGAGTATCTCATGAGAATCGGAGCTTTACGTCCATCGAAAAGTCCATACGCATCTCCACTTCATGTAATACGAAAAGCCGATAATTCCTGGCGGCCATGTGGGGATTATAGAGCTTTAAACGCGCAAACCATTCCCGATAGATATCCAGTGCCACACATTCAGGACCTATCGTACGGACTACATGGTAAGCGAGTGTTTTCAAAAATAGATCTAATACGTGGCTACAACCAGATACCAGTGGAAGAAAAGGACATAGAGAAAACAGCCATCACAACCCCTTTCGGTCTCTTTGAATATCTTCGGATGCCGTTTGGGCTAAGTAACGCCGCCCAAACGTTCCAAACACTTCGTGGGCTCGATTTCGTTTTTTGCTATTTTGATGACATTTGCATCGCATCAGAAACCCCAGAGCTGCACGAAAAGCACATTCGCACCGTTTTTGAACGCCTCTGCAAGCACCATCTGGCCATCAATCCTTGCAAATGCAATTTCGGTCAACAAGAAATCGAATTTCTGGGTCATATGGTAAGCTCTGACGATATCAAACCGAAACCAAAGAAAATCGAAGCAATTAAAGATTTTTCCTTGCCCAAATTAGCATGTAAGCTCAAGCGCTTCTTGGCGATGATTAACTTCTACCGGCGTTTCATTCCCCATGCTATAACGCACCAACAACCGCTCATTGCATTGATAAATGGCAAAAAAAAAAAGACCGCTTACCCATCAGCTGGAACGATGAGGCAGTCGAACACTTCAATCAGTGCAAACAGAATCTTATCAACGCAACTTCGTTCGCTCATCCACTTCCAGGAGCGGAAATAGTCCTACGAACTGACGCAAGCGACAATGCACTGGGCGCAGTAGTCCACCAGCTGGTGGATGGTTCGCCACAGCCGCTCGCATTCTTTTTGAGGAAGTTTAATGACGCCCAACGTAAATATAGTACATATGACCGTGAATTGCTAGCAATTTACACCGCATTTAAGTACTTCAGACATTTGCTCGAGGGTCGCAATTTCACGATCGCCACTGATCATAAACCGATCACATTCGCATTCACGCAGAAAAACGATAACTCATCTCCTAGACAAATTCGGCAACTAAACTTTATTGCTCAATTTTCAACCAATATCATGCATCTACCAGGCGCTTCAAACACAACTGCCGACACACTATCGCGCATTAGTCAGATCAACATAAAAGCAGATCCGGCAATTGACTACGAAGAACTCGCAAGAGCGTAAAAGTCTTGTGAAGAGCTGAGTAATTTACTCCAAACAAACATATATTCACTGCAGTTAAAGGCAATTCAGCTTCCACTATCGGATGCAAAACTCTATTGCGACGTTTCCTGTTCAACCATGCGCCCTTTCGTTCCACGTTCACTCCGCCCAAACGTCACCGCCAAATATCATAGCCTGGCGCATGCAGGGAAGAAGGCTACATCTCGCCTCATCAAGGAACGTTTCGTCTGGAATAATATGGACAGCGAAATCGGAAAATTCGTTCAGCACTGCATCAGCTGTCAACGCAATAAGGTTAGTAGACATATAAGTTCACCACTAATGAAATACGCTCTACCGTCACAGCGCTTCGAGCACATCAATATCGACCTGGTGGGCCCACTACCACCATCAAGCTGCTTCAGGTACTGCCTGACCATCATCGATCGATTCACGCGGTGGCCTGAAGCGATACCAATATGCGACATCAACGCACAAACAGTAGCGTAGGCACTAATCACCGGCTGGATAAAAAACTTTGACGTGCCTTTACGCATTACAACAGATCAAGGCAGACAATTTGAATCTCTGCTGTTCAATGAATTGTCGCGCGCTCAGGGTATTTCGCATCTTCGAACCACCGCCTATCACCCACAGGCGAATGGAATTATCGAGCGATTCCATCGCACGCTGAAAACATCGATAAAATGTACGAACTCAAGCAGTTGGTCCCAGCAGCTACCAATCATCCTGCTGGCACTTCGCTCAACTTACAAACCAGACATAAATGCTAAACCTGCAGAGTTAGTCTACGGTGCGACGCTCAAACTGCCAGGCGAAATGCTCAACACATCACAACATACATCACCTTCGGACTTCGTACAAAACTTAATCGACACAATGCGAAACATCTCACCCACTACTACAGCGCATCACGGCAAAAAAAAGATTTTCGTTCACCCAACGCTTGAAAAAGCTTCGCACGTTTTCATCCGCAACGACATGGTTAAGCCATCACTTACTTCACCTTACGATGGACCGTATCAAGTTGTAGAGCGCACGCCGAAGTTTTTCAAAATTAAAATGAAGAACAAATTAACGAATGTATCGATTGATCGACTGAAACCAGCACATATCATCGCCGAAAATGAACCGAAAAACAACATCCAAGCTACGCCAGCATCACCAGTCCTTCCACTTTCAACGCAGCAAAAACTGCACGCACAACGAAAAACTCCGCAAAGCACTATGCACCACGGGATTAAAACTAAGCGCAGCGACAGAATTTCCCGACCTACAATACGCTTCGCTTCTTGAAAGGTCTAGTAGGAGAGTGGTGTGGCAACACTCGCTGAAAGCGATAAAAAACAGTTTGGCGATCACTGATCGGCGGCAATTGCATTCGAGCAAGCAAAAAAGTTGAGCTCTCTCTCTTCCGTGCCGATACAACCACACGCGCTCTCTACCTTGCACAAAAACTTAGAATATAAATAACATAAAAATATTAAAGTATAAGATAAAATAGAATTTAAACAAAATGCATTGAATCAAATAAAGAGATAAATAAAATAAATTCTAAACTGCGAACTGGAGTTTTAGGAGCAGGTTCGGTATTTGCCACCTTAGGCACTGAATCAACCACCATAGTTTCAGGTGTGACCCAGGAGATGGGAGAGCGGCTCTAATAATCTGTTTTTCCCACGCAAGACCATATTAGTGCCTTTTCGCTTAGGAGGGGAGACAGACTCTTCTAAGCATTTGAAACTATTAAATAGATTTTCATAATGCTTAAATTTGTTATTTAGATCAGACAAACCTTTTCCAAATTCAGAAAAAGCTGTTTTAGTTTGCCTGAAAATCTTAAACAGATCAACATCAGTTAACCTGCATTTTGCGCATGACCAACGGAGTCCCTTCCTTTCATTTATGTTGTCAACTGTGCGACCGGACAACCCTGCACATTTTGCATGCGAATCTTTTAAATTACAATTGTAACAACAAGCCATTACTAAATTAAAAATTGTTTAGAAAAAAATGTATTGAAAAATTTAAAATGTATTGAAAATTATGTACTGAAAAAAATCGGTTAAACAGTTTGAAAAATATTTAGCAGGTATTGGAAACTATGAAAAAAATATTTGGTTTGAAAATTATTTAAAGCCACTGGGATAAGCAGTTGATGTCAGCTGCAACGGGAAACAGCTGAGAGATTATAAATGAAATAAAAACAAAGAACAGGCAAATTAAAACCGTAATATCTCTCTCAACAAATAAAAAAAGAGTTAGAAAAATTTAAATAAACAAATATGCAATTAAAAGATAGTACAATAATGCGTGCAAAATTAATTTTAAGAAAGATCAAAAAATTGTAAGCAAAAAAGTATTCAACTTAGCTGGTATAGATTTGAAACGGTCAAATAAATAAAATTATTTATTGAAAATTTAGTAAAAACGAATATTTACTAGAAAAACTTTAAAAAAATATAAGAGCAATTTAAACACTTCCGACTTATTTACTTCACACACCTAACAGTGATGACGAATAACATCACTATTTGCGTGTTATTCGCTTGTGTTTCGTTTAGTTCACAAGAAGTTTCACTTCAGCCTTGTGTTCGTTAATACACAATTTAGTTTTTTAATTAAATACCTTGTAATTTTTGAGGGCCCCTATGCCACCGCAGTCTAGGATAACCTAACCCCAAAGCAAGCTATTGTTACGTCACTGCACTTGAAATGAAATCCCCCATATATATGGGGTATAATTTTTAACAAAACACATTTTCTCCAAAAACAGTACAATAGTTTTCTCAACGGTGTTTTTTTTATCTATCATTTATGGAAAAATGGGGTTTAAATTACCATTTTCAAGAGGAAGGGTAAGAGTTGAAGGAAAAGTGTATATTGTTTATCACTTTGTGATTGACAACTTTGCATCAGACATAAAATTCGTATCTGCTGAAATAAACAAATTTCTTAATAGCCCCTGAAGATCCCATATTTCCCACTTCAGGTCATTGTGGGAGAACTAGATGTGATGGTGAAAACCTGTGTACGCAGTCGTGATCAGAGACCCCAAATTACTATAAAACCGCTGGAAAATCTCTCGAAATTTGGTTTAAAATTTGTGGCCCTATGTAATGTTGGTACTACTTACATTTTTCATTCGATAACTTGCAAGGATGACATCAACTATGCATGAACATAATTAGTGCTTCCCATTCTTAACGAATGAAAAAAACGAAATAAAGGGAGTAATAAAATATACATAAATATTTTCTAACAAATTTTAGTTCAAACTAAATTAAAAAAAAAAAATAAACAAAATGAGAAAAAAGTACACGTGTGCACAACTGTAAAAAAAGTAAGCAAAGTTGCTTACAAATAAGCAATAGAGCACGACTGTATTTTGAAACTTTTTTGTGTGAAGCAGTTCATTAATATGAATTTTCGAAAATTTTGATAGTTTATAGTTTTTGATAGTTTCAAATGGTTACAACTTTTTGAAAAATGCATCATTTTAATTTAAATAATAAATATAGTTTTTAATAATGGAATGCAAAAAAATATGTGAAGTTTTTTACTAAAGTTTTTCTAATTTCAAGATTAAAATATTGTTTTCAACGTGACTGTATCGAGTTTTAATTCTAATGTTTGTTTCAACTCATTGTTATCAAATTTTTATTTAAATTTCATAACTTATTCCTTTACATACTAGACAGACACATATGTAGTACAAAATACTGCATAAGCAGAGGTGGAAAACTATTAATAGGAATATCGATAGTCCATAACTATCGTGGGCCATCGATAGTTTCCAAAACTATCGAACTTTTCAATTTCCTGCTAAAAATTTTAAAAAAGAAATGTAAAACACATTATGTAAATACTATTGGCAACATTTTCTGTAAAGTAGAAAAGTGACATTTGTTTTCTTAACGTCAACTGACAATGGGGTTTCTTTATTTAAATTTCGTTCATTTAAGCAAATTGATTTTTATTCGTTGATTTTTGCAGTTAAAGAATAGAATGAAAAATTTTTTAATAAGAAATAAAAGAAAGGTAAGTTTTTATCTGCAGTCTTTGTGCATAAATATTAGTATTAAAGCCTATTACAGGAGAAAGTTTTATGGATTGCATGACGAAACACTTTTGTATACCAGCAACTTCCGTAGAATCAGATCGTATTTTTAGTAAAGCTGGACTTGTGGTAAACGAAAAGCGAACTCCTCTTATAAATGGCAAAACACATCAATAGTAAATACTGCTCAGCATGTACCATATCTAGTTTATGTACTTTCAATTTTCTTGTAGTAGTTACTGTATTAATTACTAATTAAAAATTCTTCATTGTTGGAAAACCACTGAGGTTATTTATGTAAAAATGCCACAATAGTTATGCACAGGATTTATTTTCGAAAAAAGCTCAAATCATAATTTTGTTATGAAAATTCGATAGTATCTCTTGATAGTAACGCAAACTATCAATAGTCGAATCTCTCACTCCGGTCGCTGGAAATTTTATTTTAAATAAGTTTTAAATTCTGTCGCACTTTGGCGCATCATCTACTATAACTTGTATATCGATATTTCATGTGTGAAAATCGTTGCCACATGAAGTAATACTTGAATGGGGACCGTTCAGGAAAAATGACACCTAGAATCATTTTCACACAAACACACACACACTCTCATGTACTAGACTTTCAAATAACGAACTGTTATGCAGACTAGCTACAATGGGGAAAAAACAACAACATAACTGTACAGAACGGTAGTGGTAGTTTCTTTCAATATCTCTATTCAGTGAAGATATTTGGATTCAAATCTGTAATTCTGGGTTATGATTTCAAATATTAGTAGCTTATATAGGGTATTGAAAGATTAAGAACTATCACTAGGATCACTGATGAGGAATTGTGGCGGATTCCGAAACGTCCGTCTGATTTGCCCGTCTCTATATACACTGTTGTTGTGATGACTACATTTGTTCATTAACCTGTTTATATATAACTTCAAATAACGAAATTGACATGAACTTAAGTCATGACTTTGAAAATTAACCTCTAGATTTAATTTTCATAGTCTCCTAAAAAAAACACTAACGTAATACTTTTATTTAACGAGTAGCAAAAGCTCATTATACGATTGAAAATCAGTATTCATGGTGTTAAACCGATTTCATTAATTTTTTTGTAAATTCCCTACAACTGTCTCAACTTTTCCCAAACTTCTTAAACTTATTAAAATCTCAAAACTTATTAAAATGGCTAACTTTAGCTGTACTAGCAACACGTGAGCGGAGTATTTAGTCAACTAAGCCTTCGTATCTCTCTACAGGAGTCGAGAACAATTACATAATATAAAAATTGCTTTTGATGAACATAGGGACACATACGTCCCAATTTGTTTTTTGGATTTTTATTGATTCTTGATAAAAAAAAAATGTTATAAACACTTAGTAGTATTTAACCCATTAAGGACAGTACGGCCGCAGTTTCAAAGCTTATTTAAATGGCTCCGTTAACTATGAAAACGAACTTAAAAAAATTTTAGCCATATCATTTTTTATGCAAAATTTTATTAACTTTCGAAATCTGCAGTCAAAAAAAAAAATGAAAATTCAAAAAGTTATACTCACTTATTCATCAAAAAACATGATTTTTCGATTAAAAATGTTTTTTCTTAAATTATTTACGGAATGAAATCATTAAGAAATACCTCTATTTGATAAAATTCCTGCGTCTATGCATCCTCAACTTTTAAATGTGTCACTTGGTGTTTCAAAATTTAGCGTGTAAATATGAGAAATGGCGGCTTGAACGACAAAAGTCGCTTTAAAACTTTCAGAAATTTTTTTCATAAGACGGGGAACTTTAGAAAAAAAAATTTTAAAGAAAAATTTCTTAAATTCATCAAAGAATACGTTCTAATTTTTTTAGAATTTTCGAACGAATTTTTAAAAATTATGAAATGTTAAAAAATATTAAAACTTTTTCAAAAAATTCTGAAAAAGTTATAGCGCATTTTATGATTCATTTTAAGAAGTTTAATTAATTTTCAAATAAATGAAAACAACTGCAGAGCAATATTTCAAACTACCGCAACTTTTATTCCGAAAATAATTTAAGAAAACAAATTTTTAATCGAAAAATCATGTTTTTTGATGAATAGTGAGCATAACTTTTTGAATTTAAATTTTTTTTATTGATTGACTGCAGATTTTGAAAGTTAATAAAATTTTGCATAAAATATGATATGGCTCGGATTTTATAAATTCGTTTTCATAGTTAACGGAGCCACTAAAATAAGCTTTGAAATTGCGGGCGTCTCGTCCTTAATGGGTTAAAAAAGACACTTGAGAATATAAAACCACACGCTGAATTTAAAAAATATAGATATTCTAAAAACGCAGAAAAAATCACAAGAAACAGCTAACTTCAATTGCGAACAAAATTTAAATTTAAATTGGATCATAATGAGTGATACCATACACAAATAAAATCAAAGGGTGGTACAAGAACTCAAAACAAAGCGACATAAATTTGGGACATAGATGCCCCTTGCTCGTGAAAGGGTTAAAATCATTTTTCTAGAAACATTTTTGATAGGGGTCTGAAAGAATTCTATAAGACCGATTGGACTGATTTTAATACGTTATTCTACACGCCAATGGCTCTCACAGGTAGTGGAATTGTTTATTTTTAATCCTTATTACATTATTTTTTACTCCAATTTTCCACAAAAACCAAAACGATTTTTGAAAAAAAAAATTTAGAAGTCCCCATTTTGTTATTATTTCATAAAAATGTTTAAATCTACTACTAGCCAGAATGACAAGTCAACACAACAATAATCTATTTAAATTTTTTGTTTAAGATGACTTCAAGTACTGTAATCACTCGGGCCAGCCCACACCTTTTTTTTCGGAGTCCACTTTGGACCTAAAAAACACTAAAAAAATATCCTAAAATTAACTCCAAATTTTATTTTGTACATTAATAGATGTCAATAATAACATATAAAAAAATGGATGCGTGCAAGGCACGCACGATAATTGATGTGTAAACAGTTAAACCATCTGAATGCCATATACATAAACTCACATATGTATAGCCATTTAAAGGGATTTGAGTTATAATCTATATGCTTAGGTAAATAATTCAAATTAAAAAAATTCTTTTATAAACTTAAAAATTTATTAGATATCATTATCTTTTATATATATGTAATAGGCCAATTCACTAAAAATTGCAAATGGCCTTACATCAATGCAAATGCAAATTTTTGTTCCATATCGCATGTATTTGTTGTTGTGATAGCAGAAATATTTTGCATTTGCACCAAATCGTGAATAGGGCTGATATGTTGTAGTTGAATCATTTTTCTTTTACTCAATGCATCGGGCACGATATGCTCACATATACGCAACTGCAATTGCATCTTTTTCTCCGCGCTTTAAGTTTTTCTTCCTGTCGATTTGAAATTTTATTAGATTTGAAAATTTTACATAACGTCGTATAGGTATATGAATTTGTACACACATACGCCAAATCAATTCTCAGGCGACGATAAGTGCTTTCCTCATTTAACCTTAGAAAAGCAGCAGGGGTGACCAGTCGAACAAATCTACTTTTTAAAAGCACCGCAAAAAGATTCGCCTTAACTACAAAAATAAGAAACAATGTATTTTCTTTGAAGTAAATAAGTGACTTTATAATATATAAGTTTGATTTTTTCTGTTTAACATTTTTGCTATTTACATAGATAAAAAAATGTGTTGAAAGGTTAATGTACAAAGCAAAATTTTTATAATGCCGTAGTTTGCTATCATTATCACTACATTTTGTTTATACATTTATTGAAACCTAGATTCTTTATTACTTATCATTTTGTATCCAATCTAACTAACCGAATTCAAAACCTATCAAACGCTTGTGTTTGCTGCGGCGACTTCTCTGCTTGTATGGTATAGTCGATCTCCACACGTTTAACACCAACAAATAATTCTGCCATGAATAAATGTACACACACATTTTGTTTTCGTATGTACATATATGAGTGGACGATACAGTTATCTTACATCTTACGATACAGTTATTCTTACATTTTACACATTTAAAATTTTGACCATACTGTGAGCTAAAATGTTTACACATCAAAATTTGAATGATTTTACTATATTTTATTAAAGTAAAAAATTCCTGAAATAACCTTGAAAATTAGGCCGGAACACCAGACTACATCCTTAAATCAAATTTTCAACGAAGCTAAACATTTTACTATGAAGCACAAGAAACAATATTTCATAAATTATTAATTTTGGTAAAAATAACAAAAAAATGAAAAATTTTTTTTTTTTTTTTCTTTGTTAAACTTGAGCCACCACTTGATTTTTGCCTACACACCAATTGCACTGGAATACAAAATTTCACTTTAAAAATATAGCATAAACCAAAGTATGTTTTCTAAACTTAATTGAAGACGCTGAACACGAAAATCATATTAATTTTGTTTTTCTATGGGTAAGTTTTCGAGGTAAGGCAAAATAACGGGTTTTCAGGTTACAGTTTTATTTACAGGCTAATATCTATTTACCTATAATATCGACCGATCCAAGTTGTATATCATAGGAATTATAATTAGAAATTTGAGAAAAATTTCGAGTTTTCGAGAATATTTTACTTTTACTCAATCCTTGAACACTTTGTCATTTTTGATCCAATTGCTATCGTTTTATGCTTAAAATGAAATGGTTTATCGATTAAGAAAATAAAACTTCAGATTTTATGATTACTTTTTGTGAGAAAGAAAACTTAGCCCACGACTTGTGTGAAAATTTTTCAAAAATCACACCAAAATTTAACCTTCAACATCCATATCTCAGTAATTTGCTATCGATATGATAATTCCGTTCGCACCAACTCAGTAGAATCGGTCTCTCCCGAAAATAAGACAATGCACAAAATTTCATCTGAAATTGCTGCGACTAGCTCCGCATGCTCGTTAGAAAGCCGTGTAGCCAATGTTGAACGCATGGTTGCGCGAATCGAAGTGAAGCTTGGACAAAGTAGCAACAATCGTTCCCGTTCCATAGAACGTCGCTCAGGTAGTCGATCGGCGACTCCCCATAGAGGCAGTTCGCGTACAAATAATACCGCAGGCGTATGCTGGTATCACCAACGATATGATATGCCGTCGGCGGCATCAAACAAAAATGTCGTCGACAATAATGCCTTTTTTCACAATGTCATCATCAGCCAACTCAAAACAACTTCGAATGAAACGGCGTCACGACGTTTATTAATCAATGACCGTAGATCTAAGCGAAAGTTCTTAATCGACACCGGAGCTGAGCTCTCTATCGATAGGGCGACGCCTAATCAACGAATTTTGCTGCAGTAAAGAGTCGCCGTTACTGTATGCCACAAACAACTCTACAATCAAAACATACGGCCACATCAGACTGACACTTGACCTAGGACTCCGACGTTCATTCGATTGGATCTTTATCGTATCAGAAACAGCGAACAACATCATCGGCGCATATTTTTTACGGAATTTCGATCTACTCGTGAATATTAAACACTCATCGCTCATCGACAACATTACAACAATTAAAAGCCACGCCATTTGTTCCACCATCACATCGATCTTCACTCTCAAACCGTACGTAGTAACCGACCGATTCTCTAAGATCCTAGAAGAATTCCGTGACATCACACAGCTGAAAGAGGGAGTAACTGCCATCGCCAACACTCATTGTATTGAAACGCGAGGCCCTCCCGTGTTCGCAAAGCCACGTCGCCTTACGCCTGAGAAACTCAACGCAGTTAAGGAGGAGTTCGAGTATCTCATGAGAATCGGAGCTTTACGTCCATCGAAAAGTCCATACGCATCTCCACTTCATGTAATACGAAAAGCCGATAATTCCTGGCGGCCATGTGGGGATTATAGAGCTTTAAACGCGCAAACCATTCCCGATAGATATCCAGTGCCACACATTCAGGACCTATCGTACGGACTACATGGTAAGCGAGTGTTTTCAAAAATAGATCTAATACGTGGCTACAACCAGATACCAGTGGAAGAAAAGGACATAGAGAAAACAGCCATCAAAACCCCTTTCGGTCTCTTTGAATATCTTCGGATGCCGTTTGGGCTAAGTAACGCCGCCCAAACGTTCCAAACACTTCGTGGGCTCGATTTCGTTTTTTGCTATTTTGATGACATTTGCATCGCATCAGAAACCCCAGAGCTGCACGAAAAGCACATTCGCACCGTTTTTGAACGCCTCTGCAAGCACCATCTGGCCATCAATCCTTGCAAATGCAATTTCGGTCAACAAGAAATCGAATTTCTGGGTCATATGGTAAGCTCTGACGATATCAAACCGAAACCAAAGAAAATCGAAGCAATTAAAGATTTTTCCTTGCCCAAATTAGCATGTAAGCTCAAGCGCTTCTTGGCGATGATTAACTTCTACCGGCGTTTCATTCCCCATGCTATAACGCACCAACAACCGCTCATTGCATTGATAAATGGCAAAAAAAAAAAGACCGCTTACCCATCAGCTGGAACGATGAGGCAGTCGAACACTTCAATCAGTGCAAACAGAATCTTATCAACGCAACTTCGTTCGCTCATCCACTTCCAGGAGCGGAAATAGTCCTACGAACTGACGCAAGCGACAATGCACTGGGCGCAGTAGTCCACCAGCTGGTGGATGGTTCGCCACAGCCGCTCGCATTCTTTTTGCTCGAGAGTCGCAATTTCACGATCGCCACTGATCATAAACCGATCACATTCGCATTCACGCAGAAAAACGATAACTCATCTCCTAGACAAATTCGGCAACTAGACTTTATTGCTCAATTTTCAACCAATATCATGCATCTACCAGGCGCTTCAAACACAACTGCCGACACACTATCGCGCATTAGTCAGATCAACATAAAAGCAGATCCGGCAATTGACTACGAAGAACTCGCAAGAGCGTAAAAGTCTTGTGAAGAGCTGAGTAATTTACTCCAAACAAACATATATTCACTGCAGTTAAAGGCAATTCAGCTTCCACTATCGGATGCAAAACTCTATTGCGACGTTTCCTGTTCAACCATGCGCCCTTTCGTTCCACGTTCACTCCGCCCAAACGTCACCGCCAAATATCATAGCCTGGCGCATGCAGGGAAGAAGGCTACATCTCGCCTCATCAAGGAACGTTTCGTCTGGAATAATATGGACAGCGAAATCGGAAAATTCGTTCAGCACTGCATCAGCTGTCAACGCAATAAGGTTAGTAGACATATAAGTTCACCACTAATGAAATACGCTCTACCGTCACAGCGCTTCGAGCACATCAATATCGACCTGGTGGGCTCACTACCACCATCAAGCTGCTTTAGGTACTGCCTGACCATCATCGATCGATTCACGCGGTGGCCTGAAGCGATACCAATATGCGACATCAACGCACAAACAGTAGCGTAGGCACTAATCACCGGCTGGATAAAAAACTTTGACGTGCCTTTACGCATTACAACAGATCAAGGCAGACAATTTGAATCTCTGCTGTTCAATGAATTGTCGCGCGCTCAGGGTATTTCGCATCTTCGAACCACCGCCTATCACCCACAGGCGAATGGAATTATCGAGCGATTCCATCGCACGCTGAAAACATCGATAAAATGTACGAACTCAAGCAGTTGGTCCCAGCAGCTACCAATCATCCTGCTGGCACTTCGCTCAACTTACAAACCAGACATAAATGCTAAACCTGCAGAGTTAGTCTACGGTGCGACGCTCAAACTGCCAGGCGAAATGCTCAACACATCACAACATACATCACCTTCGGACTTCGTACAAAACTTAATCGACACAATGCGAAACATCTCACCCACTACTACAGCGCATCACGGCAAAAAAAAGATTTTCGTTCACCCAACGCTTGAAAAAGCTTCGCACGTTTTCATCCGCAACGACATGGTTAAGCCATCACTTACTTCACCTTACGATGGACCGTATCAAGTTGTAGAGCGCACGCCGAAGTTTTTCAAAATTAAAATGAAGAACAAATTAACGAATGTATCGATTAATCGACTGAAACCAGCACATATCATCGCCGAAAATGAACCGAAAAACAACATCCAAGCTACGCCAGCATCACCAGTCCTTCCACTTTCAACGCAGCAAAAACTGCACGCACAACGAAAAACTCCGCAAAGCACTATGCACCACGGGATTAAAACTAAGCGCAGCGACAGAATTTCCCGACCTACAATACGCTTCGCTTCTTGAAAGGTCTAGTAGGAGAGTGGTGTGGCAACACTCGCTGAAAGCGATAAAAAACAGTTTGGCGATCACTGATCGGCGGCAATTGCATTCGAGCAAGCAAAAAAGTTGAGCTCTCTCTCTTCCGTGCCGATACAACCACACGCGCTCTCTACCTTGCACAAAAACTTAGAATATAAATAACATAAAAATATTAAAGTATAAGATAAAATAGAATTTAAACAAAATGCATTGAATCAAATAAAGAGATAAATAAAATAAATTCTAAACTGCGAACTGGAGTTTTAGGAGCAGGTTCGGTATTTGCCACCTTAGGCACTGAATCAACCACCATAGTTTCAGGTGTGACCCAGGAGATGGGAGAGCGGCTCTAATAATCTGTTTTTCCCACGCAAGACCATATTAGTGCCTTTTCGCTTAGGAGGGGAGACAGACTCTTCTAAGCATTTGAAACTATTAAATAGATTTTCATAATGCTTAAATTTGTTATTTAGATCAGACAAACCTTTTCCAAATTCAGAAAAAGCTGTTTTAGTTTGCCTGAAAATCTTAAACAGATCAACATCAGTTAACCTGCATTTTGCGCATGACCCACGGAGTCCCTTCTTTTCATTTATGTTGTCAACTGTGCGACCGGACAACCCTGCACATTTTGCATGCGAATCTTTTAAATTACAATTGTAACAACAAGCCATTACTAAATTAAAAATTGTTTAGAAAAAAATGTATTGAAAAATTTAAAATGTATTGAAAATTATGTACTGAAAAAAATCGGTTAAACAGTTTGAAAAATATTTAGCAGGTATTGGAAACTATGAGAAAAATATTTGGTTTGAAAATTATTTTAAAGCCACTGGGATAAGCAGTTGATGTCAGCTGCAACGGGAAACAGCTGAGAGATTATAAATGAAATAAAAACAAAGAACAGGCAAATTAAAACCGTAATATCTCTCTCAACAAATAAAAAAAGAGTTAGAAAAATTTAAATAAACAAATATGCAATTAAAAGATAGTACAATAATGCGTGCAAAATTAATTTTAAGAAAGATCAAAAAATTGTAAGCAAAAAAGTATTCAACTTAGCTGGTATAGATTTGAAACGGTCAAATAAATAAAATTATTTATTGAAAATTTAGTAAAAACGAATATTTACTAGAAAAACTTTAAAAAAATATAAGAGCAATTTAAACACTTCCGACTTATTTACTTCACACACCTAACAGTGATGACGAATAACATCACTATTTGCGCGTTATTCGCTTGTGTTTCGTTTAGTTCACAAGAAGTTTCACTTCAGCCTTGTGTTCGTTAATACACAATTTAGTTTTTTAATTAAATACCTTGTAATTTTTGAGGGCCCCTATGCCACCGCAGTCTAGGATAACCTAACCCCAAAGCAAGCTATTGTTACGTCACTGCACTTGAAATGAAATCCCCCATATATATGGGGTATAATTTTTAACAAAACACATTTTCTCCAAAAACAGTACAATAGTTTTCTCAACGGTGTTTTTTTTATCTATCATTTATGGAAAAATGGGGTTTAAATTACCATTTTCAAGAGGAAGGGTAAGAGTTGAAGGAAAAGTGTATATTGTTTATCACTTTGTGATTGACAACTTTGCATCAGACATAAAATTCGTATCTGCTGAAATAAACAAATTTCTTAATAGCCCCTGAAGATCCCATATTTCCCACTTCAGGTCATTGTGGGAGAACTAGATGTGATGGTGAAAACCTGTGTACGCAGCCGTGATCAGAGACCCCAAATTACTATAAAACCGTTGGAAAATCTCTCGAAATTTGGTTTAAAATTTGTGGCCCTATGTAATGTTGGTACTACTTACATTTTTCATTCGATAACTTGCAAGGATGACATCAACTATGCATGAACATAATTAGTGCTTCCCATTCTTAACGAATGAAAAAAACGAAATAAAGGGAGTAATAAAATATACATAAATATTTTCTAACAAATTTTAGTTCAAACTAAATTAAAAAAAAAAAATAAACAAAATGAGAAAAAAGTACACGTGTGCACAACTGTAAAAAAAAGTAAGCAAAGTTGCTTACAAATAAGCAATAGAGCACGACTGTATTTTGAAACTTTTTTGTGTGAAGCAGTTCATTAATATGAATTTTCGAAAATTTTGATAGTTTATAGTTTTTGATAGTTTCAAATGGTTACAACTTTTTGAAAAATGCATCATTTTAATTTAAATAATAAATATAGTTTTTAATAATGGAATGCAAAAAAATATGTGAAGTTTTTTACTAAAGTTTTTCTAATTTCAAGATTAAAATATTGTTTTCAACGTGACTGTATCGAGTTTTAATTCTAATGTTTGTTTCAACTCATTGTTATCAAATTTTTATTTAAATTTCATAACTTATTCCTTTACATACTAGACAGACACATATGTAGTACAAAATACTGCATAAGCAGAGGTGGAAAACTATTAATAGGAATATCGATAGTCCATAACTATCGTGGGCCATCGATAGTTTCCAAAACTATCGAACTTTTCAATTTCCTGCTAAAAATTTTAAAAAAGAAATGTAAAACACATTATGTAAATACTATTGGCAACATTTTCTGTAAAGTAGAAAAGTGACATTTGTTTTCTTAACGTCAACTGACAATGGGGTTTCTTTATTTAAATTTCGTTCATTTAAGCAAATTGATTTTTATTCGTTGATTTTTGCAGTTAAAGAATAGAATGAAAAATTTTTTAATAAGAAATAAAAGAAAGGTAAGTTTTTATCTGCAGTCTTTGTGCATAAATATTAGTATTAAAGCCTATTACAGGAGAAAGTTTTATGGATTGCATGACGAAACACTTTTGTATACCAGCAACTTCCGTAGAATCAGATCGTATTTTTAGTAAAGCTGGACTTGTGGTAAACGAAAAGCGAACTCCTCTTATAAATGGCAAAACACATCAATAGTAAATACTGCTCAGCATGTACCATATCTAGTTTATGTACTTTCAATTTTCTTGTAGTAGTTACTGTATTAATTACTAATTAAAAATTCTTCATTGTTGGAAAACCACTGAGGTTATTTATGTAAAAATGCCACAATAGTTATGCACAGGATTTATTTTCGAAAAAAGCTCAAATCATAATTTTGTTATGAAAATTCGATAGTATCTCTTGATAGTAACGCAAACTATCAATAGTCGAATCTCTCACTCCGGTCGCTGGAAATTTTATTTTAAATAAGTTTTAAATTCTGTCGCACTTTGGCGCATCATCTACTATAACTTGTATATCGATATTTCATGTGTGAAAATCGTTGCCACATGAAGTAATACTTGAATGGGGACCGTTCAGGAAAAATGACACCTAGAATCATTTTCACACAAACACACACACACTCTCATGTACTAGACTTTCAAATAACGAACTGTTATGCAGACTAGCTACAATGGGGAAAAAACAACAACATAACTGTACAGAACGGTAGTGGTAGTTTCTTTCAATATCTCTATTCAGTGAAGATATTTGGATTCAAATCTGTAATTCTGGGTTATGATTTCAAATATTAGTAGCTTATATAGGGTATTGAAAGATTAAGAACTATCACTAGGATCACTGATGAGGAATTGTGGCGGATTCCGAAACGTCCGTCTGATTTGCCCGTCTCTATATACACTGTTGTTGTGATGACTACATTTGTTCATTAACCTGTTTATATATAACTTCAAATAACGAAATTGACATGAACTTAAGTCATGACTTTGAAAATTAACCTCTAGATTTAATTTTCATAGTCTCCTAAAAAAAACACTAACGTAATACTTTTATTTAACGAGTAGCAAAAGCTCATTATACGATTGAAAATCAGTATTCATGGTGTTAAACCGATTTCATTAATTTTTTTGTAAATTCCCTACAACTGTCTCAACTTTTCCCAAACTTCTTAAACTTATTAAAATCTCAAAACTTATTAAAATGGCTAACTTTAGCTGTACTAGCAACACGTGAGCGGAGTATTTAGTCAACTAAGCCTTCGTATCTCTCTACAGGAGTCGAGAACAATTACATAATATAAAAATTGCTTTTGATGAACATAGGGACACATACGTCCCAATTTGTTTTTTGGATTTTTATTGATTCTTGATAAAAAAAAAATGTTATAAACACTTAGTAGTATTTAACCCATTAAGGACAGTACGGCCGCAATTTCAAAGCTTATTTAAATGGCTCCGTTAACTATGAAAACGAACTTAAAAAAATTTTAGCCATATCATTTTTTATGCAAAATTTTATTAACTTTCGAAATCTGCAGTCAAAAAAAAAAATGAAAATTCAAAAAGTTATACTCACTTATTCATCAAAAAACATGATTTTTCGATTAAAAATGTTTTTTCTTAAATTATTTACGGAATGAAATCATCAAGAAATACCTCTATTTGATAAAATTCCTGCGTCTATGCATCCTCAACTTTTAAATGTGTCACTTGGTGTTTCAAAATTTAGCGTGTAAATATGAGAAATGGCGGCTTGAACGACAAAAGTCGCTTTAAAACTTTCAGAAATTTTTTTCATAAGACGGGGAACTTTAGAAAAAAAAATTTTAAAGAAAAATTTCTTAAATTCATCAAAGAATACGTTCTAATTTTTTTAGAATTTTCGAACGAATTTTTAAAAATTATGAAATGTTAAAAAATATTAAAACTTTTTCAAAAAATTCTGAAAAAGTTATAGCGCATTTTATGATTCATTTTAAGAAGTTTAATTAATTTTCAAATAAATGAAAACAACTGCAGAGCAATATTTCAAACTACCGCAACTTTTATTCCGAAAATAATTTAAGAAAAAAAATTTTTAATCGAAAAATCATGTTTTTTGATGAATAGTGAGCATAACTTTTTGAATTTAAATTTTTTTTATTGATTGACTGCAGATTTTGAAAGTTAATAAAATTTTGCATAAAATATGATATGGCTCGGATTTTATAAATTCGTTTTCATAGTTAACGGAGCCACTAAAATAAGCTTTGAAATTGCGGGCGTCTCGTCCTTAATGGGTTAAAAAAGACACTTGAGAATATAAAACCACACGCTGAATTTAAAAAATATAGATATTCTAAAAACGCAGAAAAAATCACAAAAAACAGCTAACTTCAATTGCGAACAAAATTTAAATTTAAATTGGATCATAATGAGTGATACCATACACAAATAAAATCAAAGGGTGGTACAAGAACTCAAAACAAAGCGACATAAATTTGGGACATAGATGCCCCTTGCTCGTGAAAGGGTTAAAATCATTTTTCTAGAAACATTTTTGAAAGGGGTCTGAAAGAATTCTATAAGACCGATTGGACTGATTTTAATACGTTATTCTACACGCCAATGGCTCTCACAGGTAGTGGAATTGTTTATTTTTAATCCTTATTACATTATTTTTTACTCCAATTTTCCACAAAAACCAAAACGATTTTTGAAAAAAAAAATTTAGAAGTCCCCATTTTGTTATTTTTTCATAAAAATGTTTAAATCTACTACTAGCCAGAATGACAAGTCAACAGAACAATAATCTATTTAAATTTTTTGTTTAAGATGACTTCAAGTACTGTAATCACTCGGGCCAGCCCACACCTTTTTTTTCGGAGTCCACTTTGGACCTAAAAAACACTAAAAAAATATCCTAAAATTAACTCCAAATTTTATTTTGTACATTAATAGATGTCAATAATAACATATAAAAAAATGGATGCGTGCAAGGCACGCACGATAATTGATGTGTAAACAGTTAAACCATCTGAATGCCATATACATAAACTCACATATGTATAGCCATTTAAAGGGATTTGAGTTATAATCTATATGCTTAGGTAAATAATTCAAATTAAAAAAATTCTTTTATAAACTTAAAAATTTATTAGATATCATTATCTTTTATATATATGTAATAGGCCAATTCACTAAAAATTGCAAATGGCCTTACATCAATGCAAATGCAAATTTTTGTTCCATATCGCATGTATTTGTTGTTGTGATAGCAGAAATATTTTGCATTTGCACCAAATCGTGAATAGGGCTGATATGTTGTAGTTGAATCATTTTTCTTTTACTCAATGCATCGGGCACGATATGCTCACATATACGCAACTGCAATTGCATCTTTTTCTCCGCGCTTTAAGTTTTTCTTCCTGTCGATTTGAAATTTTATTAGATTTGAAAATTTTACATAACGTCGTATAGGTATATGAATTTGTACACACATACGCCAAATCAATTCTCAGGCGACGATAAGTGCTTTCCTCATTTAACCTTAGAAAAGCAGCAGGGGTGACCAGTCAAACAAATCTACTTTTTAAAAGCACCGCAAAAAGATTCGCCTTAACTACAAAAATAAGAAACAATGTATTTTCTTTGAAGTAAATAAGTGACTTTATAATATATAAGTTTGATTTTTTCTGTTTAACATTTTTGCTATTTACATAGATAAAAAAATGTGTTGAAAGGTTAATGTACAAAGCAAAATTTTTATAATGCCGTAGTTTGCTATCATTATCACTACATTTTGTTTATACATTTATTGAAACCTAGATTCTTTATTACTTATCATTTTGTATCCAATCTAACTAACCGAATTCAAAACCTATCAAACGCTTGTGTTTGCTGCGGCGACTTCTCTGCTTGTATGGTATAGTCGATCTCCACACGTTTAACACCAACAAATAATTCTGCCATGAATAAATGTACACACACATTTTGTTTTCGTATGTACATATATGAGTGGACGATACAGTTATCTTACATCTTACGATACAGTTATTCTTACATTTTACACATTTAAAATTTTGACCATACTGTGAGCTAAAATGTTTACACATCAAAATTTGAATGATTTTACTATATTTTATTAAAGTAAAAAATTCCTGAAATAACCTTGAAAATTAGGCCGGAACACCAGACTACATCCTTAAATCAAATTTTCAACGAAGCTAAACATTTTACTATGAAGCACAAGAAACAATATTTCATAAATTATTAATTTTGGTAAAAATAACAAAAAAATGAAAAATTTTTTTTTTTTTTTTTTTTGTTAAACTTGAGCCACCACTTGATTTTTGCCTACACACCAATTGCACTGGAATACAAAATTTCACTTTAAAAATATAGCATAAACCAAAGTATGTTTTCTAAACTTAATTGAAGACGCTGAACACGAAAATCATATTAATTTTGTTTTTCTATGGGTAAGTTTTCGAGGTAAGGCAAAATAACGGGTTTTCAGGTTACAGTTTTATTTACAGGCTAATATCTATTTACCTATAATATCGACCGATCCAAGTTGTATATCATAGGAATTATAATTAGAAATTTGAGAAAAATTTCGAGTTTTCGAGAATATTTTACTTTTACTCAATCCTTGAACACTTTGTCATTTTTGATCCAATTGCTATCGTTTTATGCTTAAAATGAAATGGTTTATCGATTAAGAAAATAAAACTTCAGATTTTATGATTACTTTTTGTGAGAAAGAAAACTTAGCCCACGACTTGTGTGAAAATTTTTCAAAAATCACACCAAAATTTAACCTTCAACATCCATATCTCAGTAATTTGCTATCGATATGATATGGATGTTGAAGGTTAAATTTTGGTGTGATTTTTGAAAAATTTTCACACAAGTCGTGGGCTAAGTTTTCTTTCTCACAAAAAGTAATCATAAAATCTGAAATTATATTTTCTATAACATATAACTCAGATCTTTAGAGGCTATAGGAAATGAGATATTAGCCTGTAAGTGAAACTGTAACCTGAAAAACCGTTATTTTGTCATATCTCGAAAACTTACCCATAGAAAAATAAATGAATGTGATTTTCGTATCCAGCGACCTCGAATTAGTTTAGAAAACATGCTTTTGTTCATGTTATATTTTCACTGTATTCCAGTGTTATTTAATTAAAATTCCCTACAGTTAGTGAATTTTCCCTACTTATAACATCGCTAGTTCTCTACTCTTTGTCCCCATTTAGTTTCGACAATAAAAATTGCACAACTCATGTCTTTGCGGGGGAGAGAGGAGAAACGAAAGGGGAAAAGTACAGACTTGCTCGTACTGGCAATTCTACGTGAATTCGTTTTGATGGCATTCGCTTTTTTGTCTGCCATTTTAATTTTGTATTTTATTGGCCATTAATTTCTTTAAACGCAGGTTGAAAATATATGTATCTTAATAAAAAATAAATTAAAACGAAACTTATTGTAAAATATGTCATCGAAAAAGTGAATTTCTCTTTTATTATAATTTTGTTTAATTTTCAAAAGGACAGGAAAAGCAAAAAACAAACAAGAATTGCCAATGTAAATGCTAATGACAAGTTCGAAGGATAATCGGTAAGAATTGCTCAATTTTTATTGTCTGACCTAAATGTTCTTTCTGTTTATTTCACGCCTTGCCATACTTTTCTACTTTTATTTTCTCATAAGAGTAATAAGATGATTACTCTCGTAAAAATAATCATTTTTCTTAGAATAGTACGATCTTATGCAGACGGTCACACGATCGCCAGTCACGTCACTTTTTACGTTCTTTATGGATTTTTAATCTCTGTGACCAAAGTATTTTATGGTGACGGTCATTTGATATACCCGATTACTAGCAAGCTTTTTGCCTACTTTTGGTACTTTTTCTGTACTTCTTTATTTATATCTTTATTTCAGCTTTTTCAAACAATTTATTTTGTTTCTGTTGCGAGCAAAACAAAAACCCAAGTAATAGTGTTAAGTATTTTGTTCCTAAAAGTGTATTATTACGTATAATTTCACAACGTAATACTGGTTTGATCCCATGATTCGGCATCGAAAGCTAAATTATTTGGTGACTGTGGTGGTCATATTTGACTATATCGCTCTCTCTCTCTCGATCAATCTTTCGTTTTATATTGAAGCAACAACAACTCGTGTCCATGACGTGGCCGTCTTCAATAACAAGGTCCTTACCGATTGTTTCATCCAAATTTACAACAATATTAGTTGGGTGTCGCTACTTGTCGTTTCAGTCATAGAGCACATGAGACGACACTAAGAGAGCAAGTGTCGTGGTCGAGCTTTTTTCCATATACGTGTGAGCTCTCATCATTATTCAATCAACTGTCAAAATTTCTCAATTTACAAATTAGTACTTTTTTGGGATGAATATCGTGTACGCTGTTCCGAATACTTTTTATTGTCTTGGTACCAAATAATCATATGTACGATAAGTATTTTGCAAACGGATTGATTTCTGTTTGTTATTTTTAAATATTTTTCTTATTACCTTTTAAATTATAGCTTACAGATAAATAAATCAATCAAAATTTTGTAGGTAACCATAAAAGAATTAAAGTAGTCGTTAAATTATGATTTTATGAATCACTACTATGGTAGCTAAGTGTGGTGAAAAAAGGTGAAATTAACAGAAAAATTGTGAAATTCAAGGTTGGTTTTCTAATAAACACCGGATTTTCTGCTACTAATTATTATACTCATTTTTAAAACAAGCAAAGTAAGTGAAAATCTAATGTAAAATTATATTTGAAGGTTCCGTACAATTATATAATTTATTAAAAAGTAGAAAAAATTAAAAAAAAAATGTTTAAATGAATATGATTTTAAAATAGTATTACGAAACTACTACCTCTATTTATTTGTTAAAGTAGTACATTTGTTTGCAACCAAGTTGAAATTTCTGAAAACAAAAAGATGTGGTGAGTATACCGACAACTTTTATTTGTTTTGTTTTCTAATTTATTATTATTATTACATATTTACAGATTTTAATTAACTTTAATTTGGAGGATGGAGGCGAATTCAAGTGTATTATTAGTGATGTTTCATATATTCGTGTTAAAGGCAAATTTGCCGCTTTGTGGCCTTGGGTATCTGCGCAGAAGTATTGATTCTTTGTGTAATCATCCTCTTCTACGGGAGGAAACGCAACAAGACCGGATTGGAAGACAGCGACACACATCAACAAGAACAACCACATGCCTCAAAAAATTAATAAAAGCAAAAACAAGAAACACTTGAATTGATTTTTTTTGTGTGGATTTAATGTTGCTCCGTAAGCTCTCTTCTTCAAAGGGAGGCGTAGAGACTGATTTGGCCCGATTCCCGAGAATAATATCGCCATCACTAATTTAAAAGGATAACAATTTTTATAATTCTATTTGTGTTTGATGAACAAAATCCAAAAGGATATTAAATTGATTGATGTTTTGAATTTGCATGAATTTTGTTAAATTTCTGGATTGTCTAATATGTGGAAAATTTTGTCTAACTGTTATATATTTTGTGCAAGTGAAAATAATGTAGTCGTTGTCATCAATTGTATTACATGCTTCACATAAATTGTTGTCATAAATGTTCATTCTATTCAAAGTTTGCTTACAAAAACTGTGCCCCGATAAAATCCTTTTGACTTCTTACAATAATTGGATTTTTAAATTTGTATTTTTTGTTGCTAAACCATGGTTTCTTATTCATTAAGTGTTTGTTTAATTACTGCTTTATATGTTTGTGATTTTTTGTTATTATTTTGAAAAAAATTCCATTTTATATATTATTAATGTGATCTATAATCGAGTTATAGGCTGATAGCAGTCGCATACAGTTTTATTCATACTATTATTATAACTACAATTCCTTCTAATTATCATTTCTGCCTAATTTGTGTAAAGTAATAAAAAAACTGAAACAAGAAACACATTAAATTAATTATATTTGAAATGTTTTTTTTTTTTTTTGTGCTCTTAATTTTGTAATTTTGCATCTTTGTCAATCAATACAAAATAATGTTTCTCCTATGGGTTTCCAAACCCTTAAAAGAAATAGTGATTTTTAAAATTATTTTTGTATTAAATTGAGGGAAAAATGGAAATAATAGTTTTGTTTTAAGTACTTATTGCTTAATTTTAATTAAACTTATTTTTTTCAAAGTATTAATAAACGTTAATATTTAATGAAAGAATAACAATTTATTTGTAATATTACGCAACAACTTAAATAATATTTATTAATTTCCGTCTCTGTTTAAATTTAATTTAGACTTTATTTAATGCCATAAAATATTGTATTTCTTTTTTTTTGTTTTTGAAAAAAAATTATGTAAGATTCAATTGTTTTTTGATTTTCTATTACACTGTACAGCACTTCGGTTTTTTTTTCTCTGGGGAATGAACGAACGAAGCAATCCTATGCACCGTATCGAAGAGGCGCACCCTGGTGATCATGACTATTGTATGTATCTACATAGACATACATATGTAGATACATACAAATTGTATTAAATATTTGAAATTTGTTCATAAATTGTTTGAAAATACAAAATTTAAGGTAACATAAGAATGCACATGTTGAAGCTTAACAACAAACTATGTATGTATCTACATAGTCATACATATGTAGATACACAAAGTTTGTTGTTAAGCTTCAACATGTGCATTCTCATGTTACCTTAAATTTTATATTTTCAAACAATTTATGAACAAATTTCAAAAATTTAATACAAACTATTTTGTAATCACCAACCAAAACGAGTACTGCAATCGTACTCAAAAAATTTCGAGTAAGACAAGAAACCGGCCGTTGAAATTGGCGCGCAGAAAATGTATCTTACTTACCTTTGCTCCTGATATTTCCCGTCCGGAAATCGGGAGATAACTCCCTCCTGGCATCCTGCCACACAATTTTTTGGCCCTCTGGGCATTATTTATTTTTAATTAAGTTAATTTATAATTATAAAAACACACTTCAAATCAATAAATCACTTTTACGAAATCGCTGTTGGCGAACTGTCAAACGAGCAATGGTGAATATAAAAAATGTTGCCACCCAAGTACCACGGTTGCATTTTTTTTCTTTCTTTTCGTACAATTTTATAAAAAGATGTATAAAACAACTATTTTCTTCAAGTTAGTTTCTTAGTTCCTTAGTGAGAAATTACTTTCTATTATTTAGAACTGAAAAACAAAATTTTGAAGAAAACTAATAAACTTCACAATTTATATTTTTTGTTTGTTTTTTATTCTGTAAACAAAGAACGAATTTCATTCTTTTTAATAATTCATCAGAATGGCCCGTATTTATAAATAAATTAAGAACATTTTTTTACGACTTGGAGGGTATTTTAAAATAAACACTATTTTAAGTAAGTTATAGTCGACTTAAAATATGGTTTAACTCTTAAAAAGCGTTGTAAATTTTAAAGCATGTGAAGATAGTTTGCAAAATTTTAAATTATTTTGTTGAAAAACAAAATTGATTGCTCTGAAAACAAGTTAGAATATTTGAGCAATTCTTTTACATTTTAATAAAAAGAAGTGAATATTGTATTTGCAGAATATTTTCAGTAGCGGCGTTTCTTTTTCTCTTATTTTGTTTTCGATGAAGCAGACTTTTACTGCTACCAACCAGTTGCCTTCTGTTGACTTATCTCATTCTTATGCACATAAAATATTTTTATAATAAATGCATATTTTACAAACATCAAATGCATTTGTTACTTATTTTGTGGTGATACACGTTCAAACAATAAAATAAACACCAACATTTTCTTTGTCAGCTAAATAATAAGTTTTTCTTACAACTAATTGAAATATTTCTATATTCACTCTGTAAAACTCTATTATATTTAAAATCTGGTTTTAAACGATTATAATTGACAAACAAATTTTGGGCGCTTTTAATTCAAGGTTTGAATTTAACTGAAAGATATTTTATTTAAATAATCAAAATTAATTGGCTTTGAATGAATAATAATGCTAAAAGATATTATATACTACGGGCCGATCATTACAAATAACTGTCTATCGCTAAATTTTACTTATACTAAAATAAGGAGATTTTCAGTTAATTAGGAGATTTTCACATTTTAAAGAGTGGCATCATTGTAAGTGGGGTGTAATTTTGCAAAACATGGAATTGAGTATCAGCTGCAAAGAATCAGCTGAGATCGATGGCGGCCATCTTTGTACCGAGGTAGAGCGAAAATGTGGTTGTATTAGTGATGGCTCTCTTAGTGTCGTCTCATGTGCTCTATGGTTTCAGTAAGTCCCGGTTTCCACCGACAAATTTTACTTTACAAACTTTGTTTCTTTTTGATCTTTGCGTAGGAGTTGCCACACACAAATTTTAGTTTTGTAATTCTTTCGCTGGGGCAGTACAGTGTTTGCCATTTTAGCAATTTTGTAGCTAGATTTAGCTTCTTTTTTGTCCTTTGGCTCCAAATATTGTGTTTTAGCTCCTAGTTACTTTTTTGGCTTTATTTTTATTATGTTTAGCTTTGTTTTAACTACAAATTGTGTACTCAGATTATACATATTGCACAATATTTTTTACATTAGCGATCATGTTCCCGCGCCGTGGTCGACAACCAATATCAAAAAGTTATGATTATACGGTCAACATGTTGGTTCAACGCTTACATGATCGATGTTGGTGAGCCGAGAGAACTCGATCCTATTGAAACTTAATTAAAGGTAAAGCCGTTCTTGTAAACATTCAGTAACATACATTTTTTGGTTTCTTGTATCAGTGCGAATAAATGGATCGCTTTTATAACCGCACCCAAACAAGACTTTTTTTTTTTAAATATGTCGAGCTTTCCATTTTTGAATTTATCGACAACATTGCCTTTTGAAGTTATATATAAACAGGTTAATGAACAAATGTAGTCATCACAACAACAATGTATATAGAGACGGGCAAATCAGACGGCCGTTTCGAATTCCGGATTCTGTTTTTAGCTACAACCTCCACAAATTTCTGGCAATACTGGAGCAGTATGACAAATTGGAGTAAAAGGAAAGAAATTAATGAACATGAATAAATAAATAGATGCCGCAACACCACTAGTTTTTCTATATCTTCGTGTCCATTTAAAATACATATTTTATTAATTGCACGAAATTTAGAAAAATATGTTTCAACAAAGAGAGCAAAGCAGAATTTGCGAGTACGACAAAATCTGTACTCGAAAATTTTTCTTTTTCTTTCCTTTTCCCTCTCGCCTATAAAGCCGAGAGTTTGCAACAAAAATTTACCTGTGGAAACCGAGACCAAAGAGTATAGGCTACAAAGAGGCCGCAATTCGCTCTTACGCTTTTTGGAACGTAAAAAAACTAGAAACCATTTATGAGGTGCCATGAAGGGAACGCAACGGTTGGCAACCGGTCCACCGAACAAAAAGGTGTTTATAGAACAAATAGTTTACATTTCTTTTGGCAATTAACATTCAACATTTGCAGTATTTTCTATATTCTTTATAAGCAAATATGCAAACGTTTTGTTTTGATTTTATGTATTTTGACTGATTTCTTTTTTGTTATGCACATGCATGTAGATACTTTTAAATATATTTTTCTGATTTGATTTTATGAAATTCAATAAATTCATAAACAATGAATAAATGACAACTTACAAAAAATTATTATTATCTTTGCGTATTATTACATGGGAGAAAAAAAAAATAAAAACAATGGATGCGTGCAAGGCACGCAAGATATTTGATGTGTAAACAGTTAAACCAACTGAATGCATACATAAGCTCATATATGTATAGCCATTTATAGGGATTTGATGTATAATCTATATGCTTAGGTAAATAATTCAAATTAAAAGAATTATTTTATAAAGTTAAAAATTTATTAGATATCATTATCTTTTATATATAATAGCCCAAATGGTCTTGCATCATTGCAAATGCAAATTTTTATTCCATATCGCATATATTTATTGTTGTGATAGCAGAAATATTTTGCATTTGGACCAAATCGTGACTAGGGATGATATGTAGTAGTTGCATTATTTTTTTTTTACTGAATGCATCGGTCACGATATGCTCGCATATACGCAGCTGCAATTGCATCCTTTTTTCCGCGCTATAAGCTTCCTGTCGATTTGAAATTTTATTAGATGTGAAGATTTTACATAACGTCTCCGAGAATTGATTTGGCGTATAGGTATAGGAATTTGTACACACATACGTCAAATCAATCCTCAGGCGACGATAAGTGCTTTCCGCATTTAACCTTAGAAATGCAACAGGGGTGACCAGTCACCGCACTACTTCTTAAAAGCACTGCGCAATGTATTTTTTTTTGAAGTAAATAAGTGGTTTTATAATAAATAAGTTTGATTTTTTCTGTTTAACATTTTTGCTATTTACACAGATAAAAAAAGTGTTGCCTTTCTAAGGTTAATGTACAAAGCAAAATTTTTATAATGCCGTAGTTTGCTATCATTATCACATTTTGTTTATACATTTATTGAAACCTAGATTCTTTATTACTTATCATTTTGTATTGTTTTTATATTTTAAAAAATATTTAATTTTAATGCAATCTAACTAACCGAATGCAAAACCTATCAAACGCCTGTGTTTGCTACGGCGACTTCTCTGCTTGTATGGTATAGTCGATCTCCACACGTTTAACACCAACAAATAACTCTGCCACGAATAAATGTACACACACATTTTGTTTTCGTATGTACATATACGTGTGAGTAAATTGATCGAAACATAAACAAACTCCGCTCGTATTTTAATTTCTCCCTCTCTTCTTCTCTTCTCTTTGTTGTTTAGAGTAGCACAGTCATGGCGCGCAGTAGTGCGAGCGAGAGGGGAACTGGACGTTACAGTTATCTTACATCTTACGTTACAGTTATTCTTACATTTTACACATTTGAAATTTTGCCCATACCGTGAGCTAAGATGTTTACACATCAATATATAATATGAAAATCTACACTTCATATGAGGGTGCAATGTTAATTTTTTTTCACAAAATGTTTATTTTGTGCTGGTGTTTTGGGGAATTTCGGGTATAAAAGTGTCCAAAACCCAGTTCCACATTCGAGTCTTCTTCAGTTTTTTATGAAATACATTTTTGCAGAAGAAAGTAAGTCGTTATTTCAAGCCGTTGGCCCGATATCAACACTTTTAAAAAAAATTATACCGTAAATTGCCAAAAAGAAGGGTGCAAAGAGCACCTGGAGGTTTGGTTGAAAGGCAAAAAATATTGATCTTTTTATAGTAAACAAGTTTCTCTCAGACGTCAACTATGTAGAACTTCAAATTAATAAACTTACCGACTAAAATCCCATCACAATACACACAATCCGATATTTACATTTTTCATTTTTATTAAAATTTCAGCAAATTTGTATTTTAGCGCGGTATTGCCGATTTTCTCTCCTGCTGCTGCTGAAAAAAACCAAATTGAATTTGGTTTGAATTGAATATTTTTCATTTTGCCAGCGAAACTTATGATCATTGTTTATGTTTGTGTTGGTGGTAATCGATGGGTGGTTTATTAGTTTGTCATCTTACATCATTGATGTCTGAAAGTTGTTTATTATGAAAAGATAATATTGTTTGCTTTTACACCAATCCTCCAGTTGCTCGGAGTACCGCTATTTTGGGAGATTTTCGGAGAATATATCTCTAAAACCAATTTTGGTGTTCAGACGCCCTCTTTACTTTTTTATGAGGAATATTTTTGTCGAAAGAAGTATGTCAGTAATCCAAGCCGTTCAGCCTGTATGAACACTTTTAAATAAATTTTTGCCAAAAATCCTTTAAAACAGAGGTACAGAGAGCAGGTGGAGGGTTGGTGTGGAGAGAAAAAATGTTTATCTTTTTGTAATACACAAGATGCCAAAGTTGTAGGACCTCAAAATAATATGCTTATCAACCAATATCTATTATAAATGCTATGATTTTTGCAAAAGAAATAAAATAAAAAAGTAAAGCAAATATATATTCCGTCGCATGTGCAAATGTATCGTCGCCTGAGAATTGATTTGGCGTATGTGTATAAGTATTCCTATGCCTATACGCCAAATCAATACTCAGGCGACGGTATGTGTGTAGAACTTATATGTATGAATGTAATATAAATACAAAAATTGTTTGTTTACATGTTATCGTAGCAGCGATATATGAAATTTAACATGTAGAAACGAATTAACACTGCCACCTCATGTTAAAATCAGATTGTAGCAGAAAACCGAAGCAAAGAATAAGAAGAAGAATCGTGTGGTTTTGTTGTTTTTGCGACAATTGACGAAGATAAGCCATTACAGCAATTTCAAAATAAACATTTTGTGAAAAAATTAATATTGCACCTCATATGAAATGTAGATTTTCATATTAAATATTTTTTATGTCATTTATCAATATTCAATATAAATAAATGCATGCACCTCATAATATGAGATGTTTTTTATAACTTTTTTATTTTTTTTATTTCATTTATCAATATTTTAATAAATAACTACATTTGTATTTAATAATAAAATAATAAAACATAAGAAGCGATAAATAAAAAAATTTCTTGTTTTCATGTTATTGTATCAGCGATATATGAAATTTGACATGTGCAAAAGAATTAACATTGCACCTCAGTTAAAATAAGAAGGAGAGTTTTGTGTTCTTGTTGTTTACCCGAATAAATCATTACAGCGATTTTGAAATTAACATTTTGAGAAATTTTAATTTTGCCAACCGTTCGCTTCATCGGTATGGCACCTCATAAATGGTTTCTAGCTTTTTACTTTCCAGATTGGAAAAGAGCAAATTGCGACCTCTTTGCAATCTATACTCTTTGATACATAGTAGTGTCCGACATCGGCATCGGCTTCGGCAAAAAATGGCCGAAGTATTTGGCCGAAGCCGAAGATTATAATATACTTTTTTATAATAATTTTTAATATAGATTGGCAGTAAGAATTTATACAAATAAATAAATGTGAAGTGGTTTTATAAAGTATTTACATTACAATTTCTGTGTTATATTTTCTCCGTTTGCTTGGAAAATTGAATTTTTACTTTTGAAATAACCCACAGATTTACAACCGTACAAACAATAATCAGTGATTTTTTTTTAACAAACTACCTGCCGGAGTTAATCACAATTAGAGGCAGCAGAAGCGTGCAAAACTTTTTTACTTTTTAAGGAAGACTTGAAGCGTGAATTGTTAGAGAATCTTACTGCTTCCATTACTGGCGCTTCACTTTTTTTTTGTTTTGCTTTCAAGGACGTCAAAAAAATTTAAAATTGTTTTGGCTAAAATCTCTCTTGAATATATGTGTAATTGCGACCTCTTTGCAATCTATACTCTTTGATACATAGTAGTGTCCGACCGTTTATTCGGCTTCGATTCTAAAATTGCACCTTCGGCATCGGCTTCGAAACCGAAGATTATAATATACTTTTTTATAATAATTTTTAATATAGATTGGCAGTAAGAATTTATACAAATAAATAAATGTGAAGTGGTTTTATAAAGTATTTACATTACAATTTCTGTGTTATATTTTCTCCGTTTGCTTGGAAAATTGAATTTTTACTTTTGAAATAACCCACAGATTTACAACCGTACAAACAGTAATCAGTGATTTTTTTTTTAACAAACTACCTTCCGAAGTTAATACAATTAGAGGCAGCAGAAGCGTGCAAAACTTTTTTACTTTTTAAGGAAGACTTGAAGCGTGAATTGTTAGAGAATCTTACTGCTTTCATTACTGGCGCTTCACTTTTTTTTTTGCTTCCAAGGACGTCAAAAAAATTGAAAATTGTTTTGGCTAAAATCTCTCTTGAATATATGTATATATAAGGGATTCTTTGAAACTCACAGTCGATTGAAAATTACTAATGTTTATTTGCAGGCCCTGATACAGCAATCATGCATATTTGAGCTTTGAAACTAGTTTTTGTCAAAACAGCATTTTTCGAAATGGCTGCCATGATATCTCCAAAACTAATAAACTGATTGCGCTTAAATTTTCATCGTATCCTCAATGCATCTGTAGTTCTACTCCGTCTGAACCAGGATCATTGTGATATCTCTCAATGTGTTTTATTTAAATTGATATAGTTAAAAAAATGACAAAAATCAAATACTTATTTTCAAAACTAGATTGATAAAAATACAAACTTTTAATGACTTACCTAACCCTCTCCCAAGCGTGTCTTTAGACAGCCATCATCAAAACGGGTTTAATTACCACCTAAATAATTTTTTGTTGCCAATATGGAATTTCCCAAGCTTTTAAAAAAATTCATTAGTTATGTGTTATTATGTTGTATGTCAAAGTCAAAATTAGTCAAAAACAGCAAAATTAATTATTTTGTTTGAATTAGAGATAAAAATAAAAAATAAAAAAAAATGGATGAGCGCAAGGCACGCAGGATATTTAATGTGTAAACATTTAAACCAACTGAATGCCATATACATATGCTCACATATGTATAGCCATTTATAGGGATTTAATGTATAATCTATATGCTTAAGTAAATAGTTCAAATTAAAACAATTCTGTTACAAACTTAAAAGTTTATTAGATATCATTATCTTTTATATATAATAGCCCGATTCACTATAAATTGCAAATGGTCTTGCATCATTGCAAATGCAGATTTTTATTCCATATCGCATATATTTATTGTTGTGATAGCAGAAATATTTTGCATTTGGACCAAATCGTGACTAGGGATGATATGTAGTAGTTGCATTATTTTTCTTTTACTCAATGCATCGGTCACGATATGCTCGCATATACGCAGCTGCAATTGCATCCTTTTTCCGCGCTATAAGCTTCCTGTCGATTTGAAATTTTATTAGATGTGAAAATTTTACATAGCGTCTCCTGAGAATTGATTTGGCGTATAGGTATATGAATTTGTACACACATACGTCAAATCAATCCTCAGGCGACGATAAGTGCTTTCCGCATTTAACCTTAGAAAGGCAACAGGGGTGACCAGTCACCGCACTACTTCTTAAAAGCACTGCGCAATGTATTTTTATTGAAGTAAATAAGTGGTTTTATAATAAATAAGTTTGATTTTCTCTGTTTAACATTTTTGCTATTTACACAGATAAAAAAAGCAAAATTTTTATAATGCCGTAGTTTGCTATCATTATCACATTTTGTTTATACATTTATTGAAACCTAGATTCCTTATTACTTATAATTTTGTATTGTTTTTATATTTTAAAAAAATATTTAATTTTAATGCAATCTAACTAACCGAATGCAAAACCTATCAAACGCCTGTGTTTGCTACGGCGACTTCTCTGCTTGTATGGTATAGTCGATCTCCACACGTTTAACACCAACAAATAACTCTGCCACGAATAAATGTACACACACATTTTGTTTTCGTATGTACATATATGTGTGAGTAAATTGATCGAAACATAAACAAACTCCGCTCGTATTTTAATTTCTCCCTCTCTTCTTCTCTTCTCTTTGTTGTTTAGTGTAGCACAGTCATGCCGCGCAGTAGTGTGTGCGAGAGAGGAACGTTATTCTTACATTTTACACATTTGAAATTATGCCCATACCGTGAGCTAAAATGATTACACATAATAATAAAGTACTTCCCTTCATACTTGCCAGATAAAAAAACTAGCTGTGAGTAGCTAGGAATTTATATTTTTTGTACAAAATAATTAGTTATTTAAAAAGAATTTATAAAAAGTTAATTCAACAACAAATACTTTTAGGCATTCTACTTTTTCGGCTTCAAAAAACCACACCCATTAAATTTTTTTAAAGCAATCAAAAATTTGGGAACTAGATGGATTATTCTGGTTCCGGCTACAGGTCTATCAATACGCTGATTCAATCTTTGATTTTAGATAAGCAGAATCATGGCAGCCATCGGCCAACTTTTTTTTTGACACTGGTTTCGTTGAGCGACAGTCGTTCTACAGATATATAGTCGATGTAACTGTATATTTTGACGTAAACCAATTTTTAAATGATTCTTGAAATAAATAATATTTGTCAGCTCCTTCGACAGTGAACAGTTATTTAGTGTTACTGATCAGTTTTTTATTTGGAGTATCTACTATTTATATTTTTCTGTATATATTTGAAAATACATAGGTAGAAAAAATTTACTTTCAGATTTTTATTTTTTATATTTTAAAAATCCTTTGATCTTCGGCTTCGGCCGAAGGTTTGATGAATGGCCGAAGTTCTGCTTTGGCTTCGGCCAAAAAATCACCTTCGGTCTGACACTAATACATAGGCCCAACAAAAAGACTTTTGGGAACCAGAATAGCGGAACATCAGGCAGACATAAAGAGGGGAAAAACAACAACAGCACTAGCACAACATATGTTAGAAAAACACCACACGGCAAATTTTAAACAAGTACAAATACTGGGCAGAGAAAAAAGAGAGAGCACAAGATACACACTAGAGAGTCTACATATCAGTGATGGGACTTTTGCACAATTGTGTTAGATCTAACACATTTTTCCAAAAATTTTTATATCTAACACTTTTAGCACCGATGGTTCGGAATCTAGCACATTTTCTTTTCTTTTAATCTTAAGCGCTTAAATAAATTAACCTGTTTTTTATTTATTTACATTGCGTCAATTTGCAATCTCTCAATTGCAAAAACAATTGTGAATGATTTTATTATGTTAAGTTGGTACCGTTTTTGTCATTGTTTGTTATTGCAATTAACCTCGTTAAACATTTTCAAAATTACAGGTTTATAGATGAAGAATCTATACATTTATTAATGTAACTACAATTTTATTCCAGAAGATCCAGAGGTGCTACAATATCATATTAAAGAGCTTGACGAGTAGGTTAGCCAAAAATTATCAGATTTAAAATCGGTTTAGCCAATTCCAAAATATTAGCGTCGGAAGTTCTTTAAAATTCACTCATTGAACAAAGCATTGCATTCATCGTTGTAATAATCATTGCTTAAGCGGGTGTAAATAACAAATGAGAGAGAAAGAAGACATGAGTATCTCAGAATTATCTAACGAATTATCTGCATACACAAATAACAAAACAAACACCAACGAGTAGTTTGGTTTTCTTTTGATATTTGTTTTTTCATAAAGAGATTTCTTACCGACTAGTTTATATTAATTTCTTAACTTAAATGTAACTTAAATATTGTATCTCTTTGAGATAAAACAAAACATTCATATTCTTTAATGTGATATTTATTCTTTTTTATAAGAAACATTTTTCCAAATTGGAAATAACGCTTTTATAAACTATAAACCAAGTTATTTACTTATGTCGAGTCTCAAAGTATTCTTATAAATTAATGTGATTATTATTACTATTATTTTTGTTTTGGATTTTTCTATTACTCTATTTAGATTTATTGAATACATAAAATAATACATGAAAATTGATACCTATATTTTTTTTTAATTTAAAAGTTAGCACATTTTTACACAATCTAGCACAATATTTCATCCAAATCTAGCACCGTCGAAAAAATTTTAGTCCCATCACTGCTACATATACAGAAAAAACTAAGAAAAACGATGAACACCAAAGAAGACAAAGACAATATAAGCTGCAGCTACAGTGTGGTAACCCATAATATTCGGCGTTAAAAAATTTTATGTGTTTTGTAAAGTTTTTTTCATGTTTTTTTGTCTTTTGTTAATTAAAGACTATATTTTATTTTATTTGAATTTAATTACTTGACTGAATGTTTTACAAATAGTATTTACGTAAGTGTTAAAATGTTGTGATATCTTTGTAATAATTATAGTTTCAAAAATATGTAAAATTTTCTCAAAATACAGGTAAATAAATAAAATCGCCTGAAGAAGGCCTAAAATTTGCGCCGAAACGTTGGGAAAAAAGTATGAAATAGTTAGATATTTGCGTATGAAAATTTCGACCAAAAAGCCTGTCATTATAATCTCGTTAACAATTTTTTTTTTTTGCCATAGTTAAATAAGGGTGAACTTTCAGTTCTTTTTCGGCGGTTAAGTCAACCCTTATCTATTGTGAACAAAGGCTCATATTTTTCAACAATTGCTTTTTTTAGATTTTTGGGCCTTGTCCCCATAGCCATTATTACTATTCCATTTTTCAGCCTGACAGAACTAACAAATTTATTATTATATTCTTTATTCAACAGCTGCTGGACGTTACAGTGATGAATATGCTACAAGTCGTGATTATGTCACATAATTATAAATATATATACTTGAGCCAACTACTTGGACTGTGTACTTTTTACAAATCTTAGTTTTAATACTCTTATTTATTTACATTTTATGAGATATATTGTTAGAATATAAGTACCAATGTAATTAAATTTACTGTTATTATAGAAAACTTTTCTGAAAGAGTGACTGCAATTAAAATGCACATAAAGTAATGAACAATATTTTTGGAACTAAAAGTTCTAAAATAAAATAAGTAGCTAACTAAAATTAGTTGATATGTATGTAGGTGAAACACATAGTGCATATACATAAATATAGTGAAAGTAATATATGAACTAATTTATACTTACTTACTAGTATGACAGTGCTTTCGAAATTTGTATTTAAAATTTATCAAGAAGTAATCACTCCATTGTATGTAAAAAAATTACATACATAAATTCACAATCTGTGAATGGTAATGAAGAAAAATGTGAAATTATATTATTAGTATACATATAATCTAATATCAATTAGATCTACTATCATATTTAGTTGTGTTTATATAATATATTTACAAATTTGAAATATTAGCTGAACTTTTTCATTTTCCTTCACAAAATTTTCGTGTCAATTACATAGATATATAAAGTAATTTAAGTTATAATCATAATACAATACGCCCACATATGTATTAGTGATCTTCGAAATTAGTAAAACTAAATTTTTTTTTTTAAATGAACACGACTTTTGAGAACGTTGATGTTGCAAGTACTGTATGGAACAGACAAATGTAATGTCTCTGTAGTAGGGACGGGAATTTTCTCGATAATTATTAATATTATCGACAAGCAACGATATCGGTAACTATCGACGATAATTGTCGATAAATACAAAAATTTGTTCATTTAATTTTTATTAAAACAAAGCACTAAATTAGTTCAACAAGTTTCAAATTAGCAATACCAAGTTTTGTCAACTTTCTTTCTTTCTTTCTTGGCGCTTAAATTTAAAGTTGAAGAATGGGTTCAATTATATACTCATATTTTCCATCAGTTTAAATATTTTATACCAAACAAATGTAATTCTCATTTTATTTTTATGTTTAGCAAATATTTGGACATTGGATGGAATTACATAGTTCACCCCCTTAAAACTGAATGGGATCTCTTCTTATTGAAAAGTTCGTAGCTTAACGTAGTAAAACAAATTTTTTGGGTGAAATTTGATTTTATTATACAATATAGTTCCCTTCGAGGGCGATACAACGATTATAGCGGTCAAAGAATTTTTCGATACCATTTTTATAGTATTGTACGATTTGTCTTTAGCCTCGAAATACCATAGGCCTCAGTTTCGGCAATTACTTCTTCATCAGTGCTGAATTTATTTCCAGGAAGCATTTTTTTGATGTCTGCAAACAGGAAAAAGTCACTGGAGAATACGGTTGATGGGGAAGCAATTTGTAGCCTAATTCATGCAATTTTCCCATTGTTTTCATAGTTTTGTGACACTGTGCATTGCCTTCATGAAATGGCACTTTTTTCTTCTTCAAATGGGGCCACTTTTCCTGATTAATGGTCTGGCCTTTTCGAGGTAATCGATGAATATAATACCATGCGCATCCCAGAATACTGATACTATAACCTTGCCAGCAGACTGTTGCGTCTTTCCAAGCTTTGGATTTGGTTCATCGCGTTCAGTCCATTCAGCTGACTGTCGGTTGGACTCTGGAGTGAAATGATAGAGCCATATTTCATCCATTGTAAAATTCGTCTTTATTACGCTTGAATACCGCTAAACATTGCTCCGAATCATCAACACGTTGTTATTTTTGATCGATTGTGAGCACGCGCGGCACCCACTTTGCACACAGCTTTCGCAAGTCGAAATATACGATATGTCCAACACGTTCTCTGATATCTTTAGAGTCTTAGCTATCTCGATCAACTTCACTTTACGATCATCAAAAATCATATGAATTTGTTCTAGTCTATATACATATACTATCTATGTGTTCAGGCTAAGAACTTTTCAGCCCATCTGTTAAAATGTTAAAGGCTGATATAAATAGCAAACTATTTTTAAGGATTTTTTCAAAATCATTTCAATTTTTAATTTGTATTTTTGTATTCTAGTGTACCTTTGGTAAATCACTCCCATATGTATATAAATGTACCGATCCTTCCAAATGAGATGGAATCTTTTTCACGTAGTACTCACTAAGTAATATCTCGATTTTTTTTTAAATTTGTTTAAAACTTAATTTAAAAAATAAGATCGACATCTCAAAATTTTCTTTAACGTTTCACGATCAGTTTGAGGTTTTGTTTGGAGTAAACGGTCACAATTTTCACAGATTTTCGTAATTTATATTTTGCCAATGGTATGTATTGAAGACGTCATATATTGAAAGTTTTATGTCTCGGCGAAAACTTAGAATACAGAAAATAATTAAAAAATTGGAAAACTTTTTTTAGCGAGCAGAAACTATGTGGACAAAAAAAAGATTGAAGATTCTGATTTGGCATACTTTAATATTTTGGATTTTTTTTTAACATATGAGCCTTATAAAGGCAATTACTACTAGCAATATTTATGCAAATTTAAGATTAGAACAAACAATAGTAGTTTTAGTGAAGAGCTTTGGAACATATTTATTAAAAAAATGTGTACTAATTTGTTATTACTTTTTTTAATAATTACACTCATAAACATAAAAGTCTTAATTGCCAAACTGCCGCTAAAAGAAAGAAGACAATAAACTGTTTTTTTTTTGTACAAATTGACGTATTGATACCATTGAAAACTACAGGCGACTTGCTACACAATATTAAAAGAATAAATCAAATGCATTTTATAAACAGCGACAGAAAATTGTTTTTCATTTTTTACTTTTCGTGATTCCGTACGAAATTTTATATTTTAAAATTATTAAATTCGTTTTTCTCGATTGGTGATTTTACTACCGTTTTGCTTTATACTAGACTTGTATAGTTCCTGAACTAGTTAATTCAAATTTTCGGTCCCTAAGTATAAGTAAGGTTTTTAGGGAACTAAATACTTCTTTAGGGTTTCCGCTTTATGTTTTGCTAGGTTTGTTTGTATTACAAATTATATATAGTTTATTGAAAGTTCCATATGGCAATACTATTTTTTCGATTGTTTTAACTATGGTTTAACAAAAAGAACTTTGCACGAGGAATTTTTTGTCAAATTAATAATTATAATAGGTCTGTTCCCGAACTATAACGTTTTAGTCCATTTTTCCAGTTTTTACCATTTTTCCTTGAAAAGCGTTCCCGTACACAAAAATCTGGTAAGTGAGAGAGGCAATGAGAGTGTAAATGATTTTCCCTCCGTGTCAAAAGTTTAAAATTTTTACCCGAAAAATTTCTGCTGCCAAAAACTTGAAAAGTGTCAAACTGTTGACAAATTATCAGCTGACGATAACAAAAAACTACAAAATATAAAATAATAAACTTAATTATTGTAAGAAACAAATAATTTTACAAAATCGTAATTGGCAAAACAATTTTCAATGGTTCATTGAATGTTTTTTTTTGATTCAAATGACTATAAATTCTTAAACTTTGTTTTGTTTTTGTTTGAAAGATAAATTTGTCATAAACAATTTTTTTTGGTTTTATGAGAGAATTTTCTGTATTTGCTTGTATTTGACACTTTTTTAAGTTTTAGTCCAAAAAGTAAGGGAACAGAGCTAATTTATTAATTTTATTAAAAATTAAAAATACTATTAATTTTATTAAAAAATACTTACAGCATCTTGTCTTTGTGTTTTAAAACACACATTTTTAACTCGCGTTTTGTAACTAAGTTTATATATGAATTTGTAACGAGCTTTGTAACCTCACTACAAAATAAAACGGAGTTTCACTAAAACGCCTAGAAATGTATTTTAACACATCTGTAACGCGTTACAGAAGCTATTTTTATAGCATTTGTTAGTTTTTGACAATAAAAAGTACACTGTATTATTTGCAGTTTCCTCAAAATGTATCATTTGCAAGTAGTGCAAGTGAAAATTGCGGCATCGATGTTGGAGAAGAAGTCGTGGACAACAGGCTATCGCTTTTGCACTAGATTTAACTTTAATTAAATTAGCGACGATTGTCTAAAGAAACGATTCTATGTATGCTACAAATGATAAAGCCACTGCTGAGATTCAACTACCAAAGGCACAATAATTCACGTGCTCGTTAATTTTTCACGTGTTCGTTAATCGTTTTGATCGCTCTATGATTTTATCCAAGCGATAGCTTTCAAATTGTCGTTGGAGACTTTCTCCGCTGCTGTCGCTTAACTGTTTACGTGATTTTACTACAAATTGCAGCTGCAAAAAACCATAACAATTATTGCTCAAAAGAGTTTTTTTTTCTCTCGATGCAGCATCTCAAAGTGTCTGAGTTTTACAATGCAATATTCAATTCTGATATTAATTTTGTTAGTGCTTTAAAAGAAAATTTGTCAAAAATACATTTTTGACTAAAAATAAGTAAAGTAAACTTATTTTCATTTTAAAATGGTTAGATAATATATTTGTATTAGTAATTTTTCTAAAATTTAGGAACATAACATTTTCGGAGTAGACAAAGTTAAAATATTTTTATATAAAAAAATTCTTAAATTTGTCATTTTCTGTAGACCCGGAAAAAAAGTTCCTAAAATTTTTTTGCAGAATTTGTTAAAATGAACCTTACATTATTTGGAAATAATAATAACTTTTCCCATTTTTTTCCGATTCTTAGAAAAAACACATTTTAAAAAATAGCCTAAAACGTATTTTTTCATGTTTTAGTACTAACACACGTCGGCTGACATTTCGATTCTTTCTTTTGCAAAATTTGTAATTACCTTATTTATTTAAGTGGTACTAAATGTTCAAGTTATTGCTATTTTGTTCAATTGAAATCGATTGGTACGTACTAGAAAAACTGGACGAGAAGATACTGATATAGATCTTATGTGGCATCTATTTTTGTCGTCGGATCCTATTTATCTTTTAGAAAAAACATGAATATTACTTTGGCCAATCATATAATGCAGGTGCAAAAGTTAAGGAGACATTCCAGTTTAAAATTTAAAAAAATTTACTTTTTGAGGAATTTTTTTTAAGAAACTATGATATATTATTACAAAATTGTTCAGAGATGTTATAAATATCTTACTGAAAAACAAAAAAAAAAATTGTTCACCACTTTTAATCCAAGATAGAGGCGGTGGGGTCATCTCCAAGAAAGTTAATTTTTGGGGGCAGGATGGATTCTGTGCTTCCCAATTAAGACAAAAGCATAAACTATACTAGATTTTAATCCTAAAAATTTTAAATGTTGGAATATGTAGCATTTAAAAAGGGTTATCACTAAAGTTGGCTAATAATTTGATCACTATAACTCGGTGTTCTTTTAAAATAATTTTTTCCTTTTTTTCAACAACATTTACTAAAAAAACAAATTTTGTACAGTTTTTTTTTTTTTAAATTTAAACAAACATATCAAATGCGCTTTTAAACTGCGTAACTTCACCCAAAAATCTCGATCTGTAGGGTTTACGAAAACGCCGATTGAATTTTTATAATTAGCGTGCTGTTATCTACTAAGAAACTAAATTTCATTCATTTCTGACCAAAACCCTATTTTTGCCCATCATTTATATGGAAACGGAGCACTGTGTATCAGCGCAACCGAGTGAGTCCAAAAAATACTTTTGTATGTATCCCTAGCCAAAAAACAACTTTCAAACAGGGTTAAAACTGTGAAAAGTCTATTGCAGAGTAAATTGAAAGAAAAAGCGGGGCAAAATCAAATTTTTCGGAGTAAATTTTGAATACATAGGTGCTATATACACCACAGGCGGAAATTTTGGAAATCCCTACAAAGAATTCATTTTGTTGTATTTATCCCGTAATATCGATGGTCATAAGTTGATCCCTCGTAAGTACTTTTTCACCACTTTTGGAAGACAAGACAATAACGCAATAAATTTCTATAAAAATTTATTTCAAATATATTTTTTTCTTATTTAAAATGATTTAAAAACCAATTTTACTTATTGGTTGGCAACCGGTCCACCGGACAAAAAGGTATGAGTGGATGGGTTGGCGGTGTTTGATGGAACAATTATTTTACATTTCTTTTGGCAAATAACATTCAACATTTGCAGTATTTTATATATTTTTATATACAAATATACAAACGTTTTGTTTTGATTTTATGTATTTTGTTTGATTTCTTTTTTGTTATTTACATGCATGTAGATACTTTTGAATATATTTTTCTGCTTTTATTTTATGAAATTCAATAAATTCATAAGCAATGAATAAATGAAAATTTACAAAAAAATATTATTATCTTTGTGTATTATTACATGGCAGAAAAAAAAAAAAAGGCAATCGAAAAACGCGCGTAAATTTTAATTTAATTTTTTTTTATTTATTTCTTCTTATGTTTTATTATTTTTATTTTATTATTAAATACAAATGTAGTTATTTAAGAAAAAAATTTAAATATTACATTAATATTGATAAGGGAAATAAAAAAGAAAATATTGTAAAAAATTCTACATCTCATATTATGAGGTGCATGCATTTATTTATATTGAATATTGATAAATGAAATAAAAATATATAATATGAAAATCTACATTTCAATGTTAATTTTTTTTCACAAAATGTTTATTTTGAAATTGCTGTAATGGCTTATCTTCGTCAATTGTCACAAAAACAACAAAACCACACGATTCTTCTTCTTATTCTTTGCTTCGGTTTTCTGCTACAATCTGATTTTAATATAAGGTGGCAGTGTTAATTCTTTTGTACATGTTAAATTTCATATATCGCTGCTACGATAACATGTAAACAAACAATTTTTGTATTTATTTTACATATATACATATAAATTCTACAAACATACCGTCGCCAGAGAATTGATTTGGCGTATAGGCATAGGAATACTTATACACATACGCCAAATCAATTCTCTGTCGACGATACATTTGCACATGCGACGGAATATATTTTTGCTTTACTTCTTCATTTTAATCCTTTTGCAAAAATCATAGCATTTATAATTGATATTGGTAGATAAGGATGTTATTTTAAGGTCCTACAACTTTGGCATCTGAGGCAAAGTTGTGTATTACAAAAAGATAAAAATTTTTTCTTTACACACCAACCCTCCATCTGCTCATTGTACCTCTGTTTTATAGGATTTTTGGCAAAAATTTATTTAAAAGGGTTCATACAGGCTAAATGGCTTGGAATACTGACATACTTCCTTCGACAAAAATATTCCCCATAAAAAAGTAAAAGAGGAACACCAAAAGTGGTTTTTCTCTACTGCTGCAAAAAAAAAAAAACAAAATTGAATTTGGTTTGAATTGAATATTTTTCATTTTGCCAGCGAAACTTATGATCATTGTTTATGTTTGTGTTGGTGGTAATCGATGGGTGGTTTATTAGTTTGTCATCTTACATCATTGATGTCTGAGACAAAGTTGTTTATTATCAAAAGATAAATATTGTTTGCTTTTACACCAATCCTCCAGCGTCTCGGCGTACCACTATTTTGGGAGATTTTTGGAGTATATGTCCCCAAAACTAACTTTGGTGTTTAGACATCCTTTTCATTTTTTTATGAGGAATGTTTTAGTCGAAAAAAGTATGTCAGTATTCCAAGCCGTTCAGCCTGTATGAACACTTTTAAATACATTTTTGCCAAAAATCCTCTAAAACAGAGGTACAGAGAGCAGGTGGAAGGTTGGTGCGGAGAGAAAAAATGTTTATCTTTTTGTAATACACAATGCCTCAGATGCCAAAGTTGTAGGACCTCAAAATAATATACTTATCTACCAATATCAATTATAAATGCTATGATTTTTGCAAAAGAAATAAAATAAAGAAGTAAAGCAAAAATATATTCCGTCGCATGTACAAATGTATAGTCGTTTATGAATTTATTGAATTTTATAAAATCAAAGCAAAAAAATATATTCAAAAGTATCTACATGCATGTGCATAACAAAAAAGAAATCAAACAAAATACATAAAATCAAAACAAAACGTTTGTATATTTGTATATAAAGAATATATAAAACACTGCAAATGTTGAATGTTATTTGCCAAAAGAAATGTAAAATAATTGCTCCATCAAACACCGCCAACCCATCCACTCATACCTTTTTGTCCGGCGGACCGGTTGCCAATGCTTCATCGGTATGGCACCTCATAAATGGTTTCTGGCTTTTTACGTTCCAAAAATTCGAAGAGCGAATTGTGACCTATTTGTAATCTATAGTCTTTAATTGTGGTCTAAATTTTTTTTGAATTTTGGTCCGATTCGTGGTCTGAACATTGTTTTTTTTAACCGGTTGTTGCCCGGTACCCGAACGCGTGTACGGGTCTCGTTGAAATTTAATATGTATTGGTTTTTTGGTCAAGTGAAGTGAAGTGCTTGGTTATGGAGTTGTGAGTTGTAAACTCGCCACCAGGCCGATATTAATAATGATATCGATGCTAAGAGTGATATGAATATATATTTTAAAAATTCGTTTAAAGTACTATCCAAATCAACTGTTATCTTAATTAAATTTTTTTGATTCAAAAAATAGAGGTGTATCAACTTGTTTCATCAAAATTTTTTCTCAAAGGAAATTAAAATTGTTTTCTTTTTAGAGAGAGAGAGAGAGATTTTAGATTTTATTAATATTATTAAACAATTGACAATACATTGGTGCTTAAATATAATAATAACATGGAACGTGATGAATAAAAAGGAAATTGTTTAACAATATGTATCTGCATACTATAATTCAAAATGAACTAGAGTCGAATACAGATTTCTTAAGACTATGAGCATAGAAATAATTTTTAAGTGGGGTCAGTAACAGTTTACAATTTAATATTTTTAGAATTTGAGATCTTATCTTAAGTCAACATGTTTATATAATTATACGAAGCAGTGAGTCGATTTGAAGGTAGTTAAGTTTGAAGAGCCATGATTTCACCTTGTTAAGAAAAACATATTTTTTACGAATACAACGAATATTATAAGGAAGATTATTAAATAATTTTGGAGCTACATAGGAGTAAAAATGTAGAAAGTGTTGTAGGTTGTGCGGTGGTACCAATGCTATGTTAAGGTCGTTTATTCTTAAGTTATAATTTTTCGAATTCCTGTTTAATGAGTAACCACAATTGCTAAAAAATATTTTTAATACTTTGTAAAAATAGAAATGTTTAAGTGGAAGGATTTCAAGATTTTTGAAGAGCTCAAAACTATGGCTTAGACGCCCTTTATTACAGATAAGACGAATAATGTGCTTCTGTGAAGATATCAGTGGGTACATTTTGTTGTTGTGCGTACCGCCCCAACAAACCAATCCATATTCTAATTTCGAGTGGAAGATTCCGTAATAAATACAAGTTAATAATTTAATAGAGCAAAATTTCTTGAGAAGGTACATTTGTCTTGTGACTGTCATAGCATACCGTTTTAGGGCATTAGTATGTTCCGACCAGCTCATTTTCCAGTCTAATATAAGACCTAGATATTTAAATGACTTAACACACTCAATTTGAAAACACTTTGAGGAGCAGGCAGTAGTTTCATTGTAAGTAATCGCGTGATTTGAGTTGATACATATATCGCTGCCATACTCCAATCTAGCACAGTTTGCGTGATGAAAAATGAAATTATCACAATTTACATCTTTTCCAGCTATATTGAAAAACATTACTTTTGTTTTGTCACTTGGGACTAATTTATGTACTGCAAACCAATGTCTCAAGATACTTAAATCGTGGTGGATATTTGCTGTGAGATCTAGTACTGAATCAGCTGCGTACGTATAAGCCATATCGTCCGCAAAAGCTACCGTTTTGCTTGCGAATTTCAAAGAGAAAATACTATTTATATAGACTAAAAATAGTACAGGGCCTAGTACTGACCCTTGAGGAACGCCTGAGTTTATTACTAGAGTTGAACCAAACTTGCCATTTATTTTTACACTTTGCATTCTATTATTCAAATATGAAATCAACCACTTATGTACACAACCTCTAAAACCATACTTGAATAATTTTTCCAACAAGATTTTGTGGTTGACTGTATCAAAAGCTTTGGTTATATCAACAAAAAGTGCCGCAGACTGTTTTTTATTATTAAGATTATTATAAATATTAGTGCAAAAAGATAAGAGGGCATCTTCAGTAGATAATCCAATTCTAAAACCGAATTGACATCCACTAAAGTAATTGGTTTTATTTAAAAAATTTACAATTCTTATTTTTTAATGCTTTTTCAAACACTTTGGAAAACACAGGTAAAATAGAAATTGGCCTGTAATTGTTAAGTAGTTTTTTATCACTTTTCTTAAATAAAGGAAGTACTTCCGCCTTTTTCAAGCTCTCTGGAAAAATTCCTACCTCTACACTTCTATTAATCAGATAGCAGAGTACATCAATAATGTTGTGTACTATCCTTTTTATGCATGTGCTTGAAAAATTATTTTCAGTATGAGCGTTTGAATTTTTTAATGACATAATTATCGTGTATATCTCGGACGGGGAAACTGGTTCAAAAAAGAAACTTGCAGCCTGAGAATTGGAGCCATCAACACAAGAACATACAGACGTATTTCGGGAATTTTCAGGAATCATTTTATTAGCCACATTCGCAAAAAAAGTATTGAATGCATTTGCATTGTCAACCGGATCTAACAGAATTTTATCATCCACATATAAATTATGAGGATCTTCGCTTTTAACAGTTCTATTTAATATATTATTAACCATTCTCCATTCTTTTTTAACATCCCCCTTTATATTGTTAAACTCGTTGATGTAGTAATTATTTTTACAAATTGTAGTGTCCTTCAAAATTTCCTTGCACAGTAACTTATATTCAGTTTTAATTTGAACATTGTTAGGATTCTTTGAAGTTTTCTTGTGAAGTTTATTTTTACGTTAAATTTTTTTGACCAATTCAAAATTCATCCATGGTTTTAACATTTTAATACTGAAATCTTTTCTATTAATAGTTTTGGTGCACTTAATTACATGAACAGTCAAATTTTCTATGAAAATGTCGTAAGCTTTTGACACATCTGGTTCATTGTAAACGTTGTTCCAAAAATCGAATCTCAACCTATTATTTAATGCATTAAAATCGATTTTGGTGAAACATGGCTGGTTCATCTTTCTCGATTCAGAATTACAACTTGATGTGTTATGAAAACACAGACACGTTAAGCAGTGATCAGTAATTTGAAGATCAGATACAGAACTACTAATAGAAGCCCCATTAGATGGCTTAAACCGAAGGAAAATGTGATCAATGCACGTTTCAGAAGAAGAAGTAATACGGGTTGGTTGGTTAATGCAGGATTCTAAGCCATAGGATGAGAGTAAAATCAAATAACTATCTAGAAAACTTGAGTCTTCTAAAATGTTGAGGTTTATGTCACCCAATACGATTAGATTTTCAGACTTATCGATAGATAGTAATCTATTGAGATCATTTAGGAACCCTTCATGAAGACTGCTTTCATGAAATCTGTAGATGCATAAAAAAGTGTATTCATGGTTATTTATTAAACACCTTACTTTTACCATATCAGAACTGGTAAAACAAAACGCGTGAAACTCACAATTTAATTCCTTTTTGGTAAAAACTGCAACACCACCTGCTGCATACTGATTATTACAATTAGCAAATAATGTGTAACCTGGAATGCAAAAAAGGGATTCTTCTTCCTCATAAATCCAGGTCTCAGTTAAAAAAATGAAATCAGGTTTATGTTTAAAGGAATTTAGGTGTAGTAAAAAATTATCAAAATTTCTTCGCATACTTCTAATATTTTGTTGAATTAAGTAAAAATCGTTTTAAAAATCTCAAAATAGATCATTTAACAATATAAATTAATCAGAAAAATCATAATCAAGATTTTGATCTGAATTTGGTCTTATTTTGATCAAGATTTTTGATCTGAATTTGGTTCTTTTTTTGGTTTGAACTTCGATTTGAAATTTGGTCGAAATTTCCGCCTAATTTTATATCCGATTTTAGTTTGAATTTTGGTATCAGTTTTGTTCCAGTTATCTTTTAATTTTTGACTTGCATTTTATAAAATTTTTGCACAAGGTTTCGATCTAGGTCTGGGTTTTGGTCGATAGTGTGTCTGATATTCATCTTTTAATTTAGTAAAATCAGGCCCCCCTAAACCCAAATCTTAGAACAGCCACTACGCATAAGTGCACAAAAACTCGGAAACCGATGTGCATTTATCCGTAGTTTACTGTAGTAATTATTTTCAATTCCTTCTAATATACTTACTTGAATATGACAACAGTTTCAAATAAAACAATAATAGATTTACCATAATATTTTCATAATAATTAAAATGTTTAGCGGCAATTCAGTGAAGGTTCTTTATTTATTTTAAGCTAATACATACATACATTTATATAAGATATTTTTTATTTTGTGTGTGTTTTCTTTGTCTTTCAGCTTAAATTATGCAAAAAATAACTAAATTCTTTACTAATTCTTACGAATTTCTAAATTAATATTTTATTATGATGTTTTGTTGCATAATTTGTTTCCTTGCTTTTCTTTGTTTTTCCTGTAAAATGGTGATTACGAGTAAAAATAGAAAACATAGAATATCATATATGTACATACTTGGGGTTTTCATTTACTCCTCAAATATTTTTCTTAAAAAGTTAAGATGACTATTTGTGTTTTGAAATGCTTTGTGTTGTTTCTCTTTTTTTTACAAATAAGGTAAGCTGCACAGTATACAGTATGCCAGATAGCAGAAAGTAATCTGAAATATTCTCAGGTCTTCTGAGATTTGACAATTATGACATGTATTCGCTCAATAAATTTTGACAAATAATTTTGTTTATGAGAGAAAACTCTCTTAACCTATTTTCGTCAGCTGAACACAAATAAATAAATGAAATAAAAGTATCAAAAAACAATAAAACTTTCGTTTGTTGTTTGTTTTTTCTGATATAAAAGCTCTCAAAATATTTTGTAGACTGTGGTTCTATAAAGTATTTAAATAAGCAAAATACAATACTTTTAAAATGATCTTCTTCAAAAATGTCCTCTTAATATTCTAAATAGTTTTACCGATTTCAAAAGAATTTTATTTGAATTTCGGAGAGGTACATTTCTTACTTGAATGGCATACATAACAAAAATAACTTTAAGTTTTGGGTTAAATCCTTGGTTCACATTATGCACATGGTTTTTATAAACGTTTTCGAAGCTCTCATTTATCAATGTGTAAAAAATTTTCTGGCTTTCCAAATATTTCTATTTTATTTACATATTGTGCTGATACCAATGGGTTAATACTTTTTTATATTTACTTCTGAAATATCAAATGTTTTGGGAGAAGTAGGAGAATAATTTTCAAATTTGCCAGACGTCAGTGAACTGAAAAGACGGTGTCACTTCTATTTATTTCACTTTATTTATTTCACTATGGGTAAGCTGATTATTTGTTTATTCAAATGTCATATATCATACAAGTATTGTAAGATAGGTTGAACCGAGCTCACAATAGATTAACAAAAAATAAAATTATGTGAACTACTTTAAGACTTACATACACTATAAAACGAGTATACTTTCAATAAAGCCTGATACCTGGATTTTTACATTTTTTAAACATTTAGCGTATATTATGAATATAGCAATAGTTTCTACAAAGAGAGCATAATTGCATACTTCCAGTTTCTGACAAATTATATTTTAGACTACTGTTAATTTGTGAACAAACAAAAAAGTAAATAGAAAAATTTCATTGAATTTTTTACAATTAAATTTATATGTGTAAAAACAAGAATGTGTGTATGTGACCAACTCTGAAAAGCGATGTATGTTCAGAAACAAAAACGCGTTCATGGTTGCGCTGAAAATTTTTTCTGTGTGCCCAAATTGACCATAAACAATGGGAAACAATTACAATATACTGAATATAGCTTTAAAGCATACAAAGTTTCTATTTCGGCATTCATTTCCCATAATTTCATACTAAATAACTACTTTTACCACGTTTATATCAACTCGCTTTCAATGGTGTCTGTCTGTCTATCTGTCTGTCTGTCAGTCTGTTCGGTACAAATTTTGCAATCGATTTTAAACTAACTTCCTGATGAGCTAGAGACTTGAAATTTTAAATATAGTCCAGAACTGGAAGACAATGCAATATGATATATCTAAAATATAAATATAATAATATTTAAAATATTAGCATCGGAAGTTTTAAATTTTTTAAGTGAAACTTCTTTTCTCTTGTCCTAGAGTAAAACCAACCGGATGTGACGTCGCGCGTAAGTTTGCAATGCGACATAATTTTGTCGAACAATGTGCATGAGAGGCTAAATATCAATATTCCGTAACTGGATTCACGAGCAAACTATGTAAAAACGATTCATAAATAGTTTTAATTCAATATAACATATTAATTACACACACACACACGCCTATGGCAGAAAGAACAATGTGTAACGTCGCCATCTTAAAGTTTACGACAGTTATACATTTCACATACAGATGGCGCAAATGTCCACAAAAAGAGTTCGCTACAATTGTTATCGAATTTACCGGTACAGAGTTGCAATTTTTGTTCTAACATTAATCCCAAAAAAAAAAGTGATCTTGTGTATTAACGAACACAATGGAGAAGTGAAACCTCTTGTGAACTAAACGAAAAACAACCAAATGAAATTAAAAAACACAAGCCAATGTAGTAAAAATTTAGCGATTGAAAAATTTGATTTGATTGTTATTTGCTTGTGTTTCGTTTAGTTCACAAGAAGTTTCACTTCTACACAATTTTTTTACAAAACGTTGCTGTAATGGCTTATCTTCGTCAATTGTCGCAAAAACAACAAAACCACACGATTCTTCTTCTTATTCTTTGTTTCGATTTTCTGCTACAATCTGATTTTAACATAAGGTGGCAGTGTTACTTCTTTTGTACATGTTAAATTTTATATATCGCTGCTACGATAACATGTGAACAAGAAATTTTTGTATTTATTTCTTATATTTTATTTTTATTATTATTATAAACTACAAATGTAGTTATTTAAGAAAAAAATTAAATACTACATTAATATTGATAAATGAAATAAAAAAAGAAAATATTATAAAAAATTCTACATCTCATATTACGAAGTGCATGCATTTATTTATATTGAATATTGATAAATGAAATACAGATATTTAATATGAAAATCTACATTTCATATGAGGTGCAATGTTAATTTTTTTTCACAAAACGTTTATTATGAAATTGCTGTAATGGCTTATCTTCGTCAATTGTCGCAAAAACAACAAACCCACACGATTCTTCTTCCTATTTTGCTTCGGTTTTCTGTTACAATCTGATTTTAACATGAGATGCAATGTTAATTCTTTTGTTCATGTTTAATTTCATATATCGCTGCTACGATAATATGTAAACAAAAAATTTTTGTATTTATTTTACATACATACACCTCATATGAAATGTAGATTTTCATATTAAATATCTTAATTTCATTTATCAATATTCAATATAAAAAAACAATGGATGCGTGCAAGATATTTGATGTGTAAACAGTTAAGCCAACTGAATGCCATATACATAAGCTCACATATGTATAGCCATATATAGGTATTTGATGTATAATCTATATGCTAGGTAAATAATACATTATATTACCTTTCTAGTGGTACCCCACACTTGCATATCGGTAGTATAATGACTGAGTTATGGACGATTCTGTAAAACGATATTGTTGATTTTGGTGATTTGGCTCGCTCTGGCAACTCCGGTGAAAACTGAACCGGATTTTTTGGGATACATTTTTGTTGGGTTTGACCTAAAATAAAACCATGGACAAAGTTTGAAGCAAATCTAAGATGATTAGGCCAGAATTTTAAATTTTTTGTTACGTTTAATCTGGAATGGCTGAACTAGTTTCAAAGTTCAAATATGCATGACTGCTGTATCAGGGCCTGCAAATAAACATCAGTAACTTTCAATTGACTGTGAATTTCAAAAAATCCCTTTACACATATATTCTAGGGAGATTTTAGCCAAAACAATTTCCAATTTTTTTGACGTCCTTGAAAGCAAAAAAAAAGTGAAGCGCCAGTAATGGAAGCAGTCGAATTCTCTAACAATTCACGCTTCTTTTCAATACGCTTCAAGTCTTCCTTAAAAAGTAAAAAAGTTTTGCACGCTTCTGCTGCCTCTAATTGTATTAGTTCCAGCAGGTAGTTCGTTAAAAAAAATCACTGATTACTGTTTGTACGGTTGTAAATCTGTGGGTTATTTCAAAAGTAAAAATTCAATTTTCCAAGCAAATGGAGAAAATATAACACAGAAATTGTAATGTAAATACTTTATAAAACCACTTCACATTTATTTATTTGTATAAATTCTTACTGCCAATCTATATTAAAAATTATTATAAAAAAGTATATTATAATCTTCGGCTTCGGCCAAAACTTCGGCCATTTTTTGCCGAAGCTGAAGCCGATGCCTCATATGAGGTGCATGTTAAAATCGTATGGGCACGGCAGAGACGTCGATAGATTTAACAGTGATAAGAAAAATTAACATTTTGATAAGATTAAATCATGTTAAAAATATGAGATGCAATGTAAAATCGTATGGGCCAAAGCATTTAAATTTTTTTTTTCGAGATGTCATGTGAGAAACTACATGAGTGTAGTTATTTTATATTTGAAAAATAATGAAAACAAAGAAATTGCAATTGTAAACAAAGAAAGCAAAATTAAAAAAAAGTATGAAATTTAAAATTTTCAAACAAAAAAATTTAAATTAAAATCTATGCGCATTTTTGGATTGCCTATTTTTTTTCTCTAATGTAATAATACGCAAAGATAATAATAATTTTTTGTAAGTTTTCGTTTATTCATTGTATTGAATTTCAGAATTTCATAAAATCAAAGCAGAAAAATATATTCAATATATTCGTCAACTATCATCTCTTCTTCTTATTCTTTGCTTTGGTTTTCCGTTACAATCAGATTTTATCATGAGATGCAGTGTTAATTCTCTTATACATGCTAAATTTCATATATCGCTGCTACGATACCATGTAAACAAATAATTAGGTAAGACAATGATTTGTTGGTATGAATGTAACAAAATGTACAAGGAGGATAATGTATTTATAAGTATATGAAATATAAAATATGAAAACTTTCAAAATTTTAGCAAAATATATTCACCTAAAATATTTCAACATTTTACCTAAATATTCTTTTTTACATACATTTAGGTAAAATGTTGAAAATAGTAATAACAATTCATGAAATCAGTAGAAAAGATTCAAAAGTACTTATATGAAATATGCAAAACCTCAACCAAGCGTTTACATATTTGTATACAAAGAATATATAAATACTGTAAATGCTGAATGTTATTTGCCAAAAGAAATGTTAAATATTTGTTTTATCAAACACGTCAAACTCTTTCATTCATACATTTTAGTCCGCTAGATGTGTCGACAACCGTCGCTGTCAAACCATCGGTATTGCACCTCGTTGCTGGTTTCTACGATTTTTTGTTTCGATTCCAGCAAAAACGAAAAAAAAAGTTCGTTATTGTTTGTTTTTGTTCTCTGCTTATATCTTCTCTGCGATGCCAACTTGCGGGGTATTCTTCGATTTGCGGGCAATTTTACTCGGTGCGGGGAATCGGGGAAAGAACTGTGTAACGAAGCTCTAGCCTGGGTATCACTCGCCGAGTCCAGGGTTTGAGGCTACAGAAATTTATTTGTTACAGGAACCGGGGCGAACTACCTTCAATTTACGGACACTATACAAGACTCACTTGGGGATCTTGCCCTTCTACTTTTTTTAATTTCACTTTTTATTTTACCTCAAGGCGTGGCCTTGTGGTTCCTCCTAGTGCGTGGCACTATGGAGCACCTACTTACAATCTATCGCTGCACCTTAAATTCCGCTGGACGATGGCGTGGCCCATCCCTCAAATCTCCCCTAGTGCGTGGCACAGAGAAGCGTCGATCTGAAACCGGCAAATGGACCCTTTAGTACGTAGCACTAAAAGGTGATGAACAAAAAAAAAGAACACACACTCACTTCGTTTTCAATTTTATCTTTTGTTTATTTATTTATTTACTTTTTAAAATATTACTTTTTTTTATTTTATTTAACTTTAATTTATATATTTGTTTTCTATAAACACTGTGGGGTGGACGGCGTGGCCTATCCCGATGATCCTCCTGGTGCGTGGCACCAAGGAGCGTCGATGTGTACAAAAAATGGCTTTCCCAGTCACTTTCTTTCACTGTTCCGTCGCGAGACACTCACCTGAATGGTGTGGATCTCCCGCATTGTCTCTGCATCGAGGCTGCTGGCCTCGGAGCCGACAGGCGAGTTGTCTGGTGCACCTGTCTGTTGTCGCTGTACCGGTGGTTGCCGTCGACTGTGTTCAGGGCTATTAGGTGCGCGCGGCTGTGAACGTGGCGCATCTCGGTGGTCTGTTGCCAGAGGCCGTTGTTGTGGTCGGGTATTGGGGCTGAAGTGAGAGCCGTGAGGTACACGCGGCTGTGGGCACGATGCTGAAGGTGCGCCTCTGGTGCCTGCTGACAGAGGCCATTGTTGCCGTCTGGCGTGGGAGCCGATGGGCGTACGCGACTGTAGTCGCTGTGTTGGTTGATTTGGTTGTTTGCAGTCAGGGTCGGTGCGAGAATGGTCTCGTGCGCGCGGCTGCGGGCGTAATGCTGAAGGCCCATTTCGGTAGTCTGTTGACCGAGGCCGTTGTTGTTGTCTGGTATTGGAGCTGTCGTGAGAACTGTGAGGTGCATGCGGCTGTGGGCGTGATGCTGATAGTGGGTCTCGGGGGCCTGCTGACCGAGGTCGTTGTTGCCGTCTGGTGTCAGGACTGGCGTGAGAGCCGTTGGGCGTACGAAACGGTAGTCGCTGTGTTGGTTGTTGTGGTTGTCTGCGGTCAGGATCGGTGCGCGAGTTAACTGGTGTACGAGGTTGTGGACGTGATGTTGACGATGAGCTTTGGTGGCCTGCTGACAAGGGTTGTTGTGAACGTCTGGTGTCAGGCTCAATGCTGGAGTTGTCTCCTGTACGCGGCTGGTGGCGCTGTGTGGAAGATGTAGTGACGTGAGGATGCCGCATGGGATGTTGTCGGTTGTTCCGCTTCCCTGGCCTGGGTTGATGTTTGGGAAGGGGCTGACGTTCGCTCACCCTCTGGACCCTTACGGAGTGGAGTAGTTGGTGCCGCCGGGGTCGTGGTGTCACTTGATGGTGTGGTGGTCTTCGCGAATTTTGACCCGTCGCGTACGTTCGCTATGCCTGTCGTACATTTCGGGAGCGCAGTTGGTTGTGGGTCGATCTGTTGCCTGAAAGTGCGCAGACGGATGTTGGTACGGCGCCCATTTTCTTCGTAGTCGGAGCTGTCTTCGTCACTGCTTATTTGGATTACAGTGGACTCTCCTGCTCCTTGCCTCCTTATCGGTATCTGGCCACTGCCACCTGGGGTCTTACGCTTGTTGTTGTCACCCATCGTAATGGCTAACGGGTTGTCGGTGCGCGGGACCATCAGTGTTAGTTTTAATGTCCGCTCGTATACGATGTAGGCAGGCGCCCGTCGCTCGCTTTGCTCCATCGTTATTGTCCGGAGGCATTGGCGGCGCCCTTGGTGCGGTATCTGCTGTTCGTCAGCATAGTCGCTGTCAGAGGGTGTATCGCATCCCGTCGTGGTGCTGAGGTCGCTTGTATCTTCTGGCGTACGGTTGGCTATCTGAGCTTCATCTTCTGATTCACTGCTGATCTCGATCACGTCCGCCTCTGTGGGGTGGATGAAGTGGGGCCCTTGATAATTAGCCTCGTCTAGGTCCGCTGTATGGGTCTCTTCTTCTCCGTTCGAACTCGTCTTCGTTGTACCAGGAACCTCCCGCAATTAGCTCGACCCAGGGGTCACTTGATTCCATGTCGGATAGATCAGCAGACGTGGCGTCTGTGGCTGTGTTCGGGGGTACGTTTGATTCGTCGACCGCTGCGGCCGGATGTGTATCAAGGAATTCGCTAATTCGGTTCAACAGATCGTCCGCGTCTTCAGTGGTAATATTCATTTTTTGTGATGGCGTATTACGCGCTTGCGGGCCGTCCGTCGGATCCGGGGGGTCTGTTGTGGCAATGGCCATCACTTCGAGGTCGTCTGGCTCGCATGCCGTTGATGTGCGTACTGGGGCACTCTGATGAGGTGTGTCCAGGGAGCTGTGAGCATCCCTGGCGAAGTTAAGCGCGTCGTGGACGCCACTTGCATCCATTGTAGGTTTATGGCGTCACTGTGACATGCCTCTAATATTGCATTCGTGGAGAAACACTGGCCTTGGAGTGATAGGACTATTAACTGATGCTTCTGTTGCGAATATGAGCCTTAACGTTGCGTGTTCCGCATAGCGTTGGGGTATATTGTCTCTTCGTTCTTCGCTCATTCGTATAGTTTGGATTTCTGTTTCTGTGGAAAAAAATGGTATATTAGTGGTTTTTAGACAAGCATCGACGGGCGTGGGTGATAGTTGGGAGGAAGGATAGTAGGGTTTCAGTTCACTTATGTGAGCGGTCCGTGTCCCCTTTTCACCAGGTCGCCTAAGTTGTGCGATTACCGGTGACGTAAATCCCACTACCGTATATGGTCCCACAAACTTTGGTGCTAGCTTGGCGGCAAAATTGTCAATTGCTCTGGACAAGGGGTGTTGCCGAACAAGTAGTAATTGACCCATCGTCGGCTGCCAAGGTCTCCTTCGTAGATTGTAGTGTCGCGCCTGGTCCTGAGCTGCACGCGATAAGTTGTGCCTGACGATCTGGAAAACATCTCGAAGCTGTGAGGCCCTCTCGATTGGGTTCTGCGTAGCCGCACCGGATCCTAAGGTGACTTCGCCATAAAGTGCGGCGGGTAGTCGAGGTTCACGGCCTTGCGTGAGGAATGCTGGATTGTACCCCGTTGTCTCGGATACGCTGGTGTTAATTGCTAGGGATATCTCGGGCAAATTCACATTGTCTTGATGGTGCGGTTGGCCCGCTCGGTTGGATTCTCTTGTGGGGTGAACGGGGCGGTGAATTGCTGCCATACCCCTATCTCCTCTAGGTATCGTCTAGCGTCCAGTGAATTGCGTGCCGTTGTCGGTCACGAAAATTTTGGGTACACCGTATCTTGCCAATATTCTCTCTCGGAACGCCTTCAGCCGTAGCCTTGCGGAGGGGAACCAATTCGGTCCACTTGGAGAAGCGATCGAAGAAAACTAGCAGCATGGTGTGACCATACTTTGAGCGTGGCAGGGGCCCGACGAAATCCGCGCATACAGTGGCCCATAGTTCCTCCGGAATTTTTGTCAGCATCTCACCCGCTGGTGCTTGTTGGCTTACCTTATATCGTTGACACGAATCGCAGCGACGCACGTAGTTACTGATGTCTCTGAACATTCCGGGCCAGTAATAACGGTTGGCAATGCGCGCGATGGTTTTTCGGATACCTAAATGGCCCGCGCTGGGATTATCATGGTTCTCCTTCATGACGCGTTTCCTCAATGATGTTGCCACGCAGAGCTTCCAGAGCGCGCAGTCTTCGTCGCCCATGTGATGTGGAAGGTGCCGGTAGAGTTGGCCATCGACGATGGCGTAATCGGAAAACTTCTCAGGATTGTTTCATTTTGTCGCTTTTGTAACCAGGAGCAGAGCACGTCTTCCTTTTCTGCAACGTCTGCAATCTGGCAAACTTCTCGCGGCTGTCGGGAAAGTGCATCCGCCACCACATTGTGTTTGCCCTTCCGGTACTGGATGGTAAAGTTGTATTGTTGTAGTTCAAGTGCCCAACGCGCGATGCGGCCCATGGGGCTTTCAATTGAATTCAACCATTTTAATGATAGGTGATCCGTGATCACAACTAATTTATATCCTTCAAGATAGGGACGCATCTTGCGGATTCCCCACACAATGGCTAGACACTCCTTTTCCGTCGGAGAATAGTTTTTCTCCGCTTTGTTTAGGTGTCGGCTAGCATACGCGATGACCCGTTCTCCTCCGTCGATGACCTGCGTGAGTACGGCCCCTAATCCGAAGTCGCTGGCATCCGTTTGGAGCGTAAATGTTTGGGAAAAATCAGGGCACGCCAAAATAGGTGCTTCGGTGAGTTTTATCTTCAACAGCTCGAACGCCTGCTGTTGCTCTTCGCCCTATTTCCAATGCTTCCCGTTTTTCAGCGTGGCTGTCAAGGGTTGCACGATGGCAGCGAAGTCTGGAACGAATCTCCTGTACCAGGACGCTATACCCAGGATACGTCGCACCCCTCGCACATTCTGTGGTGGTTGCAATTCCCTAATCGCTGCGATCTTTTCCGGGTCCGTGTGGATGCCCTGCCCGCTGACAACATGTCCAAGGTATTTGATCTGCGTTTTAAAGAACTCACATTTTTCTGGGTTTATCCTCAAATTTGCTCCCCGAAGACGCCTGAAGACCTCTTGTAAATTCTGGAGGTGGTCGTCGAATGTTGACCCCGTTACCACAATGTCGTCGAGATAGGCGAACGCGTGCGGTTCCAGGTCTGGCCCAATGACTCGATCGAGCGCGCGTTGGAAGGTAGCGGGAGCCGAATGTAGTCCAAATGGCATGATCCGCCACTGGTATAGGCCACGTCCTGGCACGGTGAATGCGGTGTATTGCTTGCTGGTAGCCTCCATTGGAATTTGCCAGTACCCGTCTTTCAAGTCCAGGCAACTTACGTATTTGGCGTTTCTCAGCCGATCTAGGATGTGCGTAATGCGCGGCAAGGGATATGCGTCTGGCACGGATTTGCTATTTAGCTGCCGGTAGTCGATCCAAAGCCAAAGCACCTGTCTTTTTCCACACCAGTACTATGGGTGCACTGTACGGACTGTGGGAGGGCTCAACGCACCCCTTGGACAGTAGCTCGTTGATCTTCTCATCGATCACCGCCTGCATGGCTGGATTGCGGGGTACATATCTTTGCTTGATAGGTCTGTCGTCCGCCATGGTGATCCGATGTTGAGTGATATGGGTCGTTCCCTGTAGTTCCTTGAAGTGTGGCAGTTCCTGTCCCAGGAATTCCTTTACCCGCTGCTGATCCTCCTCGCAGCCAAGTACCGGGAGTGCGCTGACGTCTCCATCTAGGATGTCATGGACATCCGCTTGGTGGATGTCGTTCTTCTGTCGTGCAACTAGGGCGACGTGGTCAACTCTAGTGGGGGCGGCGCTAGCTAGGGAGTCGTTGACTGTCCTAGTGTGGCGACATTTTCTCCTGCGGGAGTCGTCGTTATGATAGGGGACCAAGGCGGAGTGGCTGCCTTTGGTGTTAGTTGCTTTGGCCAGGTTGTCATGGACAATCCCATGGCTGCGGTGTTCACCCTGGTGGGTGTCGTCGATGCGATGCGTGGTTATGGCGGCGTGGCCGTCCTTGGTACAGGTTATGTTAACCAGGTTGTTGTGGACAACCCCATGCTTGCGGTGTTTACCCGAGTGGGTGTCGTCGATGCGATGAGCGACCAAGGAGACGTGGCCACCCTTAGTGCACGTTGCATTAGCCCGGGCGTCGTGGACATCCCCATGGCTGCGGTATTCACCCCGGTGGGTGTCATCGATGGGCGTTGTGGCCGTCCTTGGTGCCCGTTGTGCTGGCCTTGGTGCCAGCTGAATTGGTCAGGGTGTCGTGGATTATTGGCCGCTTCCTGTTACATGACCACCATACACTTGTTGGGTTTCTTATTTACCGGTTTCCCTACTTCCAAGGTATCGCCGCCGAGGCTAAGTTTCGCTCCGGTCAGGATCAGATAGTCAAGGCCCAGGATTACCTCTTCCGTGGCCTCGGGTAGGAGAAGAAACCGAACTGTATTTTCGTTACTACCCAGCTGCACTTTTAGTTGTATGGCGCGCTCGAGAGGACGCACCGTACCGTCTGCTAAGGTGATATCACCCTGGTAGGGAATCCTTGTACACCGCGCTCCTAATCGTGTCGTGAATTCTGAACTGACGAAACTTCGGGTCGCACCTGAATCGATAGTCGCCGCCACCTGTTCTCCGCCAATCACGGTGTTGGGGAAGATTCTATTCTCATCGTGCTGTAGTGGTTGTAGTTTGGCGAGGGAGAACGATCGGAGGCCTCGCTGCTCCTCGCGGCAACATTCTTTCGTGCGAGTATTGATTCGACCGCAGTCCCAGCAAAAGAGTCTCACCTGGTTGGTACATGTTTGTTGTTGATGACCCTCTTGTCCACAGCGGTGGCATGCCGTTCTGGGGTTGACCCATCCTGCTTTCCGGGGCTCCATGAGGCGATGTTGCAATGGTGTCGTAGACACCAGTGCGGATCCAGGTGGCGTAGCTACTTGGGGTGTTTCTCGTTCGCGAATGCTTTCAAGATCACCGGAGAGAGTGAGCAAGTCAGCAAGCGTCTGGTAGTCCTTGCGTCGGATATACCATTGATAGTCTGCATGGCAGTTTCGGTAGATTCTCTCTAACTTTTGTTCTTCCGTATAGGATGCGTGGCGCATCAGCGTTTGCAATGCGAGGACATAGTCCTTGAAGTTTTCTTGAGGTCGTTGGTACCGTTTCCGGATCTCATCATCCACTGTGTCGAAATACCTGGGGGGGTTAAAAGAACGATTTAAGCTCACGTTTGAACGAATTCCACGTAGACCAATGTGCGTTGTTGTTCCTATACCAGACCAGGGCTTTATCTTGCAATAATTCAGGCATAGTCCTTGGGAGCGAATCGACGTGTATCCCGTATGCCTCGGCCAATTCCTCAACACGTTCGATGAAAGATAGTGGGTCTTCGCCTCCGCCGTACCTTGCTGACCACTATCCTATCCATCACCTTTCCGGTGCCATGGGCTACCGAAAAGGGGTATTGGATACTTACTGCGGCTTCCTGTTCAGAACTCGGAATTCTCAACGAGTAGCAGTTTTGTCTTGCGGGACTCTTGATATCAGCTTCGAGGGGGTTGTCATTGTGGGTCTCACCAGGGACCCTGAGTGAGTCAGCTCCATTGCGGGTTTCACTTGGCGTCCGGGACGTTGTTTTCTTCTTCGTATGCTTGGTCTGTAGTTCTTGTAAATGGGCCAGTTTCCCTTCGGTGTGGTTGCCACCACTGATAAATTGTGAAAACTGTTGAGGTAGTAGACCCATGATGTCGTAAGCGTGTCCGGTCCTCCGACTGTAGCTGTAACTATTTCTTGTCAACCACGCGGTCCCTGCTCGGGCGCCACTGTAACGAAGCGCTAGCCTGGGTATCACTCGCCGAGTCCAGGGTTCGAGGCTACAGAAATTTATTTGTTACAGGGACCGGGGCGAACTACCTTCAATTTACGGACACTACACAACACTCACTAGTGCGTGGCACTATGGAGCACCTACTTACAATCTATCGTATGGTGCGCTGCACCATAAATTCCGCTGGACGATGGCGTGGCCTATCCCTCAAATCTCCCCTAGTGCGTGGCACAGAGAAGCGTCGATCTGAAACCGGCAAATGGACCCTTTAGTACGTAGCACTAAAAGGTGATGAACAAAAAACACACACTCACTTCGTTTTCAATTTTATCTTTTGTTTATTTATTTATTTACTTTTTAAAATATTACTTTTATTTTATTTAACTTTAATTTATGTATTTGTTTTCTATAAACACTGTGGGGTGGACGTCGTGGCCTATCCCGTTGATCCTCCTGGTACGTGGCACCAAGGAGCGTCGATGTGTACAAAAAATGGCTTTCCCAGTCACTTTCCTTCACTGTTCCGTCGCGAGACACTCACCTGAATATACGTCTGCTTGCTGCCGCTGTTGATCGCCGAAAGAGCAAGAGTTTTCTTCGTTCGCCGCCATCTGCTTGTGGTTTCGTTGTTTTTTCCTTCGTTGAGTTCGAAAACATGGCGTCATTCAGCTAGATGAGTGTGTTCACCACTCGATTATTAATTTATGCAATTGAAGGGTTGCATTTTCGTTTTAATGTACAATTCTTAGATTTAGCAATTTTTAGATTATTTAATAAAACAAATGGGCAAATAATAAAAAAAAACTTACAATTAAAGAATAACCAAAAATAAACAATTCATGGTATGAAAAATATATAATAAAATAAACAATTAATGGTAATAAAATAATAAAGTAAAATAAACAATTCTGGAATATATAAAAATAAAATATAAATGTAACTCCACTGGTGAGACGCAAACAAGGGGGTGGACCGACTTGCGTCCTCACAACTGTTTTTTGCGGGGAATTTGAAGTCAATCAGCTTTTAGCCACAAATGTCTGTAGAATATTTTTTGTCAAATTTTATGTATCTTCATTTTTTCTTAAGTGGGCACTTTATTGGTTTGGAGAAATCGATTTTTAATAAAATATGCTATTTGAAAGTATTATACTTTGAAAGTATTTTGTGAAAATTTCAGAGGGAGACGCGGAGTGATTTCGCAGATATAGACGATTATAGCGCCTAGTGTCAGTCAGGCCAAAATAGTCGCGCTGCGCTTCGACTTCCCTTTCAACCGTTCAGAAAGATATGACTTAGTCCAGCACCTCCAGATTAATAACTTTTAATCCTAACTGACTAATCTGCAAACTTACAAATTACGATTAGCCATCATTAAGAAGATGAAATATATTTTATATGTTAAAAACCGATACTCAAAACTTTGAATCCGTTTTTCTTAAATTAAGGTTTTAGCCATTTTTTATTGGAGTCAAAAGAGAGCCCATGTGTAACTCGAAACACCCCATTTCGTTCAAATTTGGTGTAGCAACTACTACTCAATAGGATTAATCTTTGTGCGAGCTTGAGCCGGATCGATTTTGAGAGTGAGTTCCCTTGAAGTGAAATCTTCCATGTGCCAAAAGAATTCTGAAGTCAGAATGTACATTTCTATTAATCTACCAGTCCCGTAAAAATTAGTTAAATTTTGGACCGAGAAAGTTTAGGGTCGCCTTAATATAACGCTCATTGAGGTCAATTTTAGGTAATTTTTCGTTTTTGTAAAATGTTTATATAGAAAGTGCGTGTCGCGCTGTTATTATATGAAATTATATCGATGCGGGGAATTTGATCGAAAATCGGGGAATTTCACGAGGACTATCGGAGAGGAAGAAAAAATGAGCTGGCATCCCTGGTTAATACACAACCAATTTTTTTTTTTGGATTAATGCTAGAACAAAAATTGCAACTCTGTACCGGTAATGTCGATGACAATTGTAGCGAACTCTTTTTGTGTGCGACATCTTCATGTATTTCCTTGGGCATTTGCGCCATCTGTATATGAAATGTATAACTGTCATAAACTTTAAGATGGCGACGCTACACATTGTTCTTTCTGCCATAGGCGTGTGTGTGTGTGTGTGTAATTATTATGTTATATTGAATTAAAACTATTTATGAATCGTTTATTATATAGTTTGCTCGTGAATTCAGTTACGGAATATTGATATTTAGCCCCTCGTGCACATTGCTCGACAAAATTATGTCGCATTGCAAACTTACGCGCGACGGCACATCCTGTTGGTTTTATTCTAGGACAAGGGAAAAGAAGTTTTACTTCAAAAAAATAATTCCAAAAATATTTTTTTCTTATTTAAAATGATTTAAAACCCAATTCCACATATTCTTTATGAATATATTATGCTTTTTTGTCGTCTCTTCCAAAAGTGGTGAAAAACTACATACAAGGGGTCAACGTATGACCATCGATATTCTCTTTTTCAAACGCTAAATTTTTTTTGGGGATTAATCTAGAACAAAAATTGCAACTCTGTACCGGTAATGTCGATGACAATTGTACATGAACCCTTTTTGTGTGCGACATCTTCATGTGATTTCTTGGACATTTCCGCCATCTGTATGTGAAATGTATAACTGTCATAAACTTTAAGATGGCGACGCTACACATTATTCTTTCTGCCATAGGCGCGTGTGTGTGTATGTAATTAAAATATTTTATTGAATTAAAACTATTTATGAATCGTTTTTACATAGTTTGCTCGTGAATTCAGTTACGGAATATTGATATTTAGCCCCTCATGCACATTGCTCGACAAAATTATGTCGCATTGCAAACTTACGCGCGACGTCACATCCAGTTGGTTTTACTCTAGGACAAGAAAAAAGAAGTTTCACTTCAAAAATTAACATTGCACCTCATATGAAATGTAGATTTTCATATTAAATATCTTTATTTCATTTATCAATATTCAATATTAATAAATGCATGCACTTCATAATATGAGATGTAGATTTTTTTATAATATTGTTGTTTTTATTTCATTTATCAATATTATAAATTTTTTCTTAATATATATATCATATATATATAATAGCCCAATCCACTATAAATTGCAAATGGTCTTACATCATTGGTAATGCAAATTTTTATTCCATATCGTATATATGTACATATTTGTTGTTGTGATAGCAAAAATATTTTGCACCAAATCGTAGTTGCATCATTTTTTTTTTACTCAATGCATCGGACACGATATGTTCGCATATACGCACCTGTAATTGCATCTTTTTTTCCGCGCTTTAAGTTTTTCTTCCTGTCGATTTGAAATTTTATTAGATGTGAAAATTTACGTTGCCTGAGAATTGATTTGGCGTATAGGTATATGAATTTGTACACACATACGCCAAATCAATTCTCAGGCGTTGATAAATGCTTTCCTCATTTAACCTTAGAAAACTACTTTTTAAAAGCACCGCAAAGAGATTTGCCTTAACTGCATTTAATAAAAATAAGAAACAATGTATTTTTTTGAAGTAAATAATTGATTTTATAACAAATAACTTTGATTCTTTCTGTTTAACATATTTGCTAATTACATATATAAAAAAGTGTTGCCTTTCTAAGGTTAACGCACAAAGCAAAATTTTTATAATGCCGTGGTTTGCTATCATTATCACTACATTTTGTTTATACATTTATTGAAACCTAGATTCTTTATTACTTCTCATTTTGTATCCAATCTAACTAACCGAATGCAAAACCTATCAAACGCCTGTGTTTGCTACGGCGACTTCTCTGCTTGTATGATCTCCACACTTTTAACACAAACAAATAATTCTGCCACCAATAAATGTACACACACATTTTGTTTTCGTATGTACATATATGAGTGAGTAAATTGATCGAAACATAAACAAACAAACTCGGCTCGTATTTTAATTTCTCCCTTCTTCTCTTCTCTTCGTTGTTTAGAGTAGCGCAGTCATACCGCGCAGTAGTGCGAGCGAGAGGGAAACTGGACGTTACAGTTATCTTACATCTTACGTTACAGTTTTTCTTACATTTTACACATTTGAAATTTGTTGAATGTTTACACATCAAAAAAACATAAGAAATGTATAAAAAATTCTTGTTTACATGTTATTGTATCAGCGATATATAAAATTTAACATGTGCAAAAGAATTAACATTGCACCTCATGTTAAAATAAGAAGAAGAGTTTTGTGTTCTTGTTGTGTATCCGAATAAATCATTACATGCACCTCATATGAGGTGCATGTTAAAATCGTATGGCCACGGCAGAGACGTTGATGGATTTAACAGTGATAAGAAAAATTAACATTTTGATAAGAATAAATCATGTTAAAAATATGAGATGCAATGTAAAATCGTATGGGCCAAAGCATTTAACATCTCATGTTAAAAATATGAGATGTCATGTGAGAAACTACATGAGTGTAGTTATTTTATATTTGAAAAATAATGTAAACAAAGAAAGCTAAATTAAAAAAAAGTATGAAATTTTAATTTAAAATTTTTTGTTTGAAAATTTTAAATTAAAATCTATGCGCGTTTTTGGATTGCCTATTTTTTTCTCTAATGTAATAATACTCAAAGATAATAATAATTTTTTGTAAGTTTTCATTTATTCATTGTTTATGAATTTATTGAATTTCAGAATTTCATAAATTCAAAGCAGAAAAATATATTCAAAAGTATATACATGCATGTGCATAACAAAAAAGAAATCAATCAAAACAAAACGTTTGCATATTTGTATATAAAGAATATAGAAAATACTGCAAATGTTAAATGTTAATTGCCAAAAGAAATGTAATCTATTTATTCTATCAAACACCGCCAACCTATCCATTCATACCTTTTTGTCCGGTGGAGCGGTTGCCAACCGTTGCGTTCGCTTCATCGGTATGACACCTCATAAATGGTTTCTAGCTTTTTACGTTCCAAAAAGCCTAAGAGCGAACTGCGACCTCTTTTGTCGCATGCAATATGAAATTGATAGATGAATAATTCACTTAAGTCGCTAAAAATTTTACCTCTATCCATAAGCGTCCCACGCTTTTCGTTTTAAATTATGCAAATATTTTCAGACCTACTAAAATTCATAATTACATATTTTCAAGACAATCTGTGTGGGGTTATGAATCTGTATGGTGTTATAAATATGTATGGGGCAAGAAGAAGTTATTTTATACTTTTTAGTCCGTTTTAAAAACGTGGTATATTAAAAAATTTTTTTATTTAAATTATTTTATGTTTTTAGCTAGCCTCGCTCCTGTGTAAGAGAATCTTACAACTCAATTTTCACAAATTTTAAAATGTTGTCTCCGATGACAATACAATGATATTTAGCTTAATTATATAACTATTTTTATACAAAATAATATTTGACATTTATTTTCAAGAACGAAAATATGAAAAATTAAAATTGATCCACAAAAAATTAGATAAAAATTAAATTTTCCCGTGAATTGCTTCCAAACGTAGCTCAAATTTCGGTTTTTCTTTTTTAATTAAATCTCGGCAGCTGTTTCTAAATTTTACTTTTCCAAGCTAGTGGGAAAGATTGGTTTCACTTTTTCACAAATATACAACGATGTTTTATTAAACTTTGAAATTACCTTAGTCAACACAAACTCAAATGTTCTACCCATTAAGGATAGGCTATTTCTTTTCGGCACTACAACTACAATTTTCTTTATGGTACCTTAATATGTCATACCGCACAAATCAAATCTTTCTCCACAATAACCAACGTATGGGACAGCACAAGGTCTTAGCGTTTTGCCTTTATCCTTTTTTTCAAAAAGCGTTACTGGAGCACCAGTGTTGCAAGTGACCTCCAGCTCGACTCTGCTAATTCGTACTGGTAGCGAAGTGAACCTCAGGTGAATTACTGCTCGATTCGCTGTGGACGGAAAAATTTAAAAATTCATTAAGATTATCAACACTATTGCCAAATTTCACCACAGGAGTAACATTTAGAGTTTTTGAATCCACACTGGTTTGACTTGTGATTACGCCAACCACAGTGAGAACAGACTTTCCTCTGTGCCTTCCCCAGTTGCACAAATAGTGAGTACTCCTCAAACGATTAATATTTCATTACTCCAAAAGGAGGGATAAACGAGCAACTCCAATACAGTAACAAAATTTTTGAATTTCACTAACACAATTTCATAATTGTATATGGTCTATTTTTAAAAATAATGATAAACAAAGACAGCCTGATTGAGTAGTTCAAATTTGTATATCTTACTCTTTCTTACCCAATTAACCCTTTACGGTAGGTAGGGTAAAAACTGACCCACTTTTTGCATATTTTTTTATGCATAGTGTAATATATTTTAACCCACCTCGAAAAGTTGAAATTACTTATAGTTACATAGTTTAATATTTTATTTACAGTTTCTCATTCTGCTGATAATGATATAAACCAAAAAAATTTCTGTGCAACTGGTGTTATTATTTTCTTTAAAATCGTGTGCATCAAAGAGTTAAAACTCAGTGCGAATTTTTCGGCCACAGGTTCGAACCTGGAAAAAGGCAACACAAGAAAATATCAAAATTATAAAACGCTAATAGTAAATAATAAAAAAAATAAGAAACAAAAATGAATATAACATTATAATTAAAAAAAAAATAAATTGCTGTCAAACAATGAAATTGTTGTTGCTTTGAAAAATGAACACTGACAAAAGAGAGGATGAACACATTTCACTTTAAATTTTTTTACTGGCATCACTTTAAATAAAATGGGGTTACTGAAGATACGCCGTTTCATTTTATTGGAAAATAGTAATATTTTATGAAAAATACTATACTTTTTACTAACTTTTAAATACATTTTTTTCTTTGCCACCCTTTGCGATGTTTGGCTTTTGTTTGTTTGTGAAAATGAGTGCTGTTTAAAAAATAACATAATAGTTTTTATAAAAACATAGTAATTCAATGGCCAAGTAAAAAAGTACTTAATAGTTCGCAAATTTTAAAGATTATTTTTCTGCGTTTTTCATATATAAATGCAATATTTTTTCTATAATTTGTTGCTATTTCCACCAACATTATCACATATTGTCATTATAATTATTGTCCATCCAATTCCATTCCAATTGTTGAATTTTCATTCACTCTAACATACAATTAAATACTTTTTAGTTGGAAAAACATAGTTGCAGATAAATGTATTAAAAAATAACATTCAGCAAAAAACTGATAGTGTAACGGCATCAAACAAAACGATGAAAAGAGAGTAAAAAAAGGAAACATTGACAGCAAAACATTGACCGTGTAACATCAGGGTTGCTAGGTGCGAATTGGGCTTCATCTGCACATTGAGATAAAATATCGAGATTTTTCAACTTTCTTCTGGACATTGAAAAAAGATTGTTCCACACAACAAAAAAAAAAAGAAAATGGAAAAAATTATTTATTTTTGTATAAACGTATGTATGTACTAGGGATGTGCAAATCGATTTCGACTTTAATCGAAATCGAGTTTTAGCACAAAATTTCATGATCGACTTTAAATTGTCAAACTCGATCGAAAGTCGGTTTTTACTTTCGACTTTTAGTGTACAATTTTTTTAAAACTATCAGTTCATTTCTCACATTTATTTTAAATTTTACAAAATTTTTCCAACTGTGGATTTGTAATACATGCTTGTCCAACTTTATGTACTAGTAATTTTTGCAAATTTATTTTAAAATAGCTCTAAAATAGTCTCCCTCTTTAGCCTACTGTGTATTATTGCACTTCACACATCCACAGGGGATAGCCTGGCAGAAGAATTAAGATGGTAGATGCATTTTGAGAAGTAAGAGGAACTTTGACAATTGGGAAATCATTTGTTTTGATACTATTCTTCCTTTTACAACAGCGTTGTATTTTCATGGTTCAATTTTAAAGTGAGAATTTATAGGAAAATAATTTGCATAGTATTGCATGTACATAGGTAGAATTAGTTTCTGCTTTTTATATTATTTATTAATTCTTAACATGTTCAAGGTATTTGCTAATATAGAAAACAAATTAAATAACATTATTTATATTTTTTATTGTAAATAAAATTTATAATTTAGTACTAAGTAATAAAAGTAGTATTAATAATCTACTAATAACTCCCTCTTTTGTACCCATTTCAAAAAATGCAGCTCTAAAATGTTCCTCTCACTTGTCAAATAAATAAATACATACACATACATAAATAATTCATATTAAAATTCTTTTGTTTCGTTTTTTTTTTTATTCCATACAACAAAAATTCGAAAAAAGTCGATTAATCGATTTTCATGAAGTTAAAAAGTCGATTAATCGACTTTCAATTTCTGATCAATTCAAAAGTAGAAAATCGATTTTCTCTCCAGTTGCACATCCCTAGTATTAAATTGCTTCGAATCTCTTGAATCGAATTTCACCTCCACAAAATTTTTATCTAGAAAAATTTCTGAAAGTCGGGACTCTGTACACGGACTAAAAATCTGGACAATCAAGTCGAACGACCGTCTTGTAACCATAATTCCAATACACTTTTCTATTTAAAATAAGAATAAGTTGATAAATTCAGTTTACAACCTTATTTTTGTGGTTATGTCCATGTGTACATTTTTAGAAAAATATTAAGCGTCATTATCTAATCGCGAAAATACCTCGAAAACGCGTAAACCTCGAAAGTTTGCGAGCCTCGAAAATGAACTGTCAAATTTTGTATGGAAATTAGCACCTCGAAAGTTTTCGAGGCAATTTTGGCTCGAAAGTTTACACGAATGTTTCAGTGTTGCCGTTAGTGAAAACAATTTGATACTAAACGGCAAAAGTGCATTAGTTTGGCCAACGCATGATACACATTCTAAACAAAATTTTGTTAGTTGAAACGTAATCTTTTTTACTTTTTTGTTTTCAACTTTACGTTCCATAATCTTATCTAACTATTACATAAAATTTCAACGTGATATCTGTTTGTGTTCTTTTCTCGTCTTTGTACTCCGTGTTTGTTTTACAAAAGTTTTATTTTGGACTAATTATAATTATAAGTATACCGATAATTATCGTTATACATATATCAATAATCCGTTTGGGAGAATAAAAAAACGTTCGCTCATTTGTTAATGCCACACCCAGAAAAATACCCATCTCTAAAACAAAGAAAAATTTCTTCAATTTGAATCCACGAAAATTTCTCTCGTTTAAGTAAATTTTCCTCAAAATGAAGAAAAATGTGCTCCTTTCATGTAATCATGGTGTTCAATTTGAAGTAAGTTATGTCTTCATTTTTACAAATTCAGTTGTATAGAAAATGTAAGAAAGAGACGAATATACCTAAAATGTTCTCCATACAAAATTTTGGTATGCACAAAAAACTAGCTTTACTCTTTTGGCCTTAGCAGACAATCGTGTAAGCTTTGCTTTTCTTTTGAATTTTTTAGTCGGCGTCTCTATTTCAAGCGAAGCGGTTGTGTTTGTGGCTGTTGATATAATTTGTGAAAAAAATTTATATATATTGTAAAAAACAAAATATGTTCGAAAGAAACAAATTTCAATAAACTTCAATTTATAATTTTTTGATGGCCATAAGGAACTTTTGATCATTTCAAGGCGACGACGCCTGTAGTGTATGTAAAAATACGTATGAATGTAAACTGTTTCGTCATATTATCACCTGAAATCATGAATTTATTATCGATGTAGTCTGAATACTTATTTTAATACTCACCTTAATACTTACCTGAATACTTACCCTGTATACTTAATTTCACTTTTCTTTAATATTTCTTCATACTTACCGTTTGCTTAATAATACTTTGAATTTCACCTAAAAATCCGTTTGCTGAATTGTAATCAAAATGTTAGTTCTAAGTTAAGGAATGAAAATAAAACCACTTGTATAGTAACATTCAAGAAAAATAGACGTGTTTCCGTTTTTAAAGTTAGTTTGGCAAAAAGTTAAAAGTGCACCTAAAGTACCTTAAATTGTAAAATAATTACAAAAACTCTTGTAATTTTTCATGGCGCCCGAGCAGGGACTAGTGCATTAAAGTTTCTCACAAATAAAAAAAAAAAAAATAATTATAAGAAGTGCTAAGTGACACAAATATAGATTTTAAAATTTATAAATTTGAGTAAAAGTGCAAATGCATATGTATGTTAACTAAAATAATATATGCATGCCTAACAGTGCCGCAAATTGTATATAAGTACAGTAAAACATAATCATATGCACATAAAGCTTCTCGTTAACTATCAACCAACACACACATACATATATGCATAGTGCGAAATCTTTGTACAAAACAATTAAAGAATACTCAATAAATTATTAAAATATTAGCATAAAACCAGACAATATAAAAAAAAAAAAAATACATTTTTTGCCAAACTCGCGTATGAAAAACGTACAAGTCGCGATATATACATACTAAATATAGTTTAATATATACATACTAAAACATAAAGTACAAAGCAAAAAAAAAAAAAAAACACACAAAGGATAATAATAGCCAAACATATATACATACACTACATAGTGCAATTCGAAAAAGTGCAGTTGTATATACTACCGGTATTGAACAGTGGGACTAAAAGCGCAATATCAGCAAAATAATATAAGAAACTAAAATTATACTTTAAAGGATACCAAAAAAGAAATAAATATAAATAAAAAAGGTACAACTATCAAGTGTAGTGCTGAAAAAAGTTGCCGCCAATTTTATGTAACCGGTATCATATCCGTTACATTCTGTTGCTGTACTTACCATTCTGTTGCTGTCTTACCGCTCCGTTGCTGTACTTACCATTCCGTTGCTGTACTTGCCATTCCGTTGCTGTACTTACTGTTCCATTGCTGTACTCACCTGTTCCCGTAGAAGTTTGCAAAAGTTAACAACATCCGTTGCTGTCCGTACATCTGTACCGCTACCGCTGCAGCTAATATTTTTCTCTGCTAACATCATTTTTGGATAAATGAACATCGACAGCCAGAGGGAAGTTAATGCTGGCTCTGAACCAGAACAAACTACAACCGAGGTATAGAGTGCTAACAATTGAGAGTTCTTTGTATTCCAAAAATAATTGCTGTTAAATTGTACATCATTGGTACAACAACCATAACAACATTCTTACTCTCAATTTTTGGCATCTCTTTGTAATCACATTCTTATATGCATGTTTATTTATATATACACATATTAAATATAAACATAGCAACTTTAGAAGTGAAACAAAGATAGGACAGTGGGTTAGGAATTGAAGTGCAGTTAATAAAATTGGTATATATCCAGTATACACATATGTATATAAGAATTAATAAAAGTAAAAGTATATAACGCTTTTCGGTATAAAAAACTTAATTTATACATTTTTTAAATTTTGATTTCGATTTTTTTTTTGATAATTTTGTCGTAAAATTTTGGTCATTCGCTACTAAAATTCACTTTCTCGCTTTCGTATAAAATAATACACTTAGCTAATAATTAAATTAGCTTTTATTGGAGTATCACAAAATTTACACTCTATGATCCATATTTTCGGTTTCGTTTAACATATTAGAGTTATAGTTTTCGTTTTATTTTGTGATTTCTTTTCCAAAGTGTACCCAACTAGAGATAGAACAGTGGATCAAAATCTGTTTCTCGCATACAAAATTAATATCATTTTATCAGCAAATTAAAATTTTTTTAAATCATGCCAAGAGCACAAATTACCCCAAGCAAAGCAGAAGAGCTTACTGCTTTGAAAAGGCAAAGAACGTTGTCAAGAAATAATATTCGTAGAATTCGAAAGGCAATAAAAGAAAAAACGGTCTCTTTTGACCCAACCGAGTTAGAGTGCCGTCTTGACATGGTAAATCAATACAGCGCCAAGCTGATGGATTGTCAGTCTCAGATAGAAGATATTGATGAGGAAGATAATGCCCGTGGAGAAATAGAGGATCTTATTGTAGAAACAAAATCTTCAATAAGATCCATTTTGAATATTCGACCACCACCACCTACTAGTATTCCTGAAGCTTCTTTCTGTTCATCACACAACTCTCGACTTCCAAAAATGTCATTGCCGAAATTCAAAGGCAAATATTCAGAATTCAAGAATTTTATGAGCCTTTTTGAGAGTCTTGTGCACAATGACCATACAATTCCAAACATTGAGAAATTTAATCATTTAATTTCATGTCTGTCCGGAGAAGCGTTAGGCACAGTGAGAGCTTTTCAAATTTCGGAAGAAAATTACCCGAAGGCAATAGCAAGTCTTAAAAAAGTTTATGACAATAAATGTCTGATATTTTTCGATACAATATCGAAACTTTTCGAATTGCCTGAAATTTCAAAGCCTTCAGCCATTTCCCTGCGTAATATGATCGATACAGTTTCAGCAGTTTATGATTCTTTGCTGTCATTGGGTGATGAGGAAAATATTACAAATGCGATCATAATCCACATTGTAATGTCGAAAGTTGATTCCATTACACGGTCCAAGTGGGAAGAAAACTTGGATTATGATAAATTGCCATTATGGTATGAGTGTGAAGCCGCTCTTAACAAACGATATCAGCATATTTCCGCTGAAGAAGCTTCCACTTCAAAGCCTAGGATTGCCATCTCCCAAAATAGGGCTAAACAGGATAATCATAATAGAAATCCGAAATCCTCGTTTACAGCCACAAAATCACGACAGCCGACGTGTCTACATTGTAATTCATCTGATCATTACATTACCGGTTGTCCGTCCTTCCTTGCATTATCTGTGCACCAAAGATTTGAATTTGCAAAATCTTCGTCATTGTGTATCAATTGCCTTCGAAAGGGTCACACAGTGTCGAAATGCAAATCAAGTAGATGTCGAACATGTAATCGATCACATCATACATTGCTGCATCAATACCCAGTTACATTTGAGAATGTGCAAACGCAAAATCTGCCATCGACATCTCATGCAATGCATGTTTCAAATATGGCTAATCATGTGATTTTGGGTACAGCAATAGTCAAAGTCAAAAGCAAGTCCGGTGACTATGTGTTAGCACGCACATTGCTAGATTCTGGTTCTCAAGTCAACTTTATGACAGAAGAGTTAGCTCAAAGGTTGCGTATAAGGAAAGAAGAACGATGCTTAAACGTAGTAGGCATCGGAAAAGCAAATACTACAGTTCGATCTAAATTAAACGCATTTGTAAAATCACGCTTAAATAATTATGAGTTTTCGGCTAGCTTTTGGGTATTACGAACAATATCAGCTTACCAACCAGATCATACAATAAATACAAGTGGTTGGAACATCCCTTCAAATATCGAACTGGCTGATCCTGGTTTTCATAAACCTCAAAAAATTGATTTGTTATTGGGTGCCGAAACATTTTTCGATCTTCTCGCTGTGGGCCAGATTAAACCTAGCCCCGAGCACCCAACTCTTCAAAAAACGCTTCTCGGTTGGATTGTGTCAGGGAAATATAGTATCAATAATTATCCTCACTCTCAAATAAGTAGTATTTTGTGCCAATCTGAAGATTTTTCGTTAATTGACTCTACGGTTCAAAAGTTTTGGGCTTTAGAGGAAATTCCGTCAGAGTCAAACAAAAACAAATTAACGCCAGAGCAACAACAATGTGAAGAGCATTTTGTTAAACATGCTAAATTATTGCCGTCTGGTCGTTTCGAAGTCAGACTGCCTTTCAAGTCTGACCCAAAAACTCTCGGTTCATCGTATGATAGCGCAGAGCGACGTTTTCGTTATCTAGAGAAGAAACTAGATAAAAATCCAGAAGTTAAAAACATGTATCTAGATTTCATGAGAGAATATATCTCAAATCATATGTCTCAAATCGACAACAAAATTTTAAGTTCACCACACTACGTCATTCCGCATCAGTGTGTCCTAAGACCACAAAGTACCACAACAAAATTGCGTGTTGTTTTCGACGCTTCGTGTCGTACATCATCACAAGTTGCGTTGAACGACATCTTAATGGTTGGCCCTACCATTCAAGAGGAGCTATATTCTACTCTTCTCCGTTTTCGATTGCATAAGTATGCCATTACAGCAGATGTGACCAAAATGTATAGGCAGATTATGGTACATAAAGATGATAGGAATTTTCAGCTCATAGTGTGGCGTCAGCATCATTCAGACCCAATACAATTATTCCGTTTGAACACTGTTACTTATGGAACTTCACCCGCTCCATTTTTAGCAATCAGGTGTCTTCAAATGCTGAGTGATAGCAACAAAGACTCATACCCACTTGGGTCAAAAGTAATTTCGAGAGATTTTTATGTCGATGACTTGTTAACTGGTGCCGATAATCTTGAAACTCTGAAGCAAATTAGAAGTGAGGTAATAGATATATTGAAAACGGCAGGATTATCGTTGGCAAAATGGTTTTCAAACCACCCAGATTTAGCTAACAGTGAGAGTTCTGAGAAATCACTTCAATTTAATGATTCAGATTCCACGAAAACTCTGGGAATCCATTGGCTACCAAAAGAAGACTTGTTTCGTTTTGTTCTCGATGAAGTTTTCACGATTTACGAGCTTCAAAAAGAAATATTTTATCGGTTTCTTCACGTCTGTTTGATCCTCTTGGATTGCTCTCTCCTATAGTTACCAGAGCTAAAATCTTATTACAAGAGCTTTGGATTCAAAAACTAGATTGGGATGAGTCAATTCCATTGCGCCTTGAAACAAGCTGGCAAAACTTCAAAACAAATCTGAGTCAGTTATCGCTAATAACAATACCCCGATTTGTTTACACTTCTTCAGATGCCAGTTGTCAGATTCATGGGTTTTCCGATGCCTCTATGAGAGCATATGGCTGTTGTATTTATGTGCGCAGTCAAAATGCTGACGGTATCAATTGCACATTATTGACTGCTAAGTCAAAAGTAGCTCCCTTGAAAACGAAATCTTTACCACGGTTAGAGCTCTGTGCAGCGCATCTTCTGGCCAAATTATGGTCACGAATAGAGCCAATGATGAATTTTACAATAGACGCAATAAAGTTTTGGACAGACTCTGAAATTACGTTGCATTGGGTACAAACACATCCATCAATGCTTTCTATTTTCGTCTCAAACAGAGTGTCCGAAATCCAAGAGTGGACACAGAAGGCTTCATGGCAACATGTGCCTACGAAGCAAAACCCTGCGGATATCGTGTCTCGAGGCTGCGATGTGGATGAAATCAACAAGTCCATATGGTTCACCGGCCCACGTTTCCTCTTAGAAGACCCCGCAGAGTGGCCAAAAAATTCTCACTTCGAACTCTCGCCAGAAAACGAAGCTCTTGAAAAAAGAAAAAATTGTTTCACTTTCGTCGCAGTTGAAACTCCGAAAAATAGTTTAATAGCACATACGGAAAAATTCTCCTCACATAATAAAATGCTAAGAGTATTTTCATATGTTTTAAGATTTATTAGAAAATCAAAAAACAAAATAGTAGAGTTCGACACCATACCAAGTGCTCAAGAAATGAACTTGAGTTTCTTGAAAATCGTTCAAATTATTCAACACACAGAATTCGAACATGAAATTAAGAAATTGTCTAAAAACACCGCACTTCTTCCAAATTTGCAAAAACTCAATCCGTTTTTGCATGAATTTTCGAAAGACAATTTATCGTTTAGACTTCTTCGAGTAGGTGGTCGTCTTTTAAACACACCAATTCCTTACGATGCCAAATTCCCACTCCTTTTAACAAAAGATTCGCACTTTATAAAAACATATTTACGTTATCTACATTTTCGAAATCATCATGCTGGACCAAAGGCATTGGTAGCGCTTCTTAGAGAAAAACTGTGGCTAGTAAACGCTCAAGAATCCTGTAGAAAAATCGTTCGAAACTGCATTCACTGTTTTCGGTATAAGCCCAAGCTAATGACTCAAATTATGGGTAATTTACCAGCCGACAGGCTTCGGGCTCTACGCCCATTTTTAATAAGTGGTGTAGATTTCTGTGGTCCCGTGTATACCTCGTTAAAAATTCGCGGTCGACCACCTGTAAAAACTTATATAGCAGTGTTCGTTTGTTTCACTTCTAAAGCAGTCCATTTAGAATTAGTAAGTGACTTATCTTCTGATTGTTTCATTTTTGCTCTCAAAAGGTTCTTTGAACGCCGAGGGATGCCCGAGAAGCTATGCTGCGACAACGCAACAAATTTTGTAGGAGCACAGAGGAAGCTGCAGGATCTGGCAGCAGCGTTTCTCAACAGTCAGGACTCGGTTCAGAGGTTCACCGCTCAAGAGGGGGTCCTTTTCAAATTCATACCACCGAGAGCGCCCCACTTCGGAGGGCTATGGGAAGCGGCAGTGAAGTCGATGAAAAATCTGCTGATGCGCACGATCGGAAACGCACTGCTAACGATCGAAGAGCTAAATACAGTGCTCATAGAAGTGGAAGTGGAAGCCGTACTCAATTCAAGGCCAATCGCTCCACTAAGCCAAGACCCAAACGATGGTCAGGCGTTAACCCCAGCACACCTCTTAATTGGGGGTCCTCTACCAACGCTGCCACCAGAACAACTACCAAACACTCCAATGACTTGCTTCGCCAGATGGCAACTTGTTTGCTTTCTCAAGCAACAGTTTTGGCGGGGGTGGTCGAGAGACTACCTAGTGAGCCTACAGCAACGCAACAAGTGGCTGCATCCACAGCACAACGTCGTTGTCGGCGATCTCGTCGTCGTTCACGAAGACAACGTGCCGTCACAACAGTGGGTCTTAGGCAGAATAACTGCTACAATAACAGGCCAAGATGGCAAGGTCAGAGTAGCAGACGTACGAACGACAAGAGGAACCATAAAACGGCCAATCCACAAGCTGGCGGTTCTACCAAATGAACATTGAAGCCATAGAGCCTGTCAACGTGGCCGGTGTTTCGTCATATTATCACCTGAAATCATGAATTTATGATCGATGTAGTCTGAATACTTATTTTAATACTCACCTTAATACTTACCTGAATACTTACCCTGTATACTTAATTTCACTTTTCTTTAATATTTCTTCATACTTACCGTTTGCTTAATAATACTTTGAATTTCACCTAAAAATCCGTTTGCTGAATTGTAATCAAAATGTTAGTTCTAAGTTAAGGAATGAAAATAAAACCACTTGTATAGTAACATTCAAGAAAAATAGACGTGTTTCCGTTTTTAAAGTTAGTTTGGCAAAAAGTTAAAAGTGCACCTAAAGTACCTTAAATTGTAAAATAATTACAAAAACTCTTGTAATTTTTCATAAACCTTAATACTTATTAAAAATAAAATAATAAATGAATACAAGTAAAAAAAAAAAATGATTTCTATGCCTTTTAATTAAAACAAAATTGTAGAAAATATTCCATAAATTGAGGATTTTTTTTTCTAAAAAGGTAGTAAATTGACTTCAATTTTTGGAAAATTATTCCTCAAACTGAGGAAAAATTTACCTAAATTATATACAATTTCTCATATTGAAATAAAATATTATCATTTGCAAAACGCAATTTCTACAAATTGAAGACATATTTCTTTAATTTATAGAAAACTTCCTTCTTTCATAGAAATTTTTCTCTAAAATAAAGAAAAAATATTTCCTCAATTCAAAGAAATTTTGTATATCTAAATGAGGAAACCGTTTCTATGGCGCCAAATAATTCCCATTTTTCCTCAATTTGATAGCCGTTTTTCTTCAAACGAGGTAAGTATTTCTCTGGGTGCACTAACGTTAATTTTGGTCTAGAGTTGATATTAAATTATCTATGGATGTTTGCATTTTAAAAATGTTTGTTCCACTAAAGTTTTGCATTTTTTATTAAACAGCTATTAAATTATCAGTAAGTCGTAGACCAAAATGAACGTTGGCTCGTGTGAGAACTGATAAAATAAGTAAGGCCGTAGCCACAATTTACTTAAGCATTTTTTCGGCATATTCTATGGAAAAACCAAAAAGAAACGTTGTTTTATATTCCAAATTTTATTTTCGACCAATTACAGATATCAAGAATATATTTGGAAGTGTAAGCAAAAGTTTGTTTATTCCGTAATGTATTAATAACTTTCATTCATTTTCAGTTAATTTTGGTCGAGTTAGTATTAAATTACTTATGGATGTTTATAAATTTCTTTATGTGAATTATTAAAAAATTATATATTTTTTAAATTATAGTTCAATATTGTATTTAAGTAGCTTACTAGCAACATAGAAGTATTAAATAAATGATATAAAAATATATTTTTCTTTAAATAAAATAAGAACTTTTTTTATTGCCCCTTTTCTTTGCCTTTAAAAATCAACCCAGTCCGCAAAAGGTTGAAATGCCACTCTTAAGCCAAAAGCGCAAATGGCAGAGGTGAGAGAATAACACCCCTATTATGGTTGTCGAGGTACTCGACTGTCGAGGTACGCGACTGTCGAGTTTGTTGTCGAGTCGACTTGAAATCGGAATTGTGAAACTTAATCGACTCGACAATATTTGTAATAGATTATAACGAGCAAAAAACGCTACTGTGAATGAAAAAACAAGAAGAAAAAACTTTTTTGGAGTTTAATTTATTTTTAAAAATTAATTTTTCTGCAAATGGGCAATATCGCCATGTTTTTTCCTGGCGAGGAAAAAAGTGCTGCAGCAGAAAATTTGTCGCTGTAGCGCCGCAATATTCGGAGCCGCTCCAATGTTTTACACTGTCAGATATAGTGTAAAGAAGCATATAAATAAAATCAATGAGTTTCTTAAGTTCTTGTATTCTTTTATTGTATTCTAGATTTATTCATAACTTTCGCGAAACCGCGCATAGGCTTCTTGCGCAGAACACCGGTTCTTCAGTTTTTGGAGAGTTCATTGCAATTTTAGAAATTGGTCTGAAATGTGTGTCTATAAGAATGCCAAACGAAAAGCGGAAGCGAAGCACCATTTTTACGGTAAGACAGGATTTCCTGCTGTGATTGGATGTAGACGGAATTGGTTCTGGGTCAGGCAATAGTTCTTTGCCGGCTGAGTTTATAGTAGCACCCAAGACCACCGCAACTGGACTTACCATTTCATCGAAGAACATGAATACATTCTTCCAACGGCGATAGAATTTTTTTTTATTAAATATGCTTCCACCCGTTTCACGTTTACTGTGAGATACAATAATTCTTACGAAATTTTCAAAAGAATTGATTTTTTACCTTATGCCACCCATCGCCTTCACACACCGGAGGACCCAAACTGTTTAGCTTGTAGCGATTAAAGCACACTCCCGCTTCATGTCTACTTTTTTAAAGCTTACTGAAAATCCTAGCCATTGGCACATTTTTCTGCATTCGCGCCGCTAATGTCTCAAACTGATTTACATTTGTTACTTTCATTGTTGTTTTATATTCTTTCCCCAAGGTTTTATACGAGAATTGCTAAAAATTCCAGGTTACTCGAACCGATATATTGGGTCACCTCAAGGCAGCTTGCATGTCTGCTGTGACATGGAAAATTTAAATAGGTGCTAGACTTTTGGAAAATGGAGAGGAAAAAAGCGTTTCAGGTTAATATTTAAGATAAAATTCAGATGTGTAATAAATAAAGCTGTTTATGTGCAATAGAGTAACCGGGGTATAATACTGAAGAACATTTTTGCTGCAAAAAGTTATAGTCTAGCAAGTCCTGGTTATTTTAACAGTATTAATCTGTAGCAAAAATAATTTTGAATTAGTAATTAGGTATTCATTTTTTAACTGAAATTTTCTTTATTTCAGAGTACATCGATAAAATTTGCCCGTTTTTTAATTTGCTCAAGCAAATTTTTAACCAGCGGAAAAGTGTCAATCCATCAATAATAATACAATCGTCCAACATTGAAGCACTCGATGAAGATGAATTTTTCGAAAAAAATTTTTTACATAAGGAGGTGTCTTGTACGAGCACACCAGATGTGACACAAAGTACTCCTGAGTCTTCAGTCATGTCTGAACCTGAAATCGCACAAAGCCAGGATGTCAATTTTTCTGTTAAAAATATAAACCTAAAGCCACAAAGTTCAAAACAAACCAAAACGCCTGTTGGATTATCGAAGTGGAGTTGAAGATATTGGAATGGGAAAAGGAAAAAGAGAAAGCAACGAATTAAAAAAAACTAGAACTAAAACAGCGGTCGCCGTAGCCTAGTGGCTAGTGTGTTGGACAGCTCATATCTCGGCACGCTCAAAAAATAGAAAATACAAATTTTTCTGTCAATGGCAAACCTCCAAGAGCCAATCAATGAATGGATACGAAAAGCTCGACCTTGGCCCTCCAGGGGCTGTTTCGCCATAACAGTAGTAGTAGTAGAACTAAAACAACAACCGGAAATAAGAAAATTTAAAATTGAACGAGATGAAAGAGTGGCTATGGAAAAACTGAAATTGGAAAATGAAGGGGAAGAGAAGCTAAAGATGTATGAACTGAACATAAATTGTAGAAATCAAATTTAGTTTCAAATTTTCCCATTTTCATTTGCTGTCATGATTCTCTTTTTTTATTTCATTGCTTTCTTCAGGTAGCTCATTACAATATGATAAAATTAAATTAAATAAAAAAAATGTGTTGCTTTCTGGTGGTGGAACATTACAATATGATTGGATTTAAACTAAATAAAAAAATTCATTTTTAATAAACACATAAATAGATACATAGATAACAGAAGTGATTATTACTTTTGACTAATAATTTGTAAGAGCACACAACGTTTGACTTCTCCTGCAACTGTAGTCAAATTTTGGCATGCGTTTTCTAGCTCATCATCGAAAGCATTTTCCGACAGGTCATTTTCTGGTTCAAAAATGTCTTCATTTTTTTTGTTGAAGGATAATTTTATGCCAAATAGCGCATACCAAAATTCATCTGCATGAGAATTTTACGCTGGAGTCGCCTTTTAGTTGAATTTTCAATTCCTTTAAGCTACTAAATCCCAAACAGTGCTTTATCCTAATTCTATATCAGCTAATGTTTTATTGCAATCCCTCCTCTGCTTTGATGTTTCTCCAGATAGGTGCTCAGACACTTTCGTTGCCAGCTCGCAGTTATTAAAAATTCTACTATCGTGCACGCTTCCAGGATACCCAAGGAACATATGGAGAATTCGTAACTTGTGGTCATAGGAATATATATGTTTCCGTGAAAAATACGCTTCAGGATCTCTGGAAGGTTTTTTTCAGAATAACGTTTTTAATTCTATATAGTCGTTGATTTGTAGGATTAAATGGTATTTTTGATATAACAACCCTAATAGCAAAATACTACAATAGAACCCTAACCCCAACTGTCGAATTTCTCATTTACATGTTGGTTTTCGTGTTGGCTAAATGACGCGTTTATGTCAACTAGCTGGAAAATTCGAAAGTTTTCGAGTTTTTCCAGTCTTCGAGTTTAAATGAAGACTCTTATTATGTACCAATATTATCAAACCGAGTTATCGTACTTTTACTTATTGTTATTGAGTGGAAAGTCTAAGTTTTTTTTATTGTTATTAACATTTTTCCAGTTTATGATTATCGAAAATGAAAGCATTTTATAAAAATAACTGCTTCTCGCTTTTTTCACATAACTGAAAGAAGTTGTTGAGTCGGGCAGCAATAAATTGGGGAATTTATTATGGATAAGTAACCTTTTATATTTAAAAATAATACGAAGCTGTTTTCGCTGTTGAATTTAATTTAGGGTTTTGATAATAAAGGTCTACTTTAACGATTGTTGAGAAAAATGAAGCGTTGGAAAGAGAATCGTCCGAAAGTAACAGTGAACGAAATCAAATAATTATTAAGTTGCAAATGAATCAAAGCAAATGTTCGCGTTCGAACGGCTACCCAAATGCCAACCACAGCTTGACTGAGGCCTTTTTTCCCCAAACAAAATGCTCAGCTATGGTATTTGGTTACGAAATTGTTGAGGCTGTGGCAGCTCTGTTCACTGTTCAAACGGTCGAGCAGCTCGAAGATCACAGGTGGTCTCAAGAATTTATATTAATTTCTTAACATAAATGTAACTTAAATAACTTTGAGCCATGTTATTGACTTATGTTGAGTCTCACAGTAATCTGTTAAACTTATTCAAATTCAAATGAATTAATGTATTTTATTAACTTTATTAATATTAACGGACTGAATTACTATTACTAATATTACTATATATTGATTTATTGAATAAAATAATACAGTAAAATTGATACATTGTGCTTAATTTAAAACTTAGCACATTTTTCTACAATCTAGCCTAATTTTGCATCCAAATCTAGCACCGTCTAAAAATTTTTAGTCCCATCACTGGTGCAAAGATGATCGTCGTGAGAAATGACTGTTAGTGAAATGAAACTTCTTTTCTCTTGTCCTAGAGTAAAACCAACCGGATGTGACGTCGCGCGTAAGTTTGCAATGCGAAATAATTTTGTCGAGCAATGTGCATGAGGGGCTAAATATCAATATTCCGTAACTGAATTCACGAGCAAACTATGTAAAAACGATTCATAAATAGTTTTAATTCAATATAACATAATAATTACACACACACGCCTATGGCAGAAAGAACAATGTGTAGCGTCGCCATCTTAAAGATTATGGCAGTTATACATTTCACATACAGATGGCGCAAATGTCCAAGGAATTACATGAAGATGTCGCACACAAAAAGAGTTCGCTACAATTGTCATCGACATTACCGGTACAGAATTGCAATTTTTTTTCTAGTATAATCCCAAAAAAAAAAATTGGTTGTGTATTAACGAACACAAGGCAGAAGTGAAACTTCTTGTGAACTAAACGAAACACAAGCAAGTGAAATTAAAAAACGCAAGCCAATGAAGTAAAAAATTTAGCGATTGAAAAATTTTATTTCCTTGTTATTTGCTCGTGTTTCATTTAGTTCACAAGAAGTTTCACTTCTGCCTTGTGTTCGTTAATACACAATTTAGTTTTATTCCCAGCGAAAATGAAATATTGTCATTATTCCTAGCGAAAATGAGATATTGTCATTTATGCTTAAATTTTCACATTCGGGAAAAATTGTAACTCTTCATAACCAATGTTGAGTATATGCAACATTCTAATTTTATGTCGCATAAAAAAGGTGTTTAACAAATTTTACTATTGGCGCTATTTGTATTTGGTTTTGTTATATATTTTTCACGTTTGCTGATTGCCGAACATTTAAAATTTCTAGCTTAAGTCATTTTTTTAATGTGTTGTCTTTAAAGTCCAGCAAAAAACTTAAGTGGAAAATTTTTTAGTAAAATCTTTTACACTATTACTTAGCAGAAATTTTCTTTACCAGATATATTTATAAAAGATAAGAGAATATAAAAATCCAAAAATTAGAGAAAAAGTGTTATCCAGTGGTTGTCTGCAGCTTCAAAGCTATGCTTTTTTAACCTTTAATAAAGGATAAACAAACCAATATAGAAGCATGAAATTTGGTGTCATGATTGTGGAAGACCTAAGTAACCATAATTTCAAAACAAATGGGTTCTATCAAACCCCATTCGGGCGTTAAAGGGTTAATAAATAATTATTTATTTTATACACTATACAATTTTATTAATTGCTTGGTTCGTATGCTCGCATTCGAATATAAAACATTCATGCTTGCGCACATTCTTACTTTTCGATCAGATTATTGGCCCAACTCTTTTCTCTTTTTCTTACTGCTTATTTCTCTACCTTGCTCTTTCACACAACATTTCCTCCTCTTTGCGCTCATCTAACCTTCCGCTTAAGATAATTACATATTAAAGAGAAGTACATAATTTTCAAAATACAATATGTGTATATATTGTGAAATCTTGATATCAATTAATTTACCTTTCACATATTAAATAAAAATGTATATCTTATACATATGTATACTTTTAAGGTGTATGAGTTTATATAGGACACAACGTACGTGTGGGTTTTTTTTTTATTTAGTGGTGTATGGTGCATATAGAGATTCACCCAACTAATCAAGTGTTGAAGCAATAAAAAGGTTTGTATTGTAACTTAATTGTTTATTACAATCATTAACTGAAATTTAAAAAATTCTCTTTTAAAAATGTTTGTAACATTAATAAAATTAAATTTGTAACAAAATAAAAAGTAGAAATTTTATAAATTTTTCAAACAGAGAGTTTTTTTAGCCGATTCTGTTCTATATTTGTTGAACTCTTCAATTTGTGCCCGATCACTCATCATCTATCATGACCACGTCTTAAAAAATTTTTAACAGATTTAGGTTAATACATTGTGGCGCCGGTTGGGACAAGCCTAGATTTTGAACTCTACTAGTTATAGTCATTCTAAACGTTAGATCCATATTATTATTTTGAAAATTGAAGCGTCTTGTAATATTATGGATAATATTCAGTAAATCTAATCCAGTGGTCGGCATTTCCTTACTCAAACGAGCAGTACGCTCATCACACGCATTCTTACGCTTTTGCAATTAGTCGTTGTTCAGACAGCAACGAAGCAACATGAGCAGCGGTTGTGTTGATTTTTTTCGTTATGTTCACAGCGAGAAATAGTATGTATGACTAAAAACTAACGCCAAAAAATAGTTTATGATTTCAAATGCCTTTGGTAACATGCAATGAATAGATTTCAATAAATGCATTGGTAGCATACCTTTTGTTTAAGTTTTTTATTTGTCATGTGACGGCTTTTAGGCTTATTTTTATACAGTGTATGGCAATTACTCTGCGCTCACCAACACAATCTCATTTTCAATTTTGCCGACCACTGATTTAGTGTAACTTATACGGAATTCAAAAGTGAATATATAAATACTTTTTTTTTCCAAAAGTGAACAGTTTTGTTTTACTTTCAGTTAAATACAACTTGATGCCTTTTCATTGCGTTCTATATTAGAAGAGCTGAATTCGGCTGCTAGATATTAGGTTCGTTCCCGTACTTTTTGGGTAAAGTCTGGTAAACTGAGAGTAAACGAAAAATGCTCTCTCTGATACACAAAAATGCACAAAAGTACGGGAACGCACAAAACCACTCTTCTTGCACGAAACCAAAAGTCAAATTTTAACGACAGTTAAATTCAAAAAACAAAGTTTCTGAGATATTTAATAAAATACAAATTGTTAAATCTTACAAGAAAATGAATAAATAATGATAAATTTAAACATAAATTGTTCGCCTGTCTACTTTTGTAGAATCTTTTGGTTCACAATCACCATTTGAATTATTCAGAAATGGCAGAAGCTTCTACAGCGTCAGAAGTTGAACAGACAATTGCGTCATTAACTTGTGGAAAATGTAGTCAAAAATTAAGTATAATGCTATTAATTAATTTTCAAATGTCTTTTAAACATTTTCCATTTTAAATATATTTTCACAAAAGCAAAACAGCTGATTGTTTGACACTTTTAACATTTTTACCCGAAGAAAAAGTTCGGGAACGGAGCTATTATTCGATGAAATTTTTGCGAACCCAAAAGTACAAAATTACACGATATTCGCTGTAGCCCTACTACAAACATACATGTTTTACACTTAGCCATAGAAAGAAAAATATATTTAAGAGATATTGCAAAAAGTTCGTCTAATCCAACATAAGCTCTTTATACAGAAAACTGAATAACTTACCATAGAAAAACAACAGCAGAAGAACAATAAGTAAGCGAAGGCATTCAAAAGAAATGAGAAAAAACAAGAGTGTTCGTCGAATCGGAGAAATTTTGCTTCCTAGGCTGAATAAAGTCCAAATAACAGTTTGGCCCAACTTTTATTTCTCAAAATTCGCTGAAATGAAGAATAAAACGCGTATTTTCTTTAAAAAAGCGCTAAATTTTTTCCTTTTAAAATTGCCGCGCCCTCTCGTGTTACTTTTCAGAGCGCGCCTTCCGAAGGGTTAATGTTGTAAAATGAATTACGAAGATTACAATGTTTCGATAAAAATTAATTTGACTTATTTGAAAATTTTTTAAATTTAAAAGTTCAATGGGGCAAAATACAAAAAGAACAGCCACACCGATTCTTTATTAATCCGGTAAAGGTCGCGGAAATCTTTTTCATCACATATTTTAAAGAATTCTGATTTCTTTTTTATAATGGCATTCCACAGTTCATCGTATTCTGAGTCACTATCAATTTCATGGTTTGTGTTTGGCTCAAAGACATTTTTTATTTTATTCTTTTCGCTTTTGTCAAAAATTCAAAACAAAAATCAGCTGTTACTCAAGCAATGCTTAAGTCTCGAACTTTTAGTGCTTAAGTACAACTTAAGTATGAACTGTAAAACACGTTTTCACTGACTTAAGCATAACTTATGCATGAAGTATGAAACCGGGCATTAATGTGTTGAAAAATATCTGAAAGTCTGTTTTCAGAATTTGTAAATAATTGCTGATTCATCAAAAGCATTTCCATTGCCATTTTTTTTTAAATTGATGTGTATACCCAACTCGTCCGCAAATGTTGAAAGAATATTGTATAAAAGTCAATTTAACCTTAATCCGGTTTAAGTGTCAAATTGACACTATTTTCAATTTCAACTGCTTATAACTCAGGTAAATTGTTATCAAATTGACTTAAGGTTCCGACTTTTTGTTTAAATCGTATATAAATTTTATTTTTTCGTCTTCGATTTCTCCGCCAGATAGCGCAGTCAGGCTGTACAAAAAAATAAATAATTAATAAATAAGTATATGTAACGGTAGTGGTAGTTTCTTTCAATATCTCTATTTAGTGAAGGTATTTGGAATCAAATCTGGAATTCTGGGTTATGATTATTATAGGATATTGAAAGATAAAGAACTATCACTAAGATCACTGATGAGGAATCGTGGCGGATTCCGAAATGGCCGTCTGATTTGTCCGTCTCTATATACATTGTTGTTGTGATGACTACATTTGTTCATTAACCTGTTTATATATAACTTCAAATAACGAAATTGACATGAACTTAAGTCATAACTTTGAAAATTAGCCTCAAACAAACTGTTTTTGTTGAGGCCAATACAGAGTACGTATCTACTCAGTCCTGGAAGATTGGTAAAGAGTTCTTGCCTCTTGTTATAATATTTGGCCGATTCACAAGCTGTCATATACTGTCGTATAATCATAATGTCGTATAATTTTGCATGAAAAATGATGGAATTTATGACAAATGGGAGGATACGACACCGAATAAGACAGCTTGTGAATTGGCTAATTGTATCACCCGGGTGATTTTATCTCTGTGGATGAAATGTTATTACTATTTCGTGGTAGTTGTCCATAAAAATATGGGTCGCTGCTGCTACAAATCATCGCCTTAATTTATGTGAAAAATGCTTAGCAAAAGTTGATGAATAAATTGCATGCATTGAGTTTTTTAGAGTAATTTTTATAATTTTTTGTTTATTTACTTTTTAATTTTATTGTTTTTTTTTTTTGCATCAAAAATGTATGAATTTCAATAAATTTCACTTTTCCTCACAATAAACCACAAAATGACAATGTTTTTTCATTGAAAACAACCTTTTTGGATGCAGTGTCAATTTGACACTTTAGCACCGGATTAGTTCGAAAAAATTTCGACCGGTTGAAGATTAATTAAAACTATGTGAAGAAATCGTTTAAACAATAAAACTCTTGAAGAGATATTATAATATAAATGATTGCAAACATACATATTTAAAGTAAATAAATTTGAGTTTTTCTCATGACGATTTTTTTGTGAAAATTACGATTTTTCTCACAATTTTGACGGTTTTTGAAGTGAAGTTTCTGGAAACACTGCTCACACCATAAACATGATATGCTCGGTGTATTACACACCGAGCACGCTGAGTACTCTGGGTGGAAATGAGTTATTTTACAAAACAGTATCATTACATCAGTGGTCGGCAAAGTTGAAAATGAGATTGTTTGGTGAGCGCAGAGTAATTGCCGTACACTGTATAAAAGTAAACCTAAAAGCCGTCACATGACAAGTAAGAAACTTTAAAAAGTTAAACTAAAGGTATTCTTTCAATTTTATTAAAAATTTACATATTTTTCTTTGTCCTCGAAAATTTCATTAATAATAAGAGCAGCTAAAAATCCGTTTGCATAATTGTTTTGCGTTTAAAATTTCTCTACAAATAATATTTGACAGCATGTTGTATCATATGAACGCAAAGCGATATTTACTGTTATACGTGGATGTCAAACATGCTGTACCATGTGAACGGGCCTAATCTATCATTCCAAATTGGGACAGAGATCATTAAATAAATTTTATTGATAAGAATTAGAAGATGAAATTATTGCTATTTTTATTTTAGCCAATTGACTGGCATTACGCAGGAGGTTATTTTGTTGTTAATATTTGAAATTAGGAATATTAATAATTAGCAAAAGCGTACAGCCACTACCCTTGCCGAGAATCGAACTTGGAACCTCCGAGACTATAGTTTGACACGCTATCCTAGACCATCGTGGCAGCTCTCTAATGAAAATATCAAGCTAATCCTTTTTTCATAGTTGCGTGGGGACAAGTATCAATTTCGGTTGTTTTTTTCTCAACTGCTAAATACTTAAAACGTACATTGATAAGTTCTGCACGTACTTATATATACTAATTTTATTAGTTAGTGAAAAGAACTTTTGAGTTGATGAACATAATAATCTATAATAATGGTTAACATCATGAAATGTATCTATTCAGTTGGTCCTTACTGGACCTGTTCCTTTTACTAGATATCTACTGTGGGGTTACATAAACATATTTTGAGTAAATTAAAAGTATCGAGTAATTACAAAAAATCGTATAATTTTGAAGGATTTTGGAGAATTTTTATCAAAGTTTTAAATTAGCCGTTTTCATAGTATGATGTATATAGACTTGTTTTGTGTATTTTTGATAAATTTGATATTTTTAGTAAATTAGATAGGTTTACTGAAGTAAAACACATGCGATTAACACTACAAATATCAAAAAAAAAACTACGCCATTGTACATTTTGTATTTTATAGTGTATTTTTCCCATAAAGCACACGATGTGAAACTGAAAGAGTTTTGTTCATATGAACGTATTTCGTCGGCTTTCTCAGATTCATCTCGTGAGCGTTATAACCTATTTTTTACTATATATATACATATGTATATATATAATTATGCATATAGATATATATACACAACCGGATCCAGAGATTCCTAGGTTTTAATTTTTTAGTGTCTTTAAAATTGATTCATGGCCAAAGATCAAACTGTATGAGATTTTCGTCGGTAAGGGGGTTAACCCCAAAACCACCTTGGATCCGCTAGTGTATACATATTTATGTATATAAATTTATTTTATGTTAAATTCTTCTTTATAACATATCTTTGATTTTGCACTTAGTTGTTTTGTCCTTTTCACTATTGCTGTGCTATTGCTTTTTTGCTTAATTAACTGCCGTAGTAAACATGTTAGAGTTGTCCCATTCCAATTGATTCACATTGGCAAATTTTCCTTTTATAACTGAAAATAAATATGATAAGATTTAAATAAAATTGTATATATGTGGCGATCCATGCGAAATGGAACGGGTTTGGCCATCAACCTGCCCAATATTGTAAAAATATATTTTTTCATATAATAATATTTCAAATTTTTTTTGTATATGTATGTATGTATACCATGTTATTATGGTAGATCTCCCATTTTATATGTTCCAGGTATTATCAGGTATTATGATAGGTTTTGTGTCTAAAAATAGTGTTGATAGGTATACGGATTGGTTCGTTTTTACAGATTTTTTAATCTAATGCATATTTTTGAAAAAAAATGAATATTTCATACGGGTCAAGTTTTTCTCTTTACTTAATGACTATACATATGTCTAGTTTTACTTCATAAAAATCTAAAACCATCATGGTGCTCGAAAAATCGTCATGCTCCAGTATGTGTTTGTAAATTTGTCGTTAAGCATGAATAACATTCTCTTTATGAAGAAAAACCAATATCAAGAGAACCGAAACATTCGTTGATGTTTGTTACTTGTGTATGCAAATAATTCATCAGATAATGCTGAGAGATGCCGTTACTCATGTCTTCTCTCTCTCCCATTTATTATTTACTTCCGCTTAACCAATGATTTTTACAACGATTATTTCTATGCTTTGTTCAATGAGAGAATTTTAAAAATCTTCCCTCCCAGTTACTGGGGCCTTACCGACTAGTCACAATTAATTAAATTTTTATCATTTGCAAGATAAATATTAAAGAAACGAATAAAAAATGATACCGATTTATTAAAATTTTGTCGCCCTTTGCCCTGCTTCGAAAGCGAAATACGGATGTTCAGAGCTCACAATCTGTCAATACTCACCAAAAGAACAAAATATTTCTTATGATCAAACTGGGAACGCAACTAGGTGGAGATCAATTAACTTTGAGACTTTCTGGGCCGCACGTTAGTTTGTTTTTTATTTTCCCGTCTAATTAAATTTTTCAGAGTGTTTTTATACTTTTTTCCTAATTCTAATTTTTTGGAAATTTTGTTTTCGCCAAAATTTAATTTCGACTCGTTTTAGTGTTTTTAGGCGCTATTCCGTGTAAAGACTTTTTGCGCGTGAATAACGTACCTTCTTCATCATCAGTATCTGAATTTCCAGAATCATAACAATCTTCTGCAGAAGCATCATTTTGTATAGGGTTTATTGTGATCGTCAATGCGGAATCATCCCACACCAAGCTTTCGTCGATAATCTAAATACGAAAATGTTAAAATTAAATAACGTAAAGCAATAAGTTATTGTAAAATTATACCTTCGGACAAGGGTGATGCCGATCGGTGTATTTGTTGTGTTTATTATTTTTGAGACGCGCAATTACAATACCACATAGCAGTACAACAAGGAATATGCATATTAATATTATGAGCATAGTGGGGTTTGAACTTTCAGCTGAAATAAGCAAACAAACGTACATGAATAAACTAAAAAACGTAGGGTACCTTTTACGCTTAATTTTCAAAGGCCTGTAATTCCGAAAATTATTGATAGATTTTAAAAGATGTAACTGTTTTTAAGACATTGATTTTTTTAGATCAAACCTCAAAAAACTATATTTTTATAAAAACTGCATCACTTTTTTTTTGTACTTTTTCAAAAAAAAAACATTTTGTCAAAAGTGCCCCAGGCACGTGGCACATGATGCATTATGTCTCTGGTCATACGATAGGCATTGTCTGACTTCAAAATTACAAGTGGGTGTGGCACCTCCCATACAAACTTTTTTTTTTGGTATATATCTAAAACCATTTAGGGTACAGTACTGAAAATTTGCGCAAGGACGTCGATTGACAATGTCATACTAAACGTCAACAAAAACGTGGATGGAATTGGAAAAGGGGTAAAACTCCAAAATTTAGTATGAAAAACTTTAAATGTTGTCCTATTTACCCCATATTTTTCGGAGGCTGATGTAACCGTTTCATACTTATTTCTATTATCTGAAATAGCTCTCTTCACTTTCGCACCGATTTGTCTTTTTAGCTACGTACCATATCATAAAAAATGTATAAACAGAAAATATAACAATTGTATTGTAAATACGTAAATCTGAAATATAGGGAACAATTGATATATGTCAAATGTGCCCCTTTGGGAAAAGTCAAATGTACCCCAAAAGCTCTTAATGATTTGTTTCTATTAAGAGCATTGCTAACAAAAAGAGCACTGCTAACAAATTTTGGTACTCTTTTTTCAAAAACAGTTACGATTAATTCACAAAACGCTTACATACTAGTTGTCGAAAATTATATCAGCGTTAGAAAATTTTCAAAAATACGTTTTAATCCAAAAAGAGTCAAAGTAGAATCTTCAAAGTTCACAACATTTCTTTAAATCAAATTAAGCTTTTTTCTACATTTTAACTTTTTGGGTTTTAATTTCACCGATCTTTTTTTTTTTTGTGCAGTCTAATGTATATGTGATAATTATGATTTTTTTGGGTTACAGTTCGTCCCCAAAAAATCTTATATCAGTATTAAAAAGGCAATACCATTGAGTATTAAACAAATGATCCCACTACGGAATGTGATAAGGCGAAATTGGCAACGATATAAAAATGATATCGATAGAGTAGAACTTAATAAACAGGCATCAGAAACAAGGACTGGGGCAAACAACTTTTATCACTCGAAAAATGACAAAAATAATCAAAAGGAAGGGAAGCAATTTACCCATACTAAGATATGGCAATACCTCTTAAAATACATCCCAAGAGAAATGCAATTTATTTGCTCAATGTTTTAACGCAAACCACTTAATTTCAGTAAACCTCAGTGATGCAAGAACAGAATTTGAAGTTAGGAATAGTATTGAGAATCTTCGTCTGCTTACTTCCCATCCCAATAATGACTACTACACTACCTGCTCTGATATATCATCACCGATCGCGACACTCAAAAATAAAAAAACCCCTGGAGTGCATAAAGTAAACAATAGCTGCCTTAAGGCGTTACCCAAGAAAGGGATCAAGTTTTTAGTGAACATCATAAATGCATGCTTACGGTTAAGTTATTTTCCGGACTTATGGAAAGAATCAAAAGTGATCCCCATCAAAAAGCCAGGCAAACAAGCCGATTCTCCCTTGTCCTACAGACCAATAAGCCTTTTATCCTCTATAAGTAAAATCCTTGAGAAAGCTATCAAGAAAAATCTGTTACAATTTATTGACTCACACAATATAATGCCCACCCACCAATATGGATTCCGTAGGGAACATAATACCATACATCCACTTGTCAAGATCAGGCACATGGTATGCTCTAACTTCAATAGTGGTCTCTCAACTGACATAAAAGCTACATTCGCTCGGTATGGCATAATGGGCTAATTTATAAAATGATAAGATTTAATTTCCCCGTTGAACTGATCAAGATTATACAGAGTTTTCTTCAAAGTTTTCCTGGGTTCAAGTCATTCTGATAGCACCGCTCTTTCTGCGGGTTGCCCACAAGGCACTTGCCTTTCCCAGTGCTATACAATATTTACACTGCAGATTTTCCCACTTTGGTAAACTGTGAAGCGTTAATTTTCGCAGACGATATAGCCATACTCTGTACAGCCGAACTTGCGGTGGATGTGATAAATAATCTGCAGAGTGCATTATCATCTCTAAAGTCATACTACACGAAATGGAAGATCTGCGTTAATGCCCAGAAAACACAAGCGATATATTTTACTAGGAAACGGAAACCCATTTTCGTCCCCCAAAGTAGTATCCTATTCGACAGTACTGAAATCCCATGGGAGCGCAAAGTTAGGTATTTAGGTGTCATGCTAGACCCAAGGCTGACCTTTAAAGAGCATATAAATTACGTTGTCGGTAAAGTCAATCTTATGACACGAGTAATGTGCCCGTTTTTGAACAGGCGCTCTAAGTTTAGTATCGAAAACAAACTGCTTATATTTAAAGCCTTATTTGAAGCTATGATTTTTTACGGTGCCCCAGTATGGTACAAAAGCGCCAAATGTCATATAGGGAAGCTGCAAATTATTCAAAATAAGCTGCTTAAAATGATTTACAATTTACACTGGCACCACTCCACAAACCACCTTCACACTCTTGCCAATTTAGATCTAGTAAAAGCTAAATATGAAGCTCTGGCGGGCAACTTTGAACAACGCTATTCAAATTCTGAGTTCGACCATATTAGAGAGATTTTCTCTGTTCTATGATTCCTCTATAATAGCAACTTGTGCGTACATTGTGTCAACTTTGTCTGGGATATGCATGCTTGGCAGGTACAAGCATAGGACGTATCGCGGACAATAGTTGACATGAAAATAGATCGTAGTTATCCCTAGTTTTAAGTAGCACTTTTAGTTGTAAGTTAGTCAAATTTAGTCATAAGTAAGTGTTTCATATAGGTTTTTTAAAATTTCACCTTCATTATACGCTAATAATAAATCCATAATCCTTATATAAAAAATAGAGGCTGTTAAATGTTTAGTCCTAATAAGTTTCTATATTTCGATAATAAGTTTCATACATCTAAAGTTAATAATTTACCTGTAAAAATATTAAAAATTTGTTCACTTTACATTTGTTATTGTAAATATTTATGTTTTTCCTAGAACTAATAACAATGATTTTGATTTAATTTCTTTTCATTTCTCCTCTATCTCGCTCCCTGTGATTTTTACCACACAAACACAAAGCAATAGAATGTGACCCTGCCAGACAGCGCTACCCTTCAGTGAAACTGACTAGTTCTATAAATAGTAAAGCAACTAGTTGCAAAGTAGCCAGTACTGGTTCCACCGCAACCCCCATTTACATGCTGTCAACTGCCTCTTTTACAATGTTAATGTCCTACGAGAAGACAATTGTCTCCTACTGCACTACATTTCAACCAGTCAGAGTACTAGTACCTATCGTTACTAGTTACTGAACTAATAAAATTTTGAGCAAATCAGAACTAGTTGCCGATTTTACTTTTTGGATGTAGTCATATGCCTAGTTTCTTAGTTACCAGTTATATAACCAGTTGCGGAATGAAATATATATTTCTACTAGTAAATTAAATGCTCGGTGTTTAATTTTTATTTCATTTACAAAATTTTTTTTGGTTTAAAAATATTTTATTATTTGTACATGTTTTAAAAAAGGATATAATTATATAAACTAAAAATTCAGTGATTATAAAAAAATTTATTAAATAAAATTATTTTGAACACGTTTTAAAAAAAGATATAGTCATAAAAACTAAAAATTCAGTGATTATAAAAAAATTGTTTAATTAAAATTAGTTTGAACATGTTTTAAAAAAAGATATAGTTATAAAAACCAAAAATTCAATGATTATAAAAAAATTGATTAAAAAAAAAAATATTTTGAACATGCTTTAAAAAAGATATAATTATATAATGAATGAGACCCTTAGTCTGATCTTCGTTCTAATAATTTTTTTTAAAAATGTTTCTTCTTTTGTTTTTGAAACGCTTTTCTCAGTTGATCTTCAGGAGGGCATTTTGATGGCAATGTCGTAATGGCAGCTGTAAATGGTGAAATTATTTACTTCACTTCACACGTGCGTTACTGCAAGCAAGTACAATTAAACTAACTAAAATCAATCAAACAATAAAACGAAAAACAAGTAGCATCGCGTCATAACTGTAAATTACCGTTACCACTGAAATTTGTTTTTGCAAAACTTTGTCTGTGCTCTTTTTGCTGTATACTTTGTGCCCTAATTTCAATTCAACTAAGCAGAAAGAGCATTTTCTTCTTTAAACTGGTTGCTAGCTGCACTACTTTTGCCCTAGTCTATGTACCAATCTCTTTTTGCACTATACGTACAACTAGTTGCTTTTCGCTTCTAGTTCTTCAGTTTACTGCAGGGTAATGGAAACTCCCATACAGTAACAAAATTTTTGGCTTTCACTAACACAATTTCAAAATTTTACTTGGTCTATTTTTAGAAATAATGATAAACAAAGACAGCCTGATTGAGTATTTCAAATTTGTATATCTTACTTTCTCTTGTCTAGTTAACTCTTTACTGTAGGTAGGGTAAAAATTGTCCCAACTTTTGTATATTTTTTTATGCATAGTGTGATATATTTTAACCCACCTCGAAAAATTTAAATTACTTATAGTCATATAGTTTAGTATCTTATTTACAATTTCTTATTCAGTTGTCAATGCTATAAACCAAAAGAATTCTGGGCAAACAGTGTTTTTATTGTCTTTAAAAACATGTGCCTCAAAGAGATAAAAAATAGTAATTGTGCTGGAAACATTGCAAGAATAAAAGAAACAAATTTCATTTAAAGCAAATTTGCTTATGTAGCTCAGTTGGAAAACGCGTTGTTTTACAGTTATGATGTAGTAAATTTATTTGGCTGCTGGTTCGAGCCTGAAAAAAGGCAACTAAATAAAAAATGAAAAATAGTGAAAAAAAAGTTATTCACATTTCTTTTATTTAAGGATTTAAAACAAAAAATTAAAAAAAAAAAAAAGTTTTGTGGGATTTGAACCTTGGCCCCATAAGAGCCTGCATGTTTCCCAGCGCTTTAGACAACTAGTCAATGGCGTCATAAATTTCAGCATGAACTATTTTGGAGTTTTGTTTTTCTATGAGCTGGAAGTGAGATAAATATATATTTAATAGTAACGAAAATCATGTGTGTAAGAAAGGGATACAAAATCACACGTATAGTAACTTTCCTTATATTTTTCCCATCGCTGTGTATAAACTGATGCGAAGTGATAAAGGCTTTTGTCCTTATGGCTGTGGTTTAAATAACACTTCAAATAAGCAATAGTGTTCTAGCAGGGGAGCTTTCGTTTTATATGATTCTTCATTTGAATGAATGTAACTATATATTACTAATTTGATCATGATTTTTCATGGTGGTGTGTGGATGAAAGTGTTAAAGTGAAGGGTAAAGAAAGTAAAAGGAATTAGAGAGGAGGATGTATTGAATTCGAATCCCACTAATAATAAATCAATTGTTTTTTTCTTAAATTCTTTTTTTTCTTTTTTGTTTTTCATCGGTGTGGTGGAAGAAAAGTAAATATACAACAAAAGTTTAGTTTAGTTTATTTCAGTCTATGGAATCATAGATCCTTACAGACTAATAGATAAAAATCAACATAAGAAGTATAACAATTATAACAATAATCTCATGAATGCATGTAAATAAATAAAAAAAAATCCTTGATTTAATTAACAATTCAATAAATAAAATTAATTCAGAATAGAATATAATAATAGGATTGATTTAAAAGTTTCTCTAGCTAAAGTTATATCCAAAGAAATATTTGTAAGACTAATTCTATTAAATTCAAGAAGAGGTCTCGTGATCGGCTCATTAAGTGCATAGTTTGTTCTTTGCAATCCAACATTAAATAAGTCAGCATGACGCAATTTCCTTGAAGGAACATTAAAACCAATGCGTTCTAGCAAAACAGAACAATTTATTTTACCATTGATAATATCAGTTATAAAGGTTAAAGATTGCACAGTTCTTCTGCACTCAAGAGAATTTAAATCTATAAGTAAGCAACACGCTTTGTAGGAGGGTAAAGGCTGAGAAAAATTAAGTGAACGTAAAGCAAAATTAATAAATTTTTTTTGTATCCGTTCTATTCTTTTAATGTGAGTAGCATAAAATGGATTCCATGTAAAAGAGGCATATTCCAACCTGGAACGAACAAAAGTAGTATACAGAAGCTTTAGCGTATACGGATCAGTAAACATTTTACTATTCCGTCTCACAAAATCCAGTAGAGAACAAGATTTAGGAATAATGTAGTTTAAATGATCTAAAAACGTGAACCGTGAATCGAATAAAACACCCAAATCGAGAGCTTTCTTATGTGATGCCAACTTCGAATTAGCAAGTTGATATGATGAATTAAAAGAATACCTAGATTTAGAAAATGTTACAAAAAAGCACTTTTCTAGATTGAGATATAGAAGATTTTTGTCACACCATAGAACTACATTGTTAAGATCAGACTGTAGGCTACAAATGTCCAAAGCATTATTAACTCTTAAGAAGATTTTTAAATCATCAGCATACAAAACAAATTTTGTGTTGATAAAACAAAGAGAAATATCATTGATAAATAAATTAAAAAACAAAGGGCCCAAAATGCTACCTTGTGGGACAGCAGAGGTTGCTTTGAAAAAATACGATTTAACATTATCCACCAGTACACAAGAATATCGATTGTTAAGGTAGGATTTAATCCAGTTAAGAAAAGTAGAATGAAAACCAATTCTAGCAAGTTTTGCAATTAATATGTTGTGACAAACCTTGTCAAATGCTTTAGAAAAATCGGTGTACACAGTATCTACTTGCACACCTAAATCAAATGACTTAATACAGTAATCAGAAAAGACGGCTAAATTGGTTACTGTAGAGCGACCTTCAACAAAACCATGCTGGCAAGTACTAATTACATTCTTTATTGCAAAATATAATTTATCCTTAACTACGCACTCAAAAAGTTTAGAAATTGTTGAGAGCTTTGAGATTGGTCTATAATTAAGGACATCATTCTTATTGCCACTTTTATGAATTGGGGTAATAAAAGAAACTTTAAACTTATCAATAAATACACCCGTGTGTTGAAGATTAACTTGATTGGAGATGACAGAGATGGCATGCAGTTTTTAATTAAGAATGACGACGAGCCATCTTTGTCCAATTTAGTAGATAATTTAAGTTTTAATATGCCATTGACGACATCCTCATCAGTAAGAGTAAGTGAGCCAAAATCAATAGATGATTCAATATTAGCACAAACAGACTTATCAACGACATCCACATTCTGATCAAAATTTGAGAGAAAGAAATCAGCAAAGAGGTTTGCAGTTTCAGCAGCCGTATTCGACCTTTTACCTTTATAAAACATTGATGCAGGGATAAAAGAGGAAGACCTTTTCGATTGAATGATTTAGGATTTCGTTTTATACCACTATCACATTGTAAAACATATTGTTTGTATAAAAATTTATCGAGGCAATTAAATTCTTTCATATAGCGTAAATATTTAGCAAAAGCATTAGCACTATTAGTTGTTTTGTAGATTTTGTAGAATTTATTCCTCAGGTTTTTTAACTTTTTAAGACCAGTAGTGTGCCAAGGTAATCTGTGCACTTTCTTAGTCCTGAGTGGAATATTTTCTTTGAATATATCTAAAGCCTTAGACAAGAATAAATTATAACAATTTATTACATCCAGTTGATTGAACATATTTCCCCAGTTGATGTTGTTAAGTAAACTATTTAGATGAGACCAATCGCACAGACTATAGTTAAAATTCGCATTGACGTTTAATGTCGGAATACTTAAGAATTTATAAAAATTTATCTCAAAAAAATGAGTGGGATGTGATGCATAAACTAAAAAGACTGTCAATAAGATACATTTCATGCTGTTTATTTACATTACTGGGAATAATTATATTATCATTGGTTATAAGAGACCAAGCAATTTTGCAAAGGTTTAAGTCGCCCAGTACGCAAAGATGATTGTCCCCAATAGAGTTCAAAGAGAGGTGAGTTATATTGTCCACATGCGCGTAATATAGACCATCAGCGCTAAGAGGCGGAATGTATGACACACATACGAATAGTAGACCTGAGCTTCCATGTATGGACACACACAATTGATCCAACAGCATATCAGAGTTATTAAGGGCAAAAAGCTCTGAGCGTACAGTACGGTTAACCGCGATAAGAACACCCCCACCTCTGGAACAACCAGTCTTGATGGCATCACAGATTTCAGAGTCGAAAATATCGGCATTCAACCATGTTTCAACGAGAACAATGACATCATAATCACAATGGGAAGCAAAGAGAGAGACTAGGGTTAATTTTGTCCTTATACCTGATATATTTTGGAAGTAAATTCTAAGCGGAGAATCAGGATGTGATATCGATGAAACAGCCTGAGTGATAGACTTATTTATATTCATTTTGGCACTTATGTGATCGTGGCGCGTTGATCCCTTCGTAGAAAAAAACGAAAAGGCATCACTTTTACATTAGCTGGCCAAAGCGATGGTTTCATGAGCTCATCCAGGAATGCATCAGCAACACCCAACTTAAATGTTATTCTTCTTAGATTCTGTAAATCGACATCCTTCTTAACAAGTTTGCGGCACTCAAGGTGTTGGCTTTTTATGTTCGAATTACTGACTACATAAGAGATAATATTTTCTTCAGACACAGTTGGTTTAAAGGAGGATAGATGTATCCACTTTTTTGTAACGATAACGTCCAAATCAGAGTTTTGATTCAGACCCACAACGACATCTTGCCTTCTATGTTTTAGATGAGTGTTTCCGGTACGAGCAGTTTCCCATTGTGAATTTGAATGAGAGCCCCTAGCAGCAAATTCAGAGACATTTGTAGCGGCAGCAGCAGCATAAGAGACAGGCAAAGCATGAGAGACCACTTCAGAAGCATTAGCGGAAACAGCATTAGCAGAGACAGCAGCAGCGTAAGAGACAGGCATATCATGAGAGACAGGTATAGCATTAGAGGCCATAGCATCATCAGAGAGTATGCAGTCATTATTGGTCGATATTGGAGAATAACGATTAATAGGCGAATTTATATTCATAGAAGAGCGCAAATGAGATCTAGGCAGAGACTTCGGCAAGATAGTTCTGGCAGCAACCTCAGCAACATTTGCAGAGACAGCAGCATGAGAGACAGGCAAAGACAAAGACTTCAAGCAGCCAGCAGGCGAATCAGCATGCTTATTAAAATTATTTGTTTTTGAGTTATTACCCATATAATTGGAAAAATTAGTGCGTAAATCATTGATTACATTGCATAATAAAGAAATTGCGGGAGCAACATCATTAACATTCAACTTATTGTGCAAAGACTGTAGTTGTAGATCATTTACATTCTGAATTAAGAGATTTTTATCATCTAGTAAAGAGTTAATCAAAGAGAGCGAATGTGCATTTTCAGATCTGAGAGACACAATTTCTTTAAAAACTTGTATTAATGATATCTGTGGATTGTTATCACTTTCATTTTCGCTAGCTTGTTGCTGAGTTTCAACCGGTAACAGTAATTGTTGTTGTTTCATAGATGTTAGTTTTTGACACTTTAATTGTTGTTGTTGTTCTAATTGCGGTTCTTGTGTTGTGAGACATTTAGAATTTGCACCTGTTGTTGTTGTTGTTGTTTAGTTACTTGTGTACATGGAATTAACGATGTGGATGAATTATCATTATTATTATTGTTAGTTAAAGCATCTTTAACCAGACCAAGCGAAGAAGGGGGAGAACGAATCGAACATCGACGAGCTGCAAAGCAGCTTTTGCATCGAAAGTGGTTATTAGTATTTTGAAGAAATTCAAGATCGGCCTGCAGTATATCAACACAACTTAGATGAAAGAGTTCTTTGCACCCGATACATTGCACAAACACAAGGCATTTTTGAATACTTTAGAAACTAAAGTACCTACAAAGACAATATATACAAATTGTGTATTTACAAATATTTATATATATCTTCTATATATATAAAATAGAGCGCTGTTAAATGTTTAGTCCTAATAGGTTTCTATATTTCGCAATGCTTAAGCTAAAAGAGGTATATTAAAATTATGTATGGAAAGATTATAGATCTTATCGTTTGCTAAAATAAAGTCAGTGGTGGCACATATCTAAAGTTAATAGTTTACCTGTATAATGCATTTTTATATTAAAAATTCGTTCCCCTTACATTTGTTATTACAAATATGTATCTTTTTCCTAGAATCAAACCCAAAACTTTTTTTTATTTCGCTCCCTGCGATTTCGACTACACAAACACAAACCCGAAAAGAATGCGTGAGAGCTTTCTGTTTTAAATTCTTTTTCATTTGCATGAATGTACTATAACTACATATTACTAATTTGATGATGGCACTTTATAGTGTTGTGTGGATGTGTTGGTTAGGAGGTGGGGTAAAGTAGTAGTGGATGCTGGAAATAGTTTTTTTTGAATAGTGGGTTCAAATCTCACTTGAAGCGGACCAAATTTTTTTTTTGGTGATGTAAAAAAATAAATACACAAGAAATAAAGACAAAGGTAAATATAAAACATGCAAACAGACATAATACATTATCAAATACATATTACTAATGTGATCGCGTTATTTTATAAATGTGTGTGGCTCAGTGAGTTAAAAAAAGTGTAAAGTTGTGGTTGAGCTGTGCAAAGGAATTCTGAGTTTTTTTGGTGTCGCGAGTTCGAATTCAACTACAGGTGGAGCAAGTGATTCTTTTTTACACAAATAATTATTTTTTTTTTCCTACTATTATTCATGGACATATGCCCATCAATAACTCAGATAATTTTCGGGTATACATATCTCCACAACCAGAAATTTAGTATAAGGATATTAATTGGCAATATAATGCCAGAGGACTTTCCATATAGCCTGAATTTTTATTATTGTATATCTTGGAAACTATTTGTAGTGCAGTACAAAGATTTGGAATGATAATATGATAATTTGCCAATAGCTTTTGGTGGGTAATGTATGAGTAGACTTGGGTTAGTGACTGGTTATTTCTGGTTAGAGAGCTTTGATTGCCAATGGAAAATGGTAGAAAAAAAAATGAATGGAATAAATAAAATATGCGTGACAACCCACATGCAAAGAAAATGTTTGAAACTGTATACCTGAGAAACCATTGCAAAGAACACACTGGCAGTTTGTGTGTGATGGTTAGTAGTAGTTGTTGGGCAGAATGTGGAAGTTTTTTGGCATACAAAGCAAATGCTTCAAAAATCTCTGCCTTATTTTGCTAAGGCCCTAACATCCATTTTTCAGTATAGAGTTTTCGATGGATTATGATAAAAAATGTTCCCTGTTCTGAAAATTTTAGAAATCTACACTGAAAACTTGCAATCTTTTCTTTTTGCTTAAATTACAAATTCTCGAAATTCTCCTGTAAAATTTGAAAAATGCGTGTAAGGCTTTAGCAAATTAAGGCAGCGATAAGGGGAACCATAGTAAGACAAGCAATACAAATTTATTTGTAAAGGATGTATGTTGATAGTTATTAGAGAGCCATAGTAAGAAAGATGATGAAGGTTTGTATGTTAAGATGGGATGTTGATAGCAATAACTGAGAAGAATGTTGACACCATTAAACATTTTGAAAAAAAAATTTAGCAAAACCTACAATAATTTCAGCATAGAGTTCATGCGAAGAACAACTCTTATTCACAGTTGTTACTAAGGTCTCAGTGGTCAATTGAGAGATGGAGCGCTTTCTGTAGGGGCAAACATTGATGCTGTGTTCATGCTTTGCATTTAGAGCATTTAGCACTAAATGCTACTCTAAATGTGTATCCACCACTTCGGTGGCCTAGTGGATGAGTTCTAGACTGAAGTTCTAGCTACTTTAGGTTCGATTCCCAGATGGCGTTAAATTCTTAAAAAAATATCCAAATGGGTTGTTCTAATAAAATGGATTACTTCGGTGCTTTAGCCAGTGTGGCCAACTTTTGTTTCTTAAAACCCGCTAAAATGAAGAATAAAGCGCGTATTTTCTTTAAAAACGCGCTAAATTTTTTTCTCAATACAATTAAACTTTTTCACTAAAAAACGCACACATTTGCTGCTTCTACTCAATGAAAATTTCTTTGATTTTTCGAAGATAATGCATATTCTCAACTTACAGCAGTTTACTTGAAGGTTTATGTTGTAAAATGAAGTGAAAGATTACAATGTTTCGATTAAAATTTTGTTAAGATTATTCAGGAAATGGATTATTTAGTGGAGCATTTAGTGTCTTTTAAATTGAAAAAAATGCGCTAAAAACCCCGCTGACCGCTAAATCTTTTTTTTCTGCGATTTAATTTTTAAAAAGCACTAAATTTAGCGCTGAGTTGGCCACACTGGCTTTAGTTCTTAAATGCTTGACTATATTAAATATATATATATATATATATATATATATATTCAGCCATACAAAACTCTCAACTTAAATGCAACTAAATGCTACTTCATTTCAGCATTTAGGCGAATGCAACACTGCAATTGCTCTCCTTCGAACATATTTTACTACCATCTCTATTTTCAATACAAATCACACCGATGGAAAATTTTAACCTTAGGAAAACAACACCTTTTTGTCTATGTAAATAGCAACACTGTTAAATAGAAAAATCAAACTTATTTATTATAAAATCTCTTATTTACTTCAATGAAAAACTTAAAAAATTTTAATTCATTCATATTATATTCATTTCTATAATTTTAATACATTGTTATTGTTGAAAAAGTAGTACAAACTATATACACAGCAACCCGAATATATTTTCTTGCTTTTCCTTTTGTATTCTTTCTTATATTTTATATCTAACACTACTTTATATATAATAAAACTGCACTACTTGCTTAAGAACTGTGAACGAAGTTGAACGTGTTTTACTCTTGGCTCCTGAATATCCAACAGTTATATTAAATGTTTTAAAAGCATCGCCCCTGTTGCCTTCCTACGGTTAATTGTATTCAATATTTATTTATAGTTTGAAGTAGGATAAATGTCGGTAACATGTGATGTAATATGTCGTAATAATTTGCAAAACTTGCGCTAACTTTAACATTTACTGGTACTGGTTAAATTTTCTAAATATTTAACAAATATTTCGTAAACAAGCTCCAGTTTTAATTTAAAAAAAGATACATCAAAGTATGAAAAATCTATATGCGAATTTAGAGCTAAGTGTACGGGCCTGCAAGAATGATTCTATAAAACTTGATCTATTTCCCAACAATGCCAAAATATTTCCTCTACTCACGTATATGAAAAAATGGCTCACCGTCTCCATGACGTATATTTACAATTCTGATGGGAGTGTGGAGAAATTGTATTAAACCCACATCATTCTTGATGTGACACGCTTACCTAACCTTTCTATTTGGTGTTAGATTGTAGCAGATTGTAGTACGCTTTTTTGCGCACACCTTATCAGAATTAGGAGAACTTGTACTGACTAAGATGAGCCCACCGTAGACCCCTATTTAATTTTGTGTGTATCCAAATTTTGTTCGGTGTCATACACGATCGTGTATGTGTATCGTTTTAATATTTGGTTTCGGTAGTTCACGTATGGTGCGATCGAACATACACAAACCACACACAGGTCGGTGAACAACAATACTTTACACTCGTGAGTGAATAAAAATGAATACGTTCTTCGTCCGCGAACGGTTTAGCTTAGCTTGAAATTAAAAATTTTTCGTTCACACAGAGGCAATTATTGCTATAAATAAGCATGCTAAAATTCAGAATGACCGGGTAAACGGTTCTTGAGAAACTGTGCTCACCGCAACCGCATTTTTTGAAAAGCAACAGTTCGAGATAATCACGTTTAAACTTTTGGCACCATGTACAGGTAGTCGGAGGTAGCGCGCTGTTGACAGTTGTAACTTTGGCTCTAGTGCTCTGATCTCTATGAAATTTGAAGATTATTTTCTCAAGAGGATGTACTTTGAAAAAATTATATAAAAAAGTTTTAATTTTTTCGGCCAACACAAGTGTATATAACCCCTTAGGTTAGGTTAGGTTGGAGTGGCTGGCGAGAGACACACTCGGTCCTGAACAACCCATTGTGATACCACTTGGTTGGACCTACAGTTTGACGCCGATTCCGAACGGCGGTGTGGCAATTTTTTATCGGCTTGGTGGTTTTGCCATTATCAACCAATGTGTGTACTTGTACACTATCATATAATTCTCATACACTTCATATTGATAGTGAATATAAGTTATGAAAATTAACCACTAGACGAAGACGGGAATCGAATCCAAACCTCCCAAGATGAAAGTCTAGTGCATTACCCACTAGACTATCGAGGTCGTCTTTAATATAATACAACCCCTTAATAACCGGGTATATTTCGAAAAATTTCGGGGACGCTATTCAATCGGAGGCAAGACTTCAAAATCGAGACTGCTCTCCTAAATCGAAGACGTCCGTCTGGCCATTCTAGGCAATTTTCGTTGACAGCCTATTAGTTCATGACGGAAAGTTTCAAAATTGCATTTGACATGTATAGATTTGTTTGTTATATAGATTCACTTTCTTATTAGGTATTAGATAATAATTCGACTAGGTAAAGACATTTCTTCATACTCGTGATTGTGCATAATAAGTAATATACCATTTACCACTTATAAAAACGTGATATTTATTGCCATGCAAACGTGTTTTCTCGTTCTTCTTCGTCCCCATATGAATGTACATTAGAGTGGATCACCTTATGGAGAAAACTTTCAACCAAACTTTACAAATAAACTTTTGAAAAGAAGAGATAAATACAAGCACTCTGTAATCTTTTTTTATATATATTTGTGTCAGGGATGCCAACTCATTTTTTCTTTCTCCCCGATAGATCTCGAGAAATTCCCCCATTTTCGATCGAATTCCCCGCATCGATATAATTTCACATTAAAAAGCGCGAAACGCATTTTTCATACAAACATTTTTCAAAACATTTGAGCTCAATGAGTGTTATATTAAGGCGACCCTGAATTTTCTCAGCACAAAACTTAACCAATTTTTACGGGTCTGATAGATTAATAGAAATGTACTTTCTGACTTCGGAATTCTTTTGGCACATGGGAGATTTCACTTCAAGGGAACCTCCATCTCAAAATCGATCTGGCTCAAGCTTGCACAAAGTTTAATCCTATTGGGTAGTACATAGTTGCCACACCAAATTTGAACGAGATGGGGTGTTTTGAGTTACTAGACGCTCATATTAATAGATAAACAAGCCTCAGCCCACTTTTGGATATCAAAGTTCTCAAAGGAGAAGGCATGGCCTCTCTTTTGACTCAAATAAAAAATTACAAAAACTTGTTTGAGAAAAACGAGTTCAAAGTTTTGACTTTCGGTTTTTAACATATAAAATATATTTCATCTTCCTTATGATGGCTGATCGTAATTTGTAAGTCTACAGATTAGTCAGCAAGGATTAAGAGTTATTATTCAGAAGGTGCTGGACTAAGGCATAGCTTTCTGAACGGTCGAAAGAGAGTCGAAGCGCCGCGCGACTTTTTTGATCTGACTGATTGATCGTCTATATCTACGAAAGCACTCCGCGTCTCTCTCTGAAATGTTCACAAAATACTTTCGAAATATAATGCTTCCAAATAAATAGCACTCTTTTTTAAAAATCGATTTCTCCAAACCAATAAATCGCTGGGCCAACTTAAGAAAAGGCGAAGATTTTAAGACCCAAAATATGAAATATTTCGTAAGTTAAACGTGTTTCATTCTATAAAATTTTACAAAAAATATTCTAGACTTTTATGACTAAAAGCTGAACAACATCAAATTCCCCGCAAAAAACAGCTCATTCCCCGATTGCCCGCACCCACTCACGACTCAAGTTGATGTGAACGCAGAACCGCTAAAGGCAAGTTTAGCAACAAGATGGAAGTTAGTGTCCAAACTAAAACATGAGTTTTGGCAAGGATGGTCGAAGGAATACCTTTGTGAGCTTCAACAAAGACACAAATGGAAAACCCAAGCCAAAAATGTCAGGGCAGGAGATATGGTGATCATCAAGGAAGACCACGTACCGGTTCTTCAGTGGCCACTTGGAAGTATCATGGCCACATATGAAGGTGACGACGGGGCCATTCGGGTAGTTGACGTTAAAGCAGCGACAGGTATTTGGAAAAGGCCCGTCCACAGATTGGCTCCACTCCCTGTTGAGAACAACAATGAACAACCGGCATTCCAAGGGGCCCAAGAAGGACAACAAACCTCGAAACCAGAAATTCCGACAAAAAAAAGGAAAATTCACCATTTCAATTTCGCAACTACTTTCTAATTGTTGACTTGTAGTCAACGCGCGGGACAATGTACAAATATGTACATATGTAGTCATGATAGCCTGCAATGGCAACAACAACAGCAATAACAATATATGAAGTCGTTGAGATTGGCATTGAAATACCCCAATGCCATTACACCTTTACTTTGATGCAATATATGAATATATTGTTGTTATATCTAAAATCGCTGTTATTAGCACAATTTAGAATATATGCATATGTTGTTGTTGCTTATGCTTATGTCATTGCACTTTTATTTTGGTGCAATATATGCATATATTATTGTCATATTTAGAATCGCTGTTATCAGCACAATTTTAAATATATGCATATGTTGTTGTTGCTTATGTCATTGCACCTTTATATTGGTGCAATATATGCATATGTTGTTGTTGCTTATGCTTTTGCATGCTATCGTGAGAACTTCCGTTTTATTAGTTTGTTATAATATTATTAGTTAGCATTAATTTAGCATTTAAATACATCATTTATACTTAATAAAAGAGTCTTAACGCTAATCTCAAGGTGTAATCAATAGCGTTTTTAATACTGCTTCTTCGGTGTTGTTCTGGTTAACGTGCTAGAGCAACAAATTCCTTTTTCTTGTACTGGTTCATGTGCTAGTGCAAGAAACATATAAGGAATACAAGCAGTCAAACCAGGCTGCTTCGACAGATATCATTATCTTTTATATATAATAGCCCAATTCACTATAAATTGCAAATGGTCTTGCATCATTGCAAATGCAAATTTTTATTCCACATCGCAAAAATAGTTTGCAATTGCACCAAATCGTAGTTGCATTATTTTTCTTTTACTCAATGCATCGGGCACGATATGTTCGCATATACGCAGCTGTAATTGCATCTTTTTTCCGCTCTTTAAGTTTTTCTTCCTGTCGATTTGAAATTTTATTAGATGTGAAAAGTTTACATAACGTCGCCTGAGAATTGATTTGGTGTATAGGTATATGAATTTGTACACACATACGCCAAATCTATTCTCAAGCGACGATAAGTGCTTCCCGGATTTAACTTTAGAAAGGCAACAGGGGTGACCAGTTTTTTTTTAAAACAGCGCAAAGAGATTTGCCTTAACTGCATTTAATAAAAATAAGAAACAAAGTATTTTTTTGAAGTAAATAAGTGATTTTATAATAAATAAGTTTGATTTTCTCTGTTTAACATATTTGCTATTTACAGAGATGAACAAGTGTTGCCTTTCTAAGGTTAACGCACAAAGCAAAATTTTTATAATGCCGTGGTTTGCTATCATTACCTAGATTCCTTAATGCCTATCATTTTGTATTGTTTTTATATTTTAAATAATATTTAATTTTAATCCAATCTAACAAACCAAATGCAAAACCTATCAAACGCCTGTGTTTGCTACGGTGACTTCTCTGCTTGTATGGTATAGTCGATCTCTATACGTTTAGCACACAAACAAACTCCGCTCGTATTTTATTTTCTCCCTCTCTTCTCTTCGTTGTTTAGAGTAGCACAGTCATGCTGCGCAGTAGTGCGAGCGAGAGAGGAACTGGACATTACAGTTATCTTACATCTTACGTTACAGTTATTCTTACATTTGAAATTTTGCCCATACTAAAATGTGAGTGAGCTAAAATGTTAACACATCAAAAATTCTACATCTCTTATTATGAGGTGCATGCGTTTATTTATATTGAATATTGATAAATGAAATAAAAATATATAATATGAAAATCTACATTTCATATGAGGTGCAATGTTAATTTTTTTCACAAAATGTTTATTTTGAAATTGCTGTAATGGCTTATCTTCGTCAATTGTCGCAAAAACAACAAAACCACACGATTCTTCTTCTTATTCTTTGCTTCGGTTTTCTGCTACAATCTGATTTTAACATAAGGTGGCAGTGTTAATTCTTTTGTACATGTTAAATTTCATATATCACTGCTACGATAACATGTAAACAAACAATTTTTGTATTTATTTTACATATATACATATAAATTCTACAAACATACTGTCGCCAGAGATTTGATTTGGCGTATAGGCATATGAATACTTATACACATATGCCAAATCAATTCTCAGGCGACGATACATTTGCACATGCGACGGAATATATTTTTGCTTTACTTCTTTATTTTATTTCTTTTGCAAAAATCATAGCATTTATAATTGATATTGGTAGATCAGTATATTATTTTGAGGTCCTACAACTTTGGCATCTGAGGCAGAGTTGTGTATTACAAAAAGATAAACACCAACCCTCCACCTGCTCTCTGTACCTCTATTTTAGGGGATTTTTGGCAAAAATTTATTTAAAAGTTTTCATACAGGCTGAACGGCTTGGAATACTGACATACTTTTTTCGACTAAAACATTCCTCATAAAAAAGTGAAAAGGATGTCTAAAGATTAATTTTGGGGACATATACTCCAAAAATCTCCCAAAATAGCGGTACGCCGAGACGCTGGAGGATTGGTGTAAAAGCAAACAATATTTATCTTTTCATAATAAACAAATTTGTCTCAGACATCAACGATGTAATATGACAAACTAATAAACCACCCATCGATTACCACCAACACAAACATAAACAATGATCATAAGTATCGCTGGCAAAATGAAAAATATTCAATTCAAACTAAATTCAACTTTGTTTTTTTTTTGCAGCAGAGAAAGTTGGCAACACCCCGCTAAAACACAAATGCGCTGAAATTTGAATCAAAATGAAAAATTTAAATATCGAATTGTGTATTGTGATGGGATTTTAGTGGGTTAATTATTAATTTGAAGTCCTACATTATTGACGTCTGAGAGAAATTCGTTTATTATGAGAAGATCAATATTTTTTGTTTTCACACAAATTCTCCAGGAGCACTTTGTATCCTTCTTTTTGGCAATTTACGGTATAAATTTATTTAAAAGTGTTTATACCGGGCAAACGGCCTCTGAAAAAATGTATTTTATAAAAAAGTGAAGAAGACTCTCGAATACGGAAATGGGTTTTGAACACTTTTATACCCGAAATTCCCCAAAACACCAGCACCCTGAATAGATATCTATCTCTTCATGATAAACAACTTTTTCTCAGACATCAACGACGTAGAACTTCAAATTAATATACTAACCCACTAAAATCCCATCACAACACACACAATTCGATATTTAAATTTTTTATTTTTATAAAAATTTCAGCGCATTTGTATTTTAGCGCGGTGTTGCCGATTTTCTCTGCTGCTGCTGCAAAAAAACCAAATTGAATTTGGTTTGAATTGAATATTTTTCATTTTGCCAGCGAAACTTATGATCATTGTTTATGTTTGTGTTGGTGGTAATCGATGGGTAGTTTATTAGTTTTTCATCTTACATCATTGATGTCTGAGACAAAGTTGTTTATTATGAAAAGATAAATATTGTTTGCTTTTACACCAATCCTCCAGCGTCTCGGCGTACCGTTATTTTGGGAGATTTTTGGAGTATATGTCCCCAAAACCAATTTTGGTCTTTAGACATCCTTTTCACTTTTTAAAGGTCGTTCGGACAACGTTTCGACTAAGCTGTTATACTCTGTGTAAACTTTTTGGAAAAACTTAGTAAATAAATTACAACTTTCAAGAGTATTCTCAGAGATATCATTCTCAAATTTCATACTAACTGGAAAGCCATTTGAATTACGTTTAGAGTTAACATAACGCCAAAAACCAGACGGGTTAGACTGTAACTCAGATTCTATTTTAGTGATGTATTTGTTATAAGAAAAGTTATATAGAGTAGTGAATTCGCAGCGTAACCGTTCAAAGTTCCGAAGATCAACAATATTATTTGATTTTTTATATTTTTTCAGAGCTTTATTCTTTACATTTTTTAAATTAGATAATTTTGAATTAAACCAAGGAGGCTTATTTCGCATATGATATTTTTTTATCGGCACAAAGTTAGTAATGAAAGAAAATTTATCGCAAATGCAACTGAAAATAGCAGAAGAATCATCAAGCAGGCTTAGAGGAGTCCAATTAACATAAATAATCATTAATTGCTGCAAAGTTCGCTTTTGTATAGTCTAATGCATCGCTTGATGGATTATTAATCTTATCAAAATTGTAGAATTCAAAATTTATGTGTAAATAAGAGACAAATTTAAATCGCAAATTGCTCTTAAATCATAGAAACAAAAATTTGATCCAAAATCCTATCTAAACTATTTTTAATAGAGTTTATTTGAAGAAAATCGTTAGATAAAAAATAACCTGTAACTAGTGATTCAATATTAGAGTTAATGTGGAATGGCAATAAACAATTATCTTGAAACTTCCATGATATACTTCCTAAATTGAAATCCCCTAAAACAATTATTTGTTGATTACTATTTAGGTTATCCGATATAAAACTAATATTTCGAAGATGCCTATCGTAAAGATCAAAATTAGCACTAGGCGGTATATACGAGATTATAATATATAAATAGTTGTTACCCAAAAAATCAATTTGAATACACATTTGTTCAACATCATTGTCAGCAATTTGCAGGGGTATTAATTTACTGCGCAGATAAGCCCTGACTGCAATTAATATTCCGCCACCTCTAGCTTTCCCAGTTGCTAATGCACATCGATCGAAACGATATACTTGATAAAAATCGTTGAAAAATTCAGAGCTTGAAATATTGCAATGCAGCCAAGTTCCAGTTAAACCAATAATATCATATTCATGGAGAGACATATCCAGATAGAATTGCTTCGATTTTGTTCGCATGCCACTCATATTTTGGTAGTAAATGGAACAAACAGCTTGTGAGCATTCATATGGAACATAATTAATGTGGGGAAATTCACTTTCAGTTAATCCACAGCTAAATTCTCTCCTTGGTTCGCAAAAAAATGAAAAGGTCGAATCCTTATATTAATAGGCCACAGCGAAGAATTGTATATAGTATCATAAAAGCAATGAGATACTCCCAATTTGAAATTAATGCTCTTTCGTGTATCACTGTTTACGTCTTTTTTTACGAGTTTATAGCAGGCGAGGTGGTGTTCACCAATTCCAGAATGCTTAGTAACATATGAGATAATATTATCCTCTGTAACTGTGCTTTTAAACGAAGACAGATGTAACCATTTTTTACTAGTAACCACCTCAAGCTCAGAATTATCATTCCGGCCAACAACAACAGCAGCAGTACGTGAAATATTTGCTCTATTTTCATTTGCATTACGCTAATTATTATGACTAAATGAATTAGATCGGTTAAAATTAATATTAGAATGCGAAGCAGCAACAGAACGGTTTTGAATAGGATTTGATTTCGGTTTCATAGCGACACCGGTTAGAAATAACTGGAGCTTCGCGCATAATCGGAGATGCAATTGGCGAGGCTATAGCAACCGTTTCAGCCCAGGTGAGAGTATGCAGCAAAAAGCAGGTGAAGCAGCAACATGACAGGTATCATCAGCAACAGATAACGCAGGAATCGTAATGGGGCGAGAAGGTACCGAAACTGGTACTGATGCAGAACCACATGTAGAGGTAGAAGGTGTTGTACTTATCTCTGAGCCATTTTTTGAATTTATCAAGATGTTACTTCTAAGTTCTTGTAACTCAGAAGATAAATTAGAAAATTGGCTTGCATACTCCTTGTTGACAACTAAGTGTTTGTTTAGTTCTGTTTCCATAAATCCTTTTAGGTCAGCAAATTGCTCACTAAATGACTTCAATTTCAGCTCAAAAATATTAAGCAGGCTGTTGAATCCAGCTTTTTGCGACTCTATAACAGATTCATATGCTTTGGCTAGTTTGGCGTATAATCCATAACAGTCTAGACAGACGTAACCAAATATCGATTATTTTTCAGCATATTAACATCGTATTCAGTAAGTTGGCCAATGCAACAGGCACGGTGAAAACGTTTTTTACATAGTCCACTACAAAGAACTATAAGACAATCGTTTCTTGAAAACCCTTTATCGCATTTGCCACAGAAGTCATCCATTTTAAAACTATTAGGCAATTAAAACGCAAATACAACATCAACGACAGCGGTAATAGCAGCAGCAATAAGTAGAACGTGCAGTTGAGGTTATGTATTAGTGTGAATAACAGTCCAACTTCAATAATAAATTAATTGCAAAATTAATCTGGCATAATATAAGATTAATAAACTTTATAAATCAAATTAGATAGAAAAACCTCTAAGCTTATTAATGCGCGTAAAAAATAAAATTAATGCAGAGAAGAGAAAATAGATAAAAATATACGTCAGCTCAGAATAGCGTTGCCAGAATCTCAATGCATCGGGCACGATATGTTCGCATATACGCAGCTGTAATTGCATCTTTTTTCGCGCTTTAAGTTTTTCCTCCTGTCGATTTTAAATTTAATTAGATGTGAAAATTTTACATAACGTCGCCTGAGAATTGATTTGGCTTATAGGTATATGAACTTGTACACACATACGCCAAATGAATTCTCAGGTGACTATAAGTGCTTTCCGCATTTAATGTACAAAGCAAAATTTTTATAATGCCGTGGTTTGCTATCATTTATCATTTTTTTTATACATTTATTGAAACCTAGATTCTTCATTACTTATCATTTTGTATTGTTTTTAATATTTTAAAAAATATTTAATTTTAATCCAATCTAACTAACCGAATGCAAAGTCTGTCAAACGCCTGTGTTTGCTACGGCGACTTCTCTGCTTGTATGGTATAGTCGATCTCCACACGTTTAACACCAACAAATAATTCTGCCACCAACAAATGTACACACACATTTTGTTTTCGTATGTACATATATGTGTGAGTAAATTGATCGAAACATAAACAAACAAACTCCGCTCGTATTTTAATTTCTCCCTCTCTTCTTCTCTTTGTTGTTTAGAGTAGCACAGTAATGCCGCGCAGTAGTGCGAGCGAGAGGGGAACTGGACGTTACAGTTATCTTACATCTTACGTTACAGTTATTATTACATTTTACACATTTAAAATTTTGCCCATACCGTGAGCTAAAATGTTTACACCTCAAAAATTTTAAATTAAAATCTATGCGCGTTTTTGGATTGCCTTTTTTTTTCTCCCATGCAATAATACGCAAAGATAATAGTAATGTTTTGTAAGTTTTCATTTATTCATTGCTTATGAATTTATTGAATTTCATAAAATAAAAGCAGAAAAATATATTCAAAAGTATCTACATGCATGTGCATAACAAAAAAGAAATCAAACAAAATACATAAAATCAAAACAAAACGTTTGAATATTTGTATATAAAGAATATATAAAATACTGCAAATGTTGAATGTTATTTGCCAAAAGAAATGTAAAATAATTGTTCCATCAAACATCGCCAACCCATCCACTCATACCTTTTTGTCCGGTGTACCGGTTGCCAACCGTTGCGTTCGCTTCATCGGTATGGCTCCTCATAAATGGTTTCTAGCTTTTTACGTTCCAAAAATTCGAAGAGCGAATTTTGACCTCTTTGTAATCTATACTCTTTGGGCAGAAGCAGTGATGCCAACTTGCGAGGAATTCCCCGATTTGCGCGGAATTTTACTTGGTACGGGAATCGGGGAATGAGCTGTTGCGAGGAATTTGAAGTCTTTCAGCTTTTAGTAATTAAAGTCTGTGGAATATTTTGATGTGTAAACATTTTAGCTCACGGTATGGGCAAAATTTCAAATGTGTAAAATGTAAGAATAACTGTATCGTAAGATGTAAGATAACTGTAACGTCCAGTTCCCCTCTCGCTTGCACTACTGCGCGGCATTACTGTGCTACTCTAAACAACAAAGAGAAGAAGAGAGGGAGAAATTAAAATACGAGCGGAGTTTGTTTGTTTATGATTCGATCAATTTACTCACACATATATGTACATACGAAACCAAAATGTGTGTGTACATTTATTCGTGGCAGAATTATTTGTTGGTGTTAAACGTATGGAGATCGACTATACCATACAAGCAGAAAAGTCGCCGTAGCAAACACAGGCGTTTGATAGGTTTTGCATTTGGTTAGTTAGATTGGATTAAAATTAAATATTTTTTAAAATATAAAAACAATACAAAATGATAAATAATAAGGAAAATAGGTTTCAATAAATGTATTAACAAAATGTAGTAATAATGATAGCAAACCACGGCATTATAAAAATTTTGCTTTGTGCATTGACCTTAGAAAGGCAACACTTTTTTATCTATATAAATAGCAAATATGTTAAACAGAAAAAATCAAACTTATTTATTATAAAATCACTTATTTACTTCAATAAAAAAATTGTTTCTTATTTTTATTAAATGCAGTTAAGGCAGTTCTCTTTGCGGTGCTTTTAAAAAGTAGTGAGGTGTCTGGTTACCCCTGTTGCCTTTTTAAGAATAAATGCGGAAAGCACTTTTCGTCGCATCAGAATTAATTTGGCATATGTGTGTACAAATTCATATACCTATACGCCAAATAAATTCTCAGGCGACGTTATGTAAAATTTTCACATCTAATAAAATTTCAAATCGACAGGAAGAAAAACTTAAAGCGCAGAAAAAAAGATGCCCATTTTCCAAAAGTGGGCTAAAGCTCATATGTTAAGAATTCCGGAGTCAGAAAGTACGTTTCTATTAATCTACCAGTCCCATAAAAATTGGTTGAGTTTTGGAACGAGAAAGTTCAGGGTCGCCTTAAAATAACACTCACTGAGGTCAATTTCGTTTTTGTAAAATGTTTATATGGAAAGTGCGTGTAGCGCTGTTATAATATGAAATCATACCAATGCGGGAAATTTCTCGAGGGTTATCGGGGAGAGAGAAAAAATGAGTTGGCATCCCTGGGCAGAAGTGTCAGCTGCTTGTAAAAAATCTTCTCAGTTTCGCCTCATGTACTTACTGCTTTTTATGTAGATAACTTCGATTGGTTCACTTTTGACAGTTTTTGTTGTTTATCGAATAAATTGAATTTTTTTTGGTGTCAAAACTCGTTTTTTAACACCTTTTCACATATTTAATTTATTTTTTTTTTTTTTTTTTTTGTATAACATTTTTCACCAAATGGAGAATGTGACAAATTTTTGCCCTCAATTAAAATTAGAGTTAAGGTAAGTTAAAGTTAAACGTAATATTTACTTTTTTGTGAAAACTATTTTATTAAAAAGAAAAAATATTTGATAAAATTTAAGTCATAAAAATTACGTTTTCCACATAATGGAAAAGAAAAAGCCAGATCACTTAAGTACCCAAAATATTGAATTTCAAAGATTTCTTAACATAAGGTCTTCTTAATCAGATCATATACGCTTACAAAATTGGCATTACATCAAAGTGGAAAAAGAAGAATAGCGTCCCACGCAGACAAAAACACGTCGCGCATGACTTTATTTGATGGGAGCTGAATCTGTCATTTAGCTTCTTTTTTATTTAAAGATAAGTTAAATCTAATTTCCTAAAGTATTTATTTTATATTATTTAAAAGAAGTTTCCGAATTCCATGCAGTTTTCAGTCCTCTTTAGAGTGACTTCCTACCTTAACAGTGTGTTACGAAACATGAATACAAATTCTGAAAGCAAGCCAGTAGTTTTTGAAAAATAAATGGTTTTAATTTCTCCACAATAATCGGGTTATAATATATGCGGTTATAAACGGATCCAAGAGGGGGCGGAGGATTTTAGAAACAAGAACCCCTTGAATCCGTTAATATATATAGTGACAAAATTATGCACACAAAGCTTTAGGGAAACTTGTAAAAATAATGTTTTTTGTCTCCTAAGTGAACTCATACCCTTTTCTCATAATTTATTAAACTTAGACCCCAAACTTAAATCCTTGCTACTGTTTACAATATGAAAGAAGTATTTCTTTATACATACATATAAGTATTTTTAATATTTCGTTTATGAATGGATATAAATAGTTACCTTTATGTACTATGGAATGTACTCTCTGCTTTGACTCTTGAACATCATGTGAATGAATCATGGCATGAGCAAATATTTTGTAAACTGAAAATATAAATATAAAGATATATGTATTTATATGTAGAAACTTGTGGATGATTGGTTATTTCTTTTCTCATTAAACTAAAAATAAATGTGCATATATCTATTTGTTTTGTACACATATGAACACGTCAGTGTTGTCGCACCTTATTATTCACTCCACATGTCCCAAAAATATTTTTTGTGTCAATGGAAGTGTCATACAAATACTTTTTTAAAGTTTATAATAGATATATACCTTATTCCGGTGTATTTTTGTAGTAGGAGTAACATATTTATCTGTTTAAACTTACATATGTACATTCATACGAAATAGATCTTATTTAGAATTATTCTCTTTCGAAATCTCTTATTTGTTGAACTTCATCACATTCATAGAGCACATGAGACGACACTAAGAGAGCCATCACTAATACAACCACATTTTCGCTCTACCTCGGTACAAAGATGGCCGCCATCGATCTCAGCTGATTCTTAGCAGCTGATACTCAATTCCATATGTTTTGCAAAATTACACCCCACTTACAATGATGCCACTCTTTAAAATGTGAAAATCTCCTAATTAACTGAAAATCTCCTTATTTTAGTATAAGTAAAATTTAGCGATAGACATATATTTGCAATGATCGGCCCGTAGTATATAATATCTTTTAGCATTATTATTCATTCAAAGCCAATTAATTTTGATTATAAATAAATAAATAAAATATCGTTCAGTTAAATTCAAACCTTAAATTAAAAGCGCCCAAAATTTGTTTGTCAATTATAATCGTTTAAAACCAGATTTTAAATATAATAGAGTTTTACAGAGTGAATATAGAAATATTTCAATTAGTTGTAAGAAAAACTTATTATTTAGCTGACAAAGAAAATGTTGGTGTTTATTTTATTGTTTGAACGTGTATCACCACAAAATAAGTAACAAATGCATTTGATGTTTGTAAAATATGCATTTATTATAAAAATATTTTATGTGCATAAGAATGAGATAAGTCAACAGAAGGCAACTGGTTGGTAGCAGTAAAAGTCTGCTTCATCGAAAACAAAATAAGAGAAAAAGAAACGCCGCTACTGAAAATATTCTGCAAATACAATATTCACTTCTTTTAATTAAAATGTAAAAGAATTGCTCAAATATTCTAACTTGTTTTCAGAGCAATCAATTTTGTTTTTCAACAAAATAATTTAAAATTTTGCAAACTATCTTCACATGCTTTAAAATTTACAACGCTTTTTAAGAGTTAAACCATATTTTAAGTCGACTATAACTTACTTAAAATAGTGTTTATTTTAAAATACCCTCCAAGTCGTAAAAAAATGTTCTTAATTTATTTATAAATACGGGCCATTCTGTACATTTATTGTTAATATATCAATCGAAATGATGAATTATTAAAAAGAATGAAATTCGTTCTTTGTTTACAGAATAAAAAACAAACAAAAAATATAAATTGTGAAGTTTATTAGTTTTCTTCAAAATTTTGTTTTTCAGTTCTGAATAATAGAAAGTAATTTCTCACTAAGGAACTAAGAAACTAATTTGAAGAAAATAGTTGTTTTATACATCTTTTTATAAAATTGTACGAAAAGAAACAGCAACAGAACAGCAAATGCAACCGTGATACTTGGGTGGCAACATTTTTTATATTCACCATTGCTCGTTTGACAGTTCGCCAAGAGTGATTTCGCAAAAGTGTTTTATTGATTTCAAGTGATTTTTTATAATAACAAATTAACTTAATTAAAAATAAATAATGCCCAGAGGGCCAAAAAATTGTGTGGCAGGATGCCAGGAGGGAGTTATCTTCCGATTTCCGGACGGGAAATTTCAGGAGCAAAGGTAAATAAGATACATTTTCTGCGCGCCAATTTCAACGGCCGGTTTCTTGTCTTACTCGAAATTTTTTGAGTACGATTGTAGTACTCGTTTTGGTTGGTGATTACAAAATAGTTTGTATTAAATATTTGAAATTTGTTCATCAATTGTTTGAAAATATAAAATTTAAGGTAACATAAGAATGCACATGTTGAAGCTTAACAACAAACTTTGTGTATCTACATATGTATGTCTATGTAGATTATAGCCGTAAGAAAAAATTAATGAAATAATTTTCGGAATTATATTTGATGTTTAAATTTAATTAAAATAAAGGTTATATGCTATTGAATTTTAAGTATTTTGTAGTGTTTGATCATAAATTTATGATCGTCGTGTATGAGGGATATCAAATTATAATGATAATTATATTGATTTTCCATTTTTCTGATTTTTTAAAATTTTTAACTTAGTTATAAATGATTAATTTTCTTATTCTAATTTTGGCCTGTATGGTTTAGTAGATTGGGTACTATGGGTATGGAAAATGGGTGAACATGGTAATTTACCATAAACTAGCTCGAATAGTGTGGTGGCTGTGTCTGTATGTGGTCTATGGGTAGGGAGACAATAATGGCATAGTATGTACACTAGACCGGATCGGATCCCCATACAAAAAACAAGTTTGAAAAGTCCATCCCCTATTTGAAAGCTTATATGGAGTATCTCGAAACAAAACAAAAATTTTTTTTTGGAACACCCTAAAAATATTCAAAATTAATTTTTTATCATAACTTTCGGTAATTTAAGTAGCTAAAATGTGTGTGTTTATGGATTTAGTAGAATACTTTTAGAGCTAGAATTTCATGAGTTTCTAAGAACTTGTACTAGTCGAGAAGAAGTTTTCAAATAGGGGGTGGACTTTTCGAACTTTTTTCTTCGACCCACTCTAATGTACACTATACTGCTTATCCTATGTGTGGCACTATGGAATTCATCTCTTATTTTGAATTTTCCTATGTCGTTTTCCTTGTGGTTTGTATATTAACTTTTTTGATTGAAGTGCTTTATCATTTATTTTTCTATTGCATATTTAGTTATGTTGATTTTGGAACAGAAAATAGAATTGAAAAAAAAACTAGCTACCTTTTTAAAACCCTCTAAGGATTTTGTTACTCTTGTTAGTTAAACAAAACTTAACTTTTGCTAGATTTTCCATCTTTAAATCTTTGCTTTGTGTTTTATATTTTCTTTTATTATTATGCTTGTGTACTAATGCATTGCTTTTTATCTGTAACTTATAGAAGAAAAGAATGGTTGCAACGTATGGGTGTAGACCAACTCTTGGACCAACATAGTGGGCTCTGCCAGCGCCATTCTTCGGCAATGCGATTGGGCCATCGATTGAAGGCTAACGCAGTTCCGGATTTGAATTTAAATGTTCCACCGAAACAAAATGATTTAAATATTTCTGCAAGCGAAATTCTCCTTGAGCATTCATATGCTTGTCTACCTTCTTCACTCGAACTTTCTCAACCATTTTTTCCATCAATAGATGAAGGCCCGCAGTTAACTGATATTGTCGCAGTTGTGGGTAGAGAAGTTCAGACTGAACCTTGCTTGAGCGAAGACACCCCTCGGAAGAAAAAAATGCGCCAGGAGATTGAATATCTCAAAGCGCAAATCGCACTTAAAGATGAGGTCATTAGGAGGCTTGGGCAAGGTGACATGCATCAAGATATATTTGAAGCAATGTGTAGTAGGCTTCCGGCTCAATTGAGTCAGTGTGTTACGAATAGCTTACGTAACAATGATTGTCATCCAAATGGATGTAGATATGACAATTATTTAAAAACTATGTCTTTAGGTGTTTTTTTTTGTCTCCTGTTGCTTACCGCTATTTGAAGCGTTCTTTTAATTGGCCCTCTGAAAGAACACTTCAACGTTTTGTTCAAAATTGGCCAAGATCTCCAGGGTGCTGTAATAGCGCAATTAAAGCCTTAGAGCTCCGTAGTCGAGGTTTTAGTCCAGAGCAAAAATTCGTTTCCCTTCTTTGCGACAAAATGTCACTAATGACCCATCTCGACTATGATAGGCATGCCGATAAAATTGTCGGCTTAGAAGATTACGGCGATGAAAACCGCACTTCCAGAATAGCCACAAGTGTTATGACACTAATGGTCCAAGGAATCGGTGGAACACCTTGGAAACAACCATTGGTCTACTTTTTTGTGCATGAATCATGCAAATCAGATGCGGTTAGGAAATATGTTTTTGAAATAATTACCCAACTTCAATCCATTGGATTACACCCTTGTAGTTTTGTGTGCGATCAGGGTTCAAATTTCGTTGGCTTTGCCAATAATTTAGGTGTTAATGAAAATAAACCTTTTTTCCACGTCAACGGGGAAAAAGTTTTCTTTTTTCATGACGCACCACATCTCATTAAAAGCACTCGCAATTGTTTACATAATAAGAAAAATTATATTAAATTTCAAAATGGTGCAATAAGCTGGAAGGATTTGGAGCATTTTTATAATGTTGACTGTACATTACCGTTCCGATGTGCGCCCAAACTTACCGAGGCGCACATCAATCCTAACAGTTTTCAAAAAATGAGCGTTAGATATGCTACTCAGGTTTTGAGTAATACAGTCGCATCGGGTATGAACGCTTTATATAGCTCGGGAACTTTAGATATTTCTAAAGCTAAAACAACACCAAACACTGTAGAGTTTATCATATTTTTTGATGAACTATTTAATGTTTTTAATAGCAACAGCGTTGATGCCGTTTTTCCATCAAAACAGGTTTTTTCTGGGACTAGGCAACAGCTAGATTTTTTAAATAAAGCCAAGAATCTTTTGCGTTCAATGAAATATAGCAATTGATGCTAATAGTTTAAATGAAAAGATTTTTTAAAAAAAAATGCTTTTGCATATGTGTGCGGTTGGTTGTATTTGAAATATTTCAAACAACATAACTACTTGGTCCCTTTACCTCAATTCGGAGATGAACCCGTTTCCGACGAGTATCTCTTCACTCTGGAGAAACAGCCTGACAGTTATCAATTAATTAAAGCTCCAGAGAATTTCATTTCATATATAGGAAAATTGGATGAAACATTTTGCAAAATATTTGATACCTGTTGTCATAGAACGAACCTGAGTGAGTTCTTGTTTGACAATTTGGTTCATATACCGCCTTTTGTTTGTTGCGACAATAGTGATACTAAAGTTCTTCTAGCCCTCTTTATACGAGTGAGAATATATTTTGTTTTAAAATTTTTTAACCGCGATATTCACGAAAATGATTTTAAAAAAAAAATTTTGTGCGTTTCACATTTATAGAATCATTTGTAGCCATCCGATTTTGTTTCTATACATCTTATTTTTTTAATTTTTTCCCTTTTTTCTTTTTATCTGCTAATCTTTTTGATGGAACAACTAAAAACGTGTTGCATAACTTACCGTCATTCTGTTATGTATTCAGTTGCGAGTGTTTTTAATAATTAGGTTTTAATTCATTTGCTATTTCCACCATTTAGGTAGGCAGACTATTAAAATCATAGTGTTTCGGTGAGTTTTTGTAAATATGTAAATATTTGTGTGGTTTTGTATTAATTTTATATTATGTTTTGAATTGTGTAATTATTATTTATTTTTATATATTTCTGTAATTTGAATTATTTATTTATTTTATTTTATATGGGTGATAATAGGCCTACAGGGGAACCGAACACCCAAAAACATTTCGGTAACGCGCCTATTTGCATACCTCTGTGGTGGTGTGGAAATTGCAAAACAAACACAATTCTTTAATTTTCACATTATTTTAATTTTTAGTTTTATTACAATCTTCCAGATTTACGAAACCAATTCGTTCGTTATCTGATTGGAATGACTTACAAAAAATGCAATATGAAGAAAAAATAGTCATGATCACCAGGGTGCGCCTCTTCGATACGGTGCATAGGATTGCTTCGTTCGTTCATTCCCCAGAGAAAAAAAACCGAAGTGCTGTGCAGTGTAATAGAAAATCAAAAAACAATTGAATCTTACATAATTTTTTTTCAAAAACAAAAAAAAAGAAATACAATATTTTATGGCATTAAATAAAGTCTAAATTAAATTTAAACAAAGACGGAAATTAATAAATATTATTTAAGTTGTTGCGTAATATTACAAATAAATTGTTATTCTTTCATTAAATATTAACGTTTATTAATACTTTGAAAAAAATAAGTTTAATTAAAATTAAGCAATAAGTACTTAAAACAAAACTATTATTTCCATTTTTCCCTCAATTTAATACAAAAATAATTTTAAAAATCACTATTTCTTTTAAGGGTTTGGAAACCAATAGGAGAAACATTATTTTGTATTGATTGACAAAGATGCAAAATTACAAAATTAAGAGCACAAAAAAAAAAAAAACATTTCAAATATAATTAATTTAATGTGTTTCTTGTTTCAGTTTTTTTATTACTTTACACAAATTAAGCAGAAATGATAATTAGAAGGAATTGTAGTTATAATAATAGTATGAATAAAACTGTATGTGACTGCTATCAGCCTATAACTCGATTATAGATCACATTAATAATATATAAAATGGAATTTTTTTCAAAATAATAACAAAAAATCACAAACATATAAAGCAGTAATTAAACAAACACTTATTGAATAAGAAACCATGGTTTAGCAACAAAAAATACAAATTTAAAAATCCAATTATTGTAAGAAAATTCAAAAGGATTTTATCGGGGCACAGTTTTTGTAAACAAACTTTGAAGCATGTAATACAATTGATGACAACGACTACATTATTTTCACTTGCACAAAATATACAACAGTTAGACAAAATTTTCCACATATTAGACAATCCAGAAATTTAACAAAATTCATGCAAATTCAAAACATAAATCAATTTAATATCCTTTTGGATTTTGTTCATCAAACACAAATAGAATTATAAAAATTGTTATCCTTTTAAATTAGTGATGGCGATATTATTCTCGGGAATCGGGCCAAATCAGTCTCTACGCCTCCCTTTGAAGAAGAGAGCTTACGGAGCAACATTAAATCCACACAAAAAAAATCAATTCAAGTGTTTCTTGTTTTTGCTTTTATTAATTTTTTGAGGCATGTGGTTGTTCTTGTTGATGTGTGTCGCTGTCTTCCAATCCGGTCTTGTTGCGTTTCCTCCCGTAGAAGAGGATGATTACACAAAGAATCAATACTTCTGCGCAGATACCCAAGGCCACAAAGCGGCAAATTTGCCTTTAACACGAATATATGAAACATCACTAATAATACACTTGAATTCGCCTCCATCCTCCAAATTAAAGTTAATTAAAATCTGTAAATATGTAATAATAATAATAAATTAGAAAACAAAACAAATAAAAGTTGTCGGTATACTCACCACATCTTTTTGTTTTCAGAAATTTCAACTTGGTTGCAAACAAATGTACTACTTTAACAAATAAATAGAGGTAGTAGTTTCGTAATACTATTTTAAAATCATGTTAATTTAACTTTTTAATAAATTATATAATTGTACGGAACCTTCAAATATAGTTTTACATTAGATTTTCGCTTACTTTGCTTGTTTTAAAAATGAGTATAATAATTAGTAGCAGAAAATCCGGTGTTTATTAGAAAACCAACCTTGAATTTCACAATTTTTCTGTTAATTTCACCTTTTTTCACCACACATAGCTACCATAGTAGTGATTCATAAAATCATAATTTAACGACTACTTTAATTCTTTTATGGTTACCTACAAAATTTTGATTGATTTATTTATCTGTAAGCTATAATTTAAAAGGTAATAAGAAAAATATTTAAAAATAACAAACAGAAATCAATCCGTTTGCATTTAAAAATACGTATGAATGTAAACCTTAATACTTATTAAAAATAAGATAATAAATGAATACAAGCAAAAAAATATGATTTCTATGCCTTTTAATTAAAACAAAATTGTAGAAAATACTCCATAAATTGAGGATTTTTTTTTCTAAAAAGGTAGTAAATTTACTTCAATTTATGGAAAATTATTCCTCAAACTGAAGAAAATTTTAACTAAATTATATACAATTTCTCATACTGAATTAAAATATTATTCATTTGAAAAATACAATTTCTACAAATTGAAGACATATTTCTTTAATTTATGGAAAACTTCCTTCTTGCAAAGAAATTTTTCTCTAAAATAAAGAAAAAATATTTCCTCAATTCAAAGAAATTTTGTATATCTAAATGAGGAAACCGTTTCTATGGCGCCAAATCATTCCAATTTTTCCCCAATTTGATAGCCGTTTTTCTTCAAACGAGGTAAGTATTTCTCTAGGTGCACCAACACAATTTCATGGTCTATTTTTAGAAATAATTGCTGCGTTTTATTTGCCACTTGCTTCTAGTTATGTATAACTAGCAGCGATAATTGTATGGGAAAACAACAACAAATCGGCTGAGATAACACGTATAATTATAGTTGTTATGTATACTTAACAAGTTGTTTAACTACATCAAGTTCTATTGTGAACTGGTAATAGCGAAATAAGAAGCATTGGCAAAAAACAGAAAAGGAAAATATTTGAAATGTCTGGAGGTGAAAATAAGTTAAAATCATCGTTAAATATTCTTATAAAGAGGAAAAACTAAAAACAATGCCAGCGATTGACCTTAATAACTGAGATTCATTAAAATGTTTCAACTCTCGCTGCTGAGCAGTTTCATTGTAAATAACGTTATAACGAAAAAGAGACTTAACAACTAGGTCGTTTTATTCGTACATGTTAAACTGACTGGCGAATAAAACACAGCTAATAATAAACACACACAGACTTATTGAGTAGTTCAAATTTGTATGTCTTACTTTCTCTTGCTTAGTTAACTCTTTAGGGTTAGGTCGGGTAAAAACTCCTTACTTTTCCATAACTTTTTATGCATGGTGTGATATATTTTAGGACACCTAAAAAAGTTGAAATTACTTATAGTCACAGAGTTTAATATTTTATTAACAGTTTCTCATTCGGCTGGCAATGATATAAACCAAAAAAAATTCGGTGCAACTTATGTTTTTGTTTTCTTTAAAATCGTGTGCATCAAAGAATTAAAAAACAAGTACTAGTACTGGAAATATTTCAAGAGTAAAAGAAACAAATTTCAACGAAAATAAAAATACTTGTGGGGCTCAGTTGGTAAACGCGTCGTTTACTATTTGCGATGCGAATTGTTCGAACCTGTAAAAAGGCAACTCAAGAAAATAATAAAATTATATGACGTTAATAGCAAATAAATAAAAAAAAACAATAAAAAATGAATAAAAATTAATATAACATTATAATTAAAAAAAAAAAATAATAAAAAAAAATTTTGTGGGATTTGAACCCTGGCACACAAGTGTTTGCGTTCTTACTGGTTGTATAATTCCCTGACGTTCGAAATAAGAATTTCTATTTTTTTTTCTTAAACGTTACAAATTCAGGGTTTTATTTAATTAAAAATGAATACAATATGATTTTGATGCGATTCGGGTTCGCCGAGTTAATTATGTAAATATGAATAGTAAAAATAATAAAAAGAATTATGTGTGGGCGGCTTTTATAGCCGTTACCGCTGGAAGAAATGAAAAGCTTAGGGATATATATATACATTGAAAGCTTAAGACTAGTACTAGGTTGAATTCAGTTTTTAGTACAAGTACTAGAATTTTCTAATTTACAAAATAATAGAATGGTGGCAAATTTACAAATAAGTACAAGTAGGAAATTTTAGTTCATTTGGAACTGGTTCCAACATGGCGGCCCCCTTGCACGGGTGCAACGTCCATAGTTTGTTGAAGCTGTTGAAGCGTCTGCACGGCGGACTTAAGCAGACAGTGGGCTCGTCGACGTGTTGTTTCTAGCCCGCCGGCAATGCGGCGTATATTTTTGGACCCGTTCAAGGGGGCGTTCACATTATTCACACGACGTGATGCTGCTTGATATTGAACAGATGCGCGCCGGGACGTAGATGACCGGGCACGTCCATGGCAAGAACAGTCTGGTTTGAATGAAACTTTCCTTCTGGCTATACGGTGCTGTCGTTGACGCGCATGTTGGGTGATGCGTCCTCTGTTGTTGGTGTCTTTGTGAAGCATGGTGTGGTGTGCTTTGTGGCAAATTCTGCAGTCGTTTGGAGAGTCACAGCATCCAGTGGCGTGGGTGCGTGCCAGGCAATTAAAACAATAGTTGTGTTTTCTTACAACTTCCTCACGCTGACTTGGCGGCATGACGCGGAAGCTTCTGCAAAAGCGCAGCGAGTGATAACGGAAGCACACCTGACACTGATGTACGTCAGCACTGCGTTCTTTCGGTGGTCTGTGAAAGGGAAAATAAAAATATTAGTAGGTGACAAGCAGGGGATGCTAAAAGAAAATGGTTGCATTAAACTCATCGAGTGGAGATTTTATCAATGTATAACTAAGACAGTATGGGTGAGAAGAATTAGGTGGGTCTATGCCAGAGGTAATACACATAGTTTGACGACTGGTCGTCGCGTCAACCCGGTTGATGTTCGGACGTCAGCGACGCGGATGTGATTATCGGAGCCGCTATAGAGCTTCTCAATTCGACCTAGACGCCACTCATTTGGGGGCAGAAGATCGTCCTTGATAACGACTAGTTCACCTTCTGCAATGTCCTTCTGAGGGTGTTTCCATTTGTATCGTTTATGCAGCTCCTTGAGGTACTCATCCTTCCATCTTCGGCTGAATTCATGGTGGAGGACTTTGATTTTTTCCCAGCGATTCACCAGAGATAGGTCCTCAGCGTTAGGCTCAGGGAGTGATAAGAGCGGTGCACCACGAAGGAAATGTCCTGGAGTGAGTGCAAGGAGTTCTTCTGGATCCTGAGAAATTGGGGAAAGAGGGCGAGAATTAAGTACTGCTTCGATGCGTGCGAGAAGAGTTGCAAATTCTTCAAAGGTGAATCTGTGGTTCCCTGCCACTTTCTTCAAATGCGTTTTGAAGCTTTTGACAGCAGACTCCCACAGTCCGCCCATATGAGGAGCATGTGGTGGAATGAACACCCAATCAAGACCTTGAGCTGCGTATTTGATAGAGATGTCTGCGGAAATTTCCTTTAGCATTTTTAGGAACTCTTTGCTAGTGGCACGCTGAGCTCCAATGAAGGTTGTTCCATTGTCCGTCATGATTTTAGCAGGGAGACCTCTCCGTCCAACAAATCTGGCGAATGCCGCTCTAAAAGCCTCTGTTGTGAGATCAGAACATAATTCCAAATGCACAGCTTTTGTAGAGAAGCAGACAAAGACTGCCACGTATCCTTTCAAGTAGGGAGACTGACGCAGAGTTGAGGATTTGATTTGAAAAGGCCCAGCGAAATTGATGCCTGTAGTAGTGAATGGTAGCGAGAAGGTACAGCGATCGGGGGGAAGGCCGCCATAATTTTACATTGAAAATGCATTTTTTGACTTTCGCTTTGAGTCGTGGAATATAAAACTCTTGACGGGCTAGACGAACCATTAACCTCTGTTCAGCGTGTAACAGGGTTGAATGTAAAAAGTGGAGATATAGGAGACAAAAACGTGAGTTTTCTGGCAGTATCATAGGATGTCGCTCATTGTGACTCAGAACAGAATGTACAAGACGGCCGTTCACTCTCATAAGGCCTTCTTTATCCAGGCAGGGGTTAAGAGGAAGAAGGGAACTCCTTTTGCTGATGCATTTGGGTTCGGCCAAAGCCGAGTATTCTTTACCATAATGTCGGAGCTGTGCTATATGTATAAGCCGTGTCCTTACAAACTTAATTTCAGTATGAGAAATTGCAAGACTGTTTGATATGGGGATGCTTCTGAACCGTGCGATAGTATTTCGGAGGAACCGGAACATGTATGCAATGACTCTTAGAGCACGCGGAAACGAGGAGAACCGATCGAGAATGTCGGTTGGTTCTTCAATAGTATGAAAAACCTCCACTTTTCGTTGTTCGATCAGTGGCACGCTAGTTGGTAGAGATTTTGGCCAAGAATCCTGACCTTTCAATAGCCACTTTGGACCATTCCACCACAAAGGTGATGAAGCTAAGTGTTGAGGCGAACATCCTCTCGTTCCCAAATCAGCAGGATTGTCAGCACTCAAGACATGTCGCCATCTGGCATTACTGACATTTCGTAGTATTTCTGTCGTACGGTTTGCTATGTAAGTCTTCCATATGCATGGTGGTTTTTCTAGCCATGCAAGGACGATAGAAGAGTCACACCAGAGAAAGATTTCGGTGTCATTTAATCCAAGCTGGCAGCATACTTGTTTGACTAGTTTAGAAAGGAGAACAGCGCCGCATAGTTCTAAGCGTGGAAGACTAATAGTTTGTAAAGGGGCTACTTTCCCCTTGGAAACTAGAAGGTGAGAGGAAATAGTCTGGTCCTCATTCTGTGTGCGGATGTACAGAGCTGCACAATACGCTTTCTCAGAGGCATCGCAGAATCCGTGAATTTGGATTGTTTTCTTGGGTGAAAAGTTAACCCAACGTGGAATTTGAATTTTATTAATTGTGTTAAGACTCTCCACGAACTGATTCCACTTTATGAGCGATGCTGGTTTTACGCATTCGTCCCATTCGGTTCCATCCAACCAGAGTTGTTGGAGGAGAATCTTAGCTTGAATCATTATTGGCGATAGCCATCCTGCGGGGTCAAACAATTTTGCGACAGACGAGAGTATCTGACGTTTCGTGGCAGAGGTCGATGTTAAGGTTGGAATATAGGTATAGGAAAAAGTATCAGACAAAGCGTTCCATCGAATGCCTAATGTTTTTGTCGAACTTGTGTCGTCAAATCTGAGGAAGTTGGAATTTAAAAGATTTTCATTGGGGACCTGTTCTACGATTTTTGGATTGTTTGCAGTAATTTTTTTTAAAGGGAAATTGGCGGTCTTGAGAGTTTGAATGACTTGAGTCATTGCCTCTATAGTGGAAGGTAAATCATAACCACCAGATAATATGTCGTCGACATATGTTTCGTTAAGCAGTATTTTAGAGGCGAGAGGATACTTATGTTGCGTATCGTTGGCCAATTGATTTAGAGTTCTTATGGCTAGATATGGGGCACATGCAACGCCGAAAGTAACAGTCTTCAATTTATAGTCTTGGATGGATTCATTGGGGGACCTACGAAAGAGAATTCGTTGGAATTGCTGATCTTCTTCATGAATTAAGATCTGTCTGTACATCTTTTCGATGTCACCATTGAAGACGAACTCATAGAGGCGCCACTGGAGTATGATCATCATGAGATCTGATTGTAGCGTGGGGCCAATGTGGAGAACATCATTTAATGAGTTCCCTGAACTTGATGCTTTTGAAGCATTGAAAACTATACGAACTTTGGAGGTGGTTTTTTCCGGTCGAACAACTGCATGATGAGGCAAGTAAAAGGATAAATATCGCCCATTGGAGATTATTTCAGGCGAGGATGTGGCTTCCATGTGGTCTAACGTGATATATTCTTCGAGAACGTCACTGCATAATTTTTTGAGATCCTTTTTCTTTTCTAGGGAGCGTTCTATGCTCAACAGCTGCTGTAAAGCGGAGCTTCGAGATTGTCCTAATGCAGACTTTTGCGGAAAATCTTTTTTAAATGGAAGTCTAACGACATATCGGCCATCCGACCTCCGAATTGTGGTTTGCTGATATAGCTGCTCACAAATTTGGTCCTCGTCGGATGGAGGATGAGGCTCCACCAACTCTTCTTGTTCCCAAAATTTTTTAAGTTGGTGGCTGATGGGGTCATGTGAAATTACCTGTGTTACTTGTGTCGAGAATGTTGACACTTTTTCGGTTATAGGACCACTTAAAATCCATCCGAATATAGTATTTTGTGCTAGAAGGCTACCGCATGTGTTGCGTGTGCCTTCTAGGAGTATTCTTGGAGACAGATCACTTCCTATGATCATGTCGATTTGTGCTGGAGCAAAGCAGTTGGGATCAGCGAGACTCAACGTTGAGAGATCTTCCCAATTTGGATGACTGACTTTGAACGTTGGGAGGAGTTTTGTTAGTTGAGGGAGAACTATCGCTTGTGCTTTAATTTTAATGTTGCTGTTCGTGGCCAGTGTTAAGAAGCAAATTCGGTTTGCGTTCTGAACTATTTCACCACCTATGCCAGAAATTGCGTAATAGGTCTCTTTAGTGGGAAGCCCTATTCGCTTTTGGGCCTTCGAGGAAATGAAGGTCTTTTGGGATCCTTGGTCAATCAAGGCTCGAACTTTGAAGTGTTCGCCCGCGTGTTCCAGCGAGATAAGTGCTGTAGGAAGTAGTGTTTTTTCACTATTACTGGCATATAGCGAATGAATTGGTTCATGAGTGTTCTGATGTGAACATGAGGGTTTTTCTGAGTTTAACTCTATTGGATTTCGAATTTGAGAGATTGTGGTTTTTGGTCTTTCTATGGTATTATCTGACTGAGCTGTCGATACTTGGGACAGAGTTAAGTGGAATCGATCACTTGATCGTGTGTATTTATATTTATCGTCAGACATATTGTGAAGCAGTGAATGGTGTCTTTTTTGGCAGTAAACGCACGTAAAATTACTTTTACAATCTTGCTTCACGTGTGAAAAACCAAGACAGTTTTTGCATATATTATTATTTTTAACGTGGTTTTGTCTCTCAAATATTGTCATTTTTTTGAATTTTGGGCAAAGTCCTACCGAGTGGTTTAAATTGCATAATTTGCACTGGAAAGACTTACTTTCAGTCAAATATGTTTGTGATTTGTTTATTAATTTGTTTTGAGTGTAATTGAGGTTAGAATGGTTTGGTTTGGGTCGGCTTGGTCGAATGCTGTTAAGCCTTTCTACCACTTCGTATCTGGAAGTTAAGAATTCATCCATTTGAGACCACAATGGGAGGTCTTTGCGCGATCTTAGCGATTGCTCCCAGAGCGACAGAGTTTCTTCGGGTAGCTTGGTTGAGCAAATGTAAACCAGAATGGGATACCAATTTTTCGTGTCGACGCCCTGGGTGGAGAGAATGCACAAACTATTATTGATTGTGGTCTGTATTTTCTATATCGCATTGCTATTTTCTGAAGTTACTGGTACGATATTTAAAAGAATTTTTATTTGATTGTCTACCAGGATACGTGTATTTCCGTACCGAGACTTCAAAGCTTCCCACGCTAAATCAAATTATTGTTGCTCAGCTGGTACCGTTTTACGATAGCACCAGCTTGACCCTTTGTTTTAAATCGGAGGTGGTATAATTTTTGGGCTGGTGTCTGTTTTGGGTGGTTTATATATACCGCAGTAAACATGTCCCGGAAGGGCGGCCACTCTTCATACCCTCCGTAAAATATTTCTGTGTCACAGGGTGGAAGCTTGAGATTAATTTCAGAGGAAACTTGTTGAGCTTGGTTTGGGATTTGAGGCATTGTGGGAACTCCAGATTGCGGCCTGGTTTGAGTTTGGAGCATTTTAAGCAAGTCTAGCATTTGAGCTTTGCACTCTTCAAAGTCTCCAATGCAGACGTCAAACTTGCTGCAAGCGGATTCCTTGAATTTTTCAGGCAGCGCATCATCGTCAGCGATGCAAACCTGCTCGTAGGCGCTTAGGACCCCAGACCATCTCCGATCAAGATTTTGTAATCTCACTTCAATGAGTGATTCCGTCTGATCTTCGATTGGGGTAGACACAAATTTATTGCACAACTGAACTAGGGTATCGGTTTCAAAAATAAATTTGGAGACCGAAGTGTCTTGGCGACTTGTACTCCTCGTGCGAGGTTTTAATGGCTTTTTTGGGTTTTTGTTAAGCTCATCTTGAGACTCATTTGCTGATGGGGGTGGTGATCTGAGCATCTTGAAATATGACAACTAAACTTCTTTTGAATACTTGATAGACTTTGTAAACGAGGGCTTACTGTCTGATTTTTATTTCAGAAAATGAAGGAGTACACTGAGAATAGTGGGCCACTTATATTACTTTACTGTAGTAAATTGAAAGAGTAAAGAAAAATTGTTGTTTAATTTGCTAAAATATTAACTGGACATAAACGAGAGGTTGAAATAACGAGAATTTGCCAACCAATAAAGTTGTTAAAATAAATGTAAAATGCGTTGGAAAGTAATAATGTGTTGTAATGATCTGAATGAATTGCGTTATGCGTATTTGCTCATTGGGTTGTACTTTTTGCAACTCACAGGAAGAAATACGGATGTATTTACCTGTGGGTTGTGTCCTTAGTTTGACTAATGTGAATCAAGTTCAAACAAAAGGTCTTTTGAGTTTTTTTTTCTAAGTATATCAACCCAAATGAACCCAGTATGTAAATAACGAAACAATGCTAATCAATACAAATGTTTGTTGGAATGTTCGTACAACTTTTAAATCTACGTGTACAATCACGTTTTTGTTTTGTTTTTATACACTTGTGCATAGATAGAAATAGTTAATAAGGGGGTTATTTTTAAATTTGATTGTATGCGATAATTTATTTATTTAATGTTGCACATATGCAACCTTCACTTTTCAGTGGCATAAATATGTGGTTTTAAAAAAAATAAAGCTTTGTATTCGCTTAGGTATTCTTAACGTTTGGTGATTGCTGAAAATTTGAATTTTTCGCTTAAGTCTGTCTTTTTTTTTTTTTTGAAGATACTTATTTTTTTTCTTTTATTACGGAGAAAGAGTATGCATTAGCGGAACGCACGGAACTGAAACATATGTATGGGCAAAAATGTATGCAGGTATTTAATATTGATATATTATTGTCTATATCTAAATATATATATTCTTTAAGTAGTGGGAGAAAGTATGTGATAGCGGAACGAATGAAATTAAAACGTATGTATGTGCAAAGAAAATACCGCCAAAATTGATATGTATATATGTATTTTGGGTTATATGTATATACCTTTTTGCAACGGTTTTCTTTAAACTACGCTAATTTCGGTAAATGTCATGTTATGTTTGTAAGTATATAATATTGAATATTGTGAGACTGTACTTTTTTTTTTTTTGTTTAACTAAGTCTCATGCAAAAATGATAATTGCTTCACTTACTGTGACATTCCTCTGAGATTTTTTTTGCTTACTGCGGCGGACGAATTTTGCCCTGTTGGTTGCGTATTTGGGTTCATGTTGTATTTTGCTGCTGACTTATTGTTGTTGCCGTTGATGGTTCTACTGCTGTTGCGGATGATGAAGTTGTTGTTGTTGTAGCTGGTGCTGTTGGTGACGTTTGAGCTGCTGTTGCGGTTGATGAAGTTGCTGTTGTTGTAGCTGGTGACGTTTCAGCTGCTGTTGCGGTTGATGAAGTTGCTGTTGTTGTAGCTGGTGCTGTTGGTGACGTTTCAGCTGCTGTTGCGGTTGATGAAGTTGCTGTAGCTGGTGCTGTTGATGCTGGTGGCACTGGCGATAATGCAGTAACTTACTGCGCTTTATTTTAAGCCCTCTGGGATACGTTTCCCATGATTTGAAATTTAACTCTCGCACTTTTTAACCTGACGCTTTTTATTATTTGTTACTGCAAATGCGACGCTTTGTAACCGTTTGAGGCTCGCTGTTGAGTGAACACGAAAACTTTTTGAATTTTAAAATTTTGTGCTTTATCGCGCAACCACTGCACCACTACACTTTTTACAATCTTTTTTTTTTTTTATTAAATTTTCTCGTTGTTCTTTCGCTGGATGTTCTTCGTTTTGCAAATATTTAAAAGAATGATGGCGTCCGATAGCCAGTGTTGCGTTTTGTTGTTTTTTATTTTTGTTCTAAATATTTGCGAACGGCTGAACGGCTCGAAGGACCATGTATAATTCCCTGACGTTCGAAATAAGAATTTCTATTTTTTTTTTCTTAAACGTTACAAACTCAGGGTTTTATTTAATTAAAAATGAATACAATATGATTTTGATGCGATTCGGGTTCGCCGAGTTAATTATGTAAATATGAATAGTAAAAATAATAAAAAGAATTATGTGTGGGCGGCTTTTATAGCCGTTACCGCTGGAAGAAATGAAAAGCTTAGGGATATATATATACATTGAAAGCTTAAGACTAGTACTAGGTTGAATTCAGTTTTTAGTACAAGTACTAGAATTTTCTAATTTACAAAATAATAGAATGGTGGCAAATTTACAAATAAGTACAAGTAGGAAATTTTAGTTCATTTGGAACTGGTTCCAACACTGGTATTTTAGACTAGTCTATGGCGTCCATGAATTTTTGAGAAACTATTTCGGAGTATCGTTTTTCTTTGAGATGCAAGTGAGCTCATGCGAGTACTTCATGCCTTAGGACAAAATGCAAGAGCTCTGGAGCAATAGGGAGTAATCGATTGCTAGCTTTGGAGCGCTAAATGATTACTCTTACAATCATTCAAAGTTCAATTCGAACAGTACTGTACATATTTACTTCCCTACCAGATAGGGCTAATGGAAACTAACCAAATTTTTGGCTTTCACTAACACAATTTCAAAATTTTACACGGTTTGTTTTTAGTAGTGTCCGACCGAAACCGAATTTCGGCCAAAACCGAAACCGAAACTTTTTAATGCATAACAGCATAAGTGTGTTTTTTGTAGTTCACAGGAGAGGTTCAAGGTTCAAGTGCTAAGAGTAATCAGGTTGAGTTGCGCTATTTTTCGTAAACCACTGAACCGATAGTCATAAAATTCTGTATGAAAACGGATATGAAGATTCAAATTATGATAATAACTCGAATTCGAGAAAACTCGAGTTGTGTTGTTATTGCTTGTGACGACAGATATGTTAAAAACAAAATTCAAATCATTTGAATTTTTTTTTTTAATTCAAACTCAAAAAAAAAAAAAATCCATCTACATTCGGGCGGACTAATTTTTTTTTTTTTTTGAAAAGTACGTTGACACAAAAATTCTATATTCGATTCTGATCAACTTTGCCGAAGAAATTATGGCAAAAAAATGGATCCAACCCAAAAAAAGCACTAAAAAAATAAATTTTGTGGTATAAGTACAAATGAAATTCACATTTTTATTTTAATATTCAAAATTCAATAACCTTATGTTATATGCTAAAAATAAAAACAGTCCTTTGCGTACTGAAATGCAATTTACAGTAAAATTTATAAAGTTTCGGTTTTGGCCAAATATTCGGCCATATTTTTTGCCGAAACCGAAACTTAGCCGAAACCGTATTTTTGGCCGAAACCGAATATTCGGTCGGACACTAGTTTTTAGAAATAATAATAAACAAAGACAGCCTGATTGAGTATTTCAAATTTGTATATCTTACTCTCTCTTGCCTAGTTAACAAATATATTTTAACTCACCTCGAAAAGTTGAAATTTCTTATAGTCATATAATTTAATATTTTATTTACAGTTTCTCAATCAGTTGTCAATGCTATAAACTAAAAAAAATTCTGTGCAACTAGTTTTTTTATTTTCTTTAAAATCGTGTGCATCAAAGAGTTAAAAAACAGAAATAGTGCTGGAAACATTGCAAGAGTAAAAAAAAAACAAAATTCGCTGATAGTAAATTTGCTTATGTGGCTCAATTGGTAAGCGCCTTGTTTGACAGTCATGATGCGGATCTTTAGCCACAGGTTCGAGCCTGGAAAAAGGCAACTAAAAAAAAAAATAAAATGTAAAACGATAAATAAATAGGGAAATAAAGAAAAAAATAAAATGATATGAAACGATAAATAAAAACAAAAAATACTGAGTTATATTTTTATTTGTTGTCTTAACTTTAAAAACTATTGTAATAACTAAACAATAAAATAAAAATTAATTACGCGTTTTTTTTTAATTGTAACTTAGCCAGGAATCCAACCCGGGACTCCCGAGTTAAGAGACTAGCACGCTACTTACTAGACCATTGCGCCGTTAATCCTAACTGATATTTACGTAAAATTTAACATTTTCTGACGTTAGATTTAACAGAAGATTATGGTGCCCGGATATAACGCCTAAAAAAATTTTGTGTATAAGCGGTCGCAACGCCTAATTTTTTTAGGCTTTATGACCGCCTTAGAAGCGGCCATAAGGCCCAACAATTATTTCTTGTTATATTTTGTTTTCAGTAATGAAAATCGTTTTTTAATTAAAAATCAGTTACTTTTAGAAATCAACATTACGTTTAGAACGTCTCGCTAAAATTTTGCGTAGCATCGTGTCAGTCGTATATACGCTTTTGTTTTCAGTGCCAATTGCGAATATAAAAAATAACTATATTGAAGCTGATAGTTGTCAGTATTTAATGGACGTTCTCGGTTGTTCCCTCTTGTGGGTATAAGCAATTGCTTATAATACTTTGGACAGAATAGGCATGTAAGTCACAATAATATTTTGCCCGTCAAATATTATAAGATTTATGTACTTACCATGGTAATAGTAGCATGAAATATCGCGCGATTTTTATACAAATTTTTTGCCTGCGATGCATACTTCACTCTTACATTTCTATTACATTGAATCTATATCTTGGTTTATTTTTGTAAAAATATTTCGCATGAGGGGCTTATTTCCATGACATTCCTATTTACTATATGAGAATATTTTTTCCTTTTTTTTTTTTTATAAGTTTACACATTCATCACGCGATTTTTTTTAAATATTTTCAATTTTTCTTTATTTTTGTACAAATTTTTTGCCTGCGATGCTTACTTCACTCTTACATTTCTATTACTTTGAATTTATATCTTGGTTTATTTTTGTAAAAATATTTCGCATGAGGGGCTTATTCCCATGCCATTCGTATTTACTATATGAGAATATTTTTTCCTTTTGTTTTTTTTATAAGTTTACCCATTTGCTTTCATACTAATGTCGAGAAAAACGGAAGAGTTTTTTATTTAAGATAGCTAATTTGTAAAAAAGCCTGAAATAAACTTGCATTTTCTTATACATGAAAATTTGGTTTCGTTTTACTTTTATAATTTTAATGAAAGAATCGCGAAAACGGTCATAACGCCCATTGGGTGTTATGTCCTTTTTCGGGGCGATCATAGCGCCCAAACTTTTTTTAATAGTAGCATGAGTAAGTGAGACAACTATATGTTGAGGGATATTTGTGACAGTGCAAGTGAAAGCAAGGGATGGAAGTTCACACGTGTATATTAGCCTTGGGTAGTTTTTTCCCATCTTCCTTAAGAAACTCATTGAAACTTTCTCATACAGACTATCTGAAATTTCTTGTAGCACTACCAGTTAAATCACTGACTATTTAACCGGTAGTGTTCTTGCAGGTTGCTTTCATATTTTATTGATTGATAAATGAAGCAATGTGTAATTAAAAATAATCAGTATAAATACCTGATGTTGTTGCTTCTAATTCCATAACACCCTCATTTGTGGTTTTCGCAGCCCCAGTACGGATTGGTAAGCTATTTGTTAAAGCTGGTGTCGGTGTCGTTTTAATCTTTGGTATCAATGGTTTTGGATGTAAAACTGTTAGTGTAAGTGTAAATTCAGCACTCTTAAACTGTGAACTTAATTGCATACATGCCAGCTTAAAAACTCGATTTAAGTAATACGCTGGTTTTTTATTGCTATAGACCAACGCCTTTAGCACATCTATATAATTTGTGATAGCATCGTTGCCAATCATTTCAACTCCGTGTTTATTTATGTTTGTTTTAATGTCAAGTGTCGATGATAATGATTCATCGCCGTCTACTTGAATTTCTTCATGATCTGGATTCAATGACGGGAATACAATGACACTACAGGAATCCAAATTTTGCAAATTTGAAAAATATTTTCCAGCGGCTGCTACAATTGTTATATTGATTTTGCCTAAGATGTGGACACCACGCTTGATTTCTAGATAGGATACTAAGTTATTGGAATTGCCTACAATGAGAAGACGATACATTATTTAAGTAATTTCAGTTAAATTTCTTTTCATATTCAATTCAGTTGAAGACTGACAGCAAAATTTTTCGAGAAATATTAACCTATTGATACGATGTCTTTTGTTTTTTTTGGAGAAGACCCAAAACAATCCATAAAAGATGGACGTAGAGGGTTTTTTAATACGTTCTTGATAAAAATGTATGTATTTTTACCTGTTATAACAATTTTAGTTTTATCCATATCTGCTGCTTGTAGTGTTTTAATATTTGAATGGTTATTTCCACTTTTTGATGCTGATGCAATTTCTTCTGCAGTCGCCATACCCAATGTATCCAAGTTGTCTTGTGGCAGTTCACTACTTTCATCACCACCATTAGTTTTCAATAAATTCGAGTTTACTGATTGAGCCATTATCAGATGACTTGTTGGTTCGTTGACCATAATATATGTTTCCACGGTTGGCAATCGTACAGAGCTCTCATTTATGCACATCATTGTACTACGAACTTCAATATTTCGACGTCCAATGGTTGGATAAGTTTTTGTGTTGATATATTGTATCTTTTGTAACAACAGTTCAACATTTGTTTTACTTTGTCCCTCAATGTAGATTCTATTTAATTGCGCGTTTGCCTGGATTTGAAAATCGGATTCCAGTAGGCTTTTAGGTGGCGGCAACAAATGTTCAGCACAATTTGTGTCACATTTAACATCTTCAGCAGAAAGAATGCCATTTGCTGATATTTTTATTTCTGATATGTCACCATTGAATCCATGTTTCAGACGATTCTCTGAACTTTGAAAACATGCACCAACAGCTAATGTTGTATTAATACTATGCGCCGCATGTAAGGGCCAATCATCGATTACTTCAGGATTACTGTGGCGATCTTCTATTAAATTTTCAAAACGAACACCATCAATAAAAAGTTCTACTTTTGCTGATTGGTCCACAACATTGAGCACATAGTGATGCCACTCATTATCGCAGACTTCTGGTATCTTCCAACGCCATTCAGCTGGGCTAAATATGTTCAAATCACCCTCATTGAAATTTTTACGTAGTAGCAAAATTAAACGGCAATTTCGCACAAATAATGCCATATGATGACGATTCATCTTCTGATCATCGGCACTACAAATTATGTGCTCTTTAACATGTTTATTATTAGTCGGTAATGTTAGATGACGAAATATGGTAATAATACTAAAAGGTTGCTGTGAAAATATATGGTAATCAGCTATAGCATCTGGTACAATAGCTCCTGATAACCCATCAAAGTGGAATACCGGCTCGAAACCTTCATCGTAGCTAAGATCTTTAGTCCATTCAAAGTTCCTTGGCAGCAAGTCTATAAGGGACAGGCCAGTGAAGCAATTGGTTACGTCACGGTCGCAACCGAATGAAATATGTTTGGTCTAAATGGGTATTATCAGAAAGTATAGAGTGTTAGAAACAAACTAGGTACATCTGGGGTCTCATCAAATTTTAAATAGAATAGGGTTGAAATTTGTATAAATAAAACTACAAATATTGATACCAAATCGTAGACCCATATATCAACCCGTTATCAACATGCAAGGTTCTGAAGTTTTAAATTTTATTCGCCTCCATAGCTTGGATAGCTGGCCTCTAGGCCTTTAATACATCTAGTGATGATTCGATACAAGTAAAAACTCGATACTTTCCATTCGATTCAAGCACTTTTTTTACTCGATGCTATAACATAAGTATTTTACTTGGTATCGGAAAAAAGGGTCAGTATCGGATACTCGATACTTTTGGAAAACATTTATTTAAAAAACTGAAATATTGCTATGCAATATTTAAAATTGTGGATCATTTTACAATATTTTACAACAATCAATAATATATTTCAAAATGCTACTGCAGAATTATTCAAAATATTTCAGTCCATATTGCAATATTTCGATGTATGACAATATTGCAGTACTGTATTGGAGTTCTATAAAATATTTCCGACCATGATGTAGAACATAATGTTTATTGAAACCTTTTCATTAACATAAAATATTTTTAACAAGCTTTAATCTGTTGATTAGTTTTCCTTCTATTATAAATTTTCTAGCGATTTGCTAAATTAAATTAACGTCATTTCTATATGATTCAGGTGTTTCCAGTGGAAATATCTCAAAACCATGATTTATAGGCGAAAACTCGTGTTGACTAGTGTAAACTGTAGGCTCAACCATGTTGTATCACAATGGGCCGTTCTGGCCTGAATGTTTTCCTTGACAACTACTTAAAAAAGAGTAAATTGTCTCTTTAAAAGAGTATTCGATACAAGTACATATTCGATACTTTTTTCCGATATTTTCGGTAGCATCGATACTTTTATTCGATACAAGTAATAAGTAAAAGTATCGATACTATGTGGGTATCGAATCAATACTACTTACAACTCCTCCTATTTACTTAAAATTTTTTTCTCGAACAAACATTACTTCTACACATCAAAACTACCTTGATTTAACACTTATAAAACATTTTGTTTAAGTTTTTGCAGTGTTTCTCTCTCTATTTTGTTGTTGCTTTTCCTGTGTTGATACTCCTTACACTTATCGGCACAAGACGACTTAGTACACTTATATAACACATTAAAGGAAAGTTTAGTTATATGCAATCAACCCGAGAATTCTATATCGATTCTGCAACTGCATAACTTCGTTTCTTACTGGTTTTGTTAGACCTTCCGCACACAACGCTACTGATAAACAACGGAACTGATTAGTAACTAGAGTCAAAAACTAGTAGCAATACTATGCACTGCAAGTTATTAGATTTCAGTTCGTCTCTTATGTTGGGAAAATGAATAACGAGAGTAGTGATGACGATTTTGTATTATATTATTATTACAAAAAAGGTATAAAAATAAAAAATTTTGTGCGCACATCTACCAGGGGAGGAAATTTTCCTTTCGAGCGGAGGAATTTTTCAAAATGTCTTAAAAATTTTCAAATAAGTATTACTTAGATAATTGCTAACAGTTCCACTAATGAACAGAAATTTTATTAGAAAAAAATACAATTTTTTGTTCATAGCTTTTTTGTTACAAATTCAACCATACTTAAAGTATAAAAGTTATGACAAATAAGCAAATTCATCACCATTTCTTTTTTTTTAGGAAAATCAGATACTGGTGGAGTTTCTTTTTTTGTTAGTTTTACCAAAAATCTGAAAACATTCAACGTAATTTATTAATTTATTTCAAAATGAGCTTGTATTTGTAGCATTTGTTTTTCTTTTTGTTAGTTGTATCAAGAACACTTCATATAATCCGCAGCTCCAAATCTAATAAATATATAAATTCATTACTGATTTATAAACATCAACACAAAGACAAGCAAAAACTTCCGGAAATGGAACAAGAACTTTTGAATTTTGGCATTATCCCCGCGACAAATAAAACAGCTAGTCATAGTAACAAATATTTTACAGACAGAAACGAAGCGGAAATAACCCAACAGAGTACATTTAGTTTGATTTACTTTTATTTTGTATACAACCCAAAAACTCAAGAATTTGAAAAAGGAGAACTTTTTCCAATTAGGGAAGACCGGAGAATTCAGATTTGAGCGGAGTACGAATACTCCGATCGGAGTACCTTCGACAGCACTGACCCCCACATTAAAAGAAATATTAATTGCAGAATTTTGCTAAAGAACTGTAACAAACTGATGCAAAATTTTTGGCATTCTACGGTATGTCCAAAAATTCTTACGTAAATTTAATGATTATACTCGTCCCTACTATTCACAAACAAAATATCCACATACGAGAATGTGTAAGTGCTGAAGAAAGAATTTTAATAACTTTGAAGTATATATTTTAATTAATTATTTATTTATTATTTAAACATTAGACAATAACTAAGTTTATTGAAATTTTTTTCGTTGCCAAGCACCGCTTCTACTGTTTCATAGTATGTCACTTATTGAAAAGAGCTTGTGTTGCTCCTTTGCGTCCCGGGAACGGGAGCATTTGCTTATCAGTCATGGACATCTGCCGATAAACTATTTAAAAACCTTTTTCTAGAATCATGTTCGTCGGAATTGCTTTCAACTTTAACCTTTTTGTCTTTTAAATAATCCACAAAACTCGTCCACATCGTTTTTCTTTTTTTTATGATGTCGGCGTGCTCTGCCATTTCTATTTTTGTAAGAAATTTATAATATGTTTTTCTTATGGCACGGTGCGTCAAGTATCCTAGTAAACAAATTAAAAAATTACAAAAAACATTCACTTACTTGTTTTCAACTTTTTTTATTAAGAAAGTTAGAAACGATATGTCTCCCGTTTGCTACATTTTATGACTAGCACACTGTACTAATAAGTTGAAAATTTGTTTATGACGAGTAGCGCATTGTGCGAGTTACCATTAAAAAGCATTAGAAATGATTTATAAGTTATCTACTGTTTGGTGATCATAATTACCCTGCAGTGAAACAGCGAACTAGATATAAAAAGTTGTAGTTCTGTGGTTGGAATAAATTCACTAGTTCGGTGGTTAGAGCCCAATTGAATTCAAAGATTCACCAGTTGAAACAAAACGATTTTCTTTTTTCTTGATCTAGTGCATGTTATGCTGACAAGTACATCTATATTTGCCAGTTCGTAGTCTTAAATGATCGGTATGCTGTGTCGTTTTACAAAAACAAAAACACGTTGCTTCGTAATTGTTCTTCGTCATTTACTGCTTTTAAAAAACGGCTATTGAATTTATCTTCAACTAATTTTGCTTGTTATTGTGTAATTTTTGAGCAAGTCGGACGCACGAGGTTAAGTGAATTTGTTAAAAAGTGTTATTGTGTAAAAGAAAATAAAAAATATTTGTAATTTGCTGAAGATGTAATTGTTTATAAAATGTTGAATAAAAAGTTCGTAGATGAAAGTAATGGATCTATCATAAAGTACAGCGTGTGAACATAACCCATGGCGCAAATTTACATTCTTAATGTAAGTATTTATTTATTTATTCAATAATTTATTTATTAATTTACTTATTTTTTGATTCATAAATTTATTCATTTATTTATTATTCTTTTTCAGAAATGACATGCATAAAACAAAACATAAATGGAAACACTCGCTGAGCAAAAAGTCTTGGTAACTAAACTAATTCGTCAGAAGATAACTTGAAGGAAGTTTATAAAAAATATGTGCAGAAAATCAAATTTTATACACATATTCGTAACCTATTCAAATTCAAGTAATAATATTATTATTATGTATGTATCAATAATGTAATTTAATAATTCATCTATTTATAAATGGATCTATTGTATTCTTTTTCTGAGTTGTTATTATTTTATTAAAAAAAATCGCCATATAATAAATTCGCATTTTATATGTTATCTATATGTGTAAAATGTAGGGGTTAAGGTATTTAAGAACTAGTGCTGAAACTAGTTATTCAAGAACTAGTGAAAAAACTAGATAGTAACGATTGGTGCAACTAACTAATTATTGAACGGCTAGCGAAATCACTAGTCCTCGGGTAATGCATAAGGTAAACAATCGACACCTCCTATGACAACGCCATGTTAAATTCGCCAGTTGTAGAAAAGCAAAGTAGATAGATGTGGAACCAGTAGCTGTCCCTTAAGAACTATTGAATTAGCTAGTTCGGAACTAGATCTTTTCACTTCAGGGTCACTTCTACGCGCGCATACAAATGGAATAGACTATTGGAATTAAAAAGAAAACTTAATTTGAAATATTTCCACTACACAAAGGTAATGCCACATATTTGATTCAAGTTTATCTAATAATCACATTTTCGCAGCTGACATCCTCTTTTAAAAAGCGAAAAAATAAAATTTAATTTAATTGGATAAAACTGACCAGTAAACACCCCGAAAAATTACCTAAAAAATAAAATCTTAAAAAATGACGAATGTTGTTTTTTTCCTATCAGAGTCATTATATTTTTTTTTTCATACACAGGACATTCCAGGCGGCTGTTGCGGTCTAACTATCCTCAAAGCTCAAAATTACGACATAAACTTTCAATCATACATATATGGTGGCAATTTTAAGTGGTGCATGTCTGCGTGACACATTTGTTTGGATATTAAACCTTTCTGTAAGTGAATGTGTGTATACAAACAAATATATTTATTTACCTTCAAAGCAATTGATGTGTGAATATTCATATTCTGATTATTACAATATATATCACAGAGTTCTAGACGCGCATTGGGGAAAAGTGAAAGGCTTTTGGTAGTTGAAGCCTTGAAAGCAGAAATCGGAAAAATACAAAAACGCCAAGCTTAAATATGCATACATTACAAATAAAAGTGACATTAATTACCGTATAGTCAATACGTTCTGGTATTCCCACAAATCTGGCTTCACATACACGCCTCACTTTAATACTGACCATAATCGGCGCTGATTCTTTCATTGCGCAATCGTATGCTACCACCGACAATATATGATTGTGCGATACTTGGTGCGATAGCTGTTTGGTATTTCTTATGCAACCTTCATTGTCAATGATGAACGGTTGATCATTATTTAGTATATCGTATTTGCAGACATCACCGAACAGTGGTGTACAATCTTTGTCTGTAGCTTCAACGCGTATGATTTCTTTGTAAAGACGTCCCTCATCAACTTCGGTAACATATGATGGTTGTAGGAAATTTGGCGCATATTCATTAATATCAATGACGGTAATATGAACATTGGATGTTGCAGAGTGGGTTTCATCACAGAATATTGCCATAATTTCAAAATGATAACTCTTCCGCTTTTCACAGTTCAAAGTTCGGCGAGCTTTTAAGATTCCCAGATTATTGACCAATTCAATCTGAAAGAAATATATACATAGTATTGAAAAAAAACATTAGTAAATGCGCAAACACTTTGTAAGATCTAGGTTCAAATGAATTGCATTAAATTCCTCTTTTTATTATCTGTATATACTTATAATTTAATTATCATATGAAATCTTTTGTAATTTTTATTCTATTTAAAATCTCATGCATCATTGTGAATTACTTTTTCAACTTTCATAAAATTAGTACACTAATCTTATACAATTAATTCATTCTATTACTTTATCGTATTAAGCTTTATATGAATTCCTAAGCCTTGTAAATTTTGGTGGCGCCTTCTATAAAAGTCACCTTCTTTTGCGATTCATTCGTACACTTATCATCATTACTATCAAACCTACATGAATAATATTACTAACATTTAAACCCTTTAAAATTCGAATTTATAAACCTAAATCTATTCGTCATAATTATTTTAAAGCAAACTAGGGAGAATTCTCACCCAATAGTTTTACACATTTCCATTAAAAATTATTAAATATTAAATTATTAGGTCTATTAAATTAAAACGAAAAGTGAAACATGGTCTAATGGCACCGTGTAAGGATCCCTATACGTTTATATTAAAAAAACTCAACCTCCGACTTCGGCTCTAGACAGAAAAAAAAGTAATATGTGATTTCCTAGACATTGAAGGAGCTTTTAATACCTCACACGATGGGTATTATCATCTCTTCTATAGAACTAAGTAGTAATAGTCAAACTCCTCCCAAAGCTAACAGACAAAGGCATAACTTGACAAAGTTGTTGACTGATTGACTGGGCGAAGTACAAAACATCTATAATATCTATTTATCTGAGTCAAGTTTCTGAGAGATATCAAACTTAATTTCAACCGCAAATGATTTTTAGCTTAAAGAAGTTTAAAGTAAAAATCCGAAACAAAACGTTGCTTAGCCTGATACTGTGAACGCTATCGCACACTTCATGGTCATTAGAAGTGTTCTTAAAATTCAAAATTTATTCTAGATAGTCCGTTTGCGCTATTTTTTCCTTATCATTAAATAACTGATAATATGAAATTTAGAGACAATTTGATGACGGGAAGTCAGCGCGGAAATCGAGTCAAATTTGGAAATTCACTTACATGGACGAAAAAACATTTTTTATTCATTTTAATTAAATATTATTTTTGTGATCAGTTTCAAATTTAATCGTTTTCTACATTAAATTATCTTTCCAACGAGCTATAAAAAATAATAATTGGTTACAAAATATATCACAGCGCAATATGCCAAATTTTCAACTTAAAACGTTTAGTATAGATTCAAAGGAAAGCATTACAAAGGAAAACAACACTTTACCAATTTGGACAGTTTACCATTCGATAGTGCAAAAGTTTCCGATGTAAAAGCTTTTCGTGTTTTAATAGCAGCTGCAAAAGCGTTGGGACATCGCACTGATAATATGAAATTTAGAGACAATTGGAAGGCGGGAAGTCAGCGCGGAAATCGTGTCAAATTTGGAAATGCACTTACATGGACAAAAAAAATATTTTTTATTCATTTTAATTAAATATTATTTTTGTGATCAGTTTCAAATTTAATCGTTTTCTACATTAAATTATCTTTCCATCGAGCTATAAAAAATAATAATTGGTTACAAAATATATCACAGCGCAATATGCCAAATTTTCAACTTAAAACGTTTAGTATAGATTCAAAGGAAAGCATTACAAAGGAAAACAACACTTTACCAATTTGGAAACTTTACCATTCGATAGTGCAAAAGTTTCCGATGTAAAAGCTATTCGTATTTTAATAGCAGCTGCAAAAGCGTTGGGACATCGCACTGACAAGCTAGTTGTTAACCGTTCCACTCTTCAACGTCTGTATCAAGAAATTCGTCAACACAAAACCCAGAGAATTCAATTGGCTTTTATTGACAACGTAATTTAGTCGATCATCTATATTTATGGCTATTCTTCTTTTATATTAGTTGATTATTACGCCAGCAATGGTAGTTCATTAAAATGGCAAATTAGTGCGAAATCTTATTGACAACACCAAAGTTGGGAGAATTACAGTTATCGCTAGTTATAATGGGATTTCGAAATTCCTTGGTCCTCCAAAACTTGTTTCTACCAGGCGACTAAATAGCACCCATGGTAATAAATATACTTCCACTATAAAATATTCAGTGGAAATTCACTATTACAACAAATTAAAGTTATTGTTAACTGCTTTGTATATATCTTGTACTGCGACGTATTAATGCAAAAAAATTTCATTTCTTAATGTCCTTGTCTCGATTTAATTTCAATTTGAATGTTTAACCAGAAGGAAATAATTATACTTCTAAATTATGCAATCGTGATATTTATAAGCTTTACTTTAACAAATTTAACGGACAACGTATTGTAGACATCGCACAACATTCCGCCACAAGTTATTTGAAAAATTTTACTTGTAAGTCATTATTAAGAAAAATGGGGCATGGTAACCATGCCTCATAAAAAATGGGGAATGTCTAATCGCGATGTTTGGTACTATTGTTGCAGCCCAGGAAACAATATAACAAGAACACCTCCAATCGTCAACGGTGTGTTGTATGAGTGTGTTTTATTATCTACATATAGATAGTTACAAAGTGAATTCTTAAAATAAAATATCATTACAACTTACTTATTTGTTTTCTGACCGCTAACGTTTCCTGGAATGAATTCAAATATTAAAACGATTACTTTAAGACGCATTCATGATTACTTTTCAAACTTGTTTCATTCCAAGATCGTTCACGTTTTGTCAGGCACTTACATATTAACATTGAAATTTATATAATGAAACAGAACGAAGATATGCATAGGGCGTTTACACAAAAACAGTATAAAGAAAATAATGGAACAAACAAAAGTACAAAATCATTTCAATTCAACATAGTAATAAAAATATTATATAGATTAATACGAATTCAGGAAGATATTCCAGGACCCACCTTTTCCAAAAACTTTGCTTCAGTTGTTGAAGGATATGCCACTGTTTTCGAAGACATATTTTGTTATCAATGGCTAGCGTTTTGTACGAAATTAGGACATCCAAGCAAAAAGTGGTTTGGGGTTAATGGTTCGTCTTCACTGCTTTCCAATGGTAAATGTGTGAGAGGTCGCGAATTGACCAAGTTTTCGGCCTCGATTAATAAGCCGATGAGTGTTTCAATTTGTGGTGCCTTTTCCTTCAACGTAAACAACAATACACGCTTAACTGAACGAACCATTCGTTCCCAAGCTCCTCCAGCAGATGGATTCGCTGGCACATTGAAAACCCATTCCACTCCTCGACGTGTGCATTCATTAGCAATATGCTCTTCGATTATTGCAATTTCCTCTTTGCTGGCGCCGACGAAATTGGTTCCTCTGTCGCTCCTCAAACGTATGGGTACACCTCTACGATTCATAAAATTACGTAAACAAACAATTGCAGCATCAGCCGACAAATCCTTTGCCAGTTCCAAATGTATTGCTCTCACAGAAAGGCAAGTAAAGAGAGCAACTCATCTCTTTTCATGGCGGCGCCCAATAGTAATCGTAATCGGGCCAAAATAATCAACGCCTGTATACGTAAAAGGCCTAACAAATGGAGATAGTCGGTCTTCCGGAAGTTGTCCCATAAGGGGCGGACGTGGTGCAGCTGATAAATTTTTACAAAGTTGACATGACGATTTAGCTGATTGAATCAGTTGTCGTATAGAAGGTATCCAAAATTTTCGACGAATGGCACAACAAATAGCCTCCTGATTTTGGTGTTGATAAAGTTCATGGTAGTGCTTCGCGATCAATCTAGATAGCTTGCTAGGATAATAGGTCGCTTGGTATTTTCAGAAACGCATTTGCTATTATCAATGCGTCCGCATAGGCGTATAACTTTATCTTCATCCAATATTGGCGTTAAACTGTATATTGAACTACTTTTTGGTAATGGTTTATCAGCTGCTAACAAACGTATCTCCTCGTAGAATACGTTTTCTTGGACCAAGCGACAAATAAAAATTTCGGTTTTTTAATCTCATTTGCAGTTAACGGCAAATCTGCACTCAACGTGAAATGGTCTGCTTTGAAAGTATCTACCGCTCGACGAACCCATGCCATAATTTGTAATAATTTGAATATTTTTCAAACGGAACAACAGATAAATTAGCGGAAATGGCAACATAAATTTAGAACGTTTTTCTAATTTACTCTCGTTGTCTGTTAAATCTTTCGGCGTTTGCGGCCATTCCATTTCACAGCGCTTCAACAATGGAGGACCTTTTATCCAACGTGAATTCGAAGAAATTTCTTGTTTTTTCTGAGGCCTTGTTGCATCGTCAGCTGGGTTCTGGGAGCCAGGAACCCACCTCCATTGTCCAATTTCAGATGAATCGAGAATTTTCGTAATTCGATGCGCAACGAACGGCTTGTAACAGCGACTGTCAGATCTGATCCAGCTAATAACTGTTTTAGAGTCTGACCAAAATATTATATTATGCGGCTTTACATCATGACTGCTTACAATCGCATCTTTCAATCTCACACCTAATACAGCGGCTTGAAGCTCTAGCCGTGGCACGGAAAGAGCCTTTAATGGACTACACCTTGACTTGGCGGCAGGGAACGATATGGCTATATTGTCCGAACAGTGTATACGCCAGTATCCGACGGCAGCAAATGCGAGTTCACTCGCATCAACGAATATGTGTAATTCAATTTTTGTAGATGCATTTGTAAATTATCTGTGATAACATCTACCCACCTTAAAATTTTCTACCCGGTGAAGCTCCACATACCATGCATACCATTTATTGTAAATTTCTTCCGGAATTGGACTGTTTCAATCTACATTTGCTCTCCACAACTCTTGAAGTAATATTTTTGACTGTATAACAACGTTAGCCAAAAAACCATACGGATCAAAAATAGACATGGTCAAACTTAATACTTCGCTTTTAGTGGGTCGTCGGCTACCATTCAAAACTGATTTCGGTACTCTTCCAAATTTTAAAATAAAACAGAATGGGTCATCAGACGGGTGCCAATACATACCCAAAATCTTTTCTGTTGATTCTCCATGATACATACTTGCCAAGATCGACTCAGGTGGCGCTGATGAATTGTTTGTTGTTGCTTGATGAAATTAGGTTGAATTGGAAACGAAGCCTCTTAACTCGAAACCAGCCCGCTTATGTATTTCTACAACTTCTTTTGTAATCGTTATTGCTCCTTCGACGGTATCAAAACTATCGACGTAGTCGTCGACATAATGACGATCGGTAATTGCTTTCACTGCTCGAGAATGTTCTTCTTTATGCAATTCAGCGTTAATATTTTTGACATATTGTGCCGAGCATGGCGAGCAAGCTGAGCCGAAAATCATGGCTCTCATCACGTACGTATCTGGTGGTATTGACGAATCTCCATTCCGCCACAAAAATCTTTGTGCAGTTCGATCTTCTTCTCTAATATTTATGCGATGGAACATCTCACGGATGTCTGCGCACACTCCAAATTGTGCTTAACGAAATTTGAATAAAATTGACAACATTAATCTTGTATTAAGTGATACGTTATTAACTAATGCGGCAGCGTCGAAAACAAGTCGCAGCTTATTTCCTTTATTTATATTACAAACCGCAAAATGCGGCAGGTACCACGTGTGAGCTTCCAAGTGTGAAGCTTCATGGGAGAAAGTTTTATGGCGTATCCTTTTATCACGTACTCTTCTATCTTAGATTTGTACCACGTAGAAAACTCTTCGTATTTGCACTGCTATTTACTCCAGCAATTTCAATATTCAGGCGTTGAGACATTTCGTTAGTTGTTTTACCACCAATCCATCGCAGCGACAGCATATCGGCGGCACCATTCAGCCATTACCTCACAACATCCTTTGGGTCCTTTTAAAACGACAGGCAAAAACTTTAATAATGTTTTCTTATTGAACTCATTTACAATTGTGGTGACAGTGGTATTCTCGTTATTATTTTTTGGACTATTAGTAGATGCGCACTCGACTCTAACGTTTGACGTTTGTTGTTTTACAGAGCTACCATCTTCAACTAATTTTCGATTTTTTGTAATTTCGTGCAATAGACGATTATGGAACTTTGCGCAAGAAGACACTCCACATTCACGTCGATTTCCGCATTTCATCACAACATGGCCGGGATGAAGACAGCAAAAGCAGAGTTTGTTCTTTTTTACTATATTCCAACGATCAGCGACTGTGCAACTGCGAAATTGGCTACATTGACACAAGTTATGCTCCACTGAGCAGACAACGCATTTCGGCTTTTTAGTTTGCTCTTCAGTAATGGTATAAGATGGCTTTGATAATTGATGTTTACCAATATTTGGCGAAGCTTGCATACTTCCAACCTTTGGAGGCAGCACTTCGATGGCAATTGAAATCTACGCTGCAACAGTTTGCAGCCATTGGCTAAACTCACTTACGCTCGGATACTGAATCATATTTGTGCCAATGTGTCTTGCCCACTCTTCTCTTTTAAACAATGGCAACTTGCTTACCAATTTATCCAAAAGCGTTGGATCACATAAGTGAGGTGTGGCGCCGGCATTTTCTAAAAATGTGGTTAAATTCGATACCATTGTGCTGAAATCGACTATTTCACAAATTTTCCCAGCCGATATTGCTGGATACGCTCGAACCTTTGCTATTTGGCTCCGTAATAAAATTGTTGGTCGTCCATAGTGAGAGTCTAACGTATGCATAATCATGTTGACGCTATCTGGGTGTATGAGTAAAGCTTCAACTTTGTTTTTAGCAGCACCTTTTAGTGTCTTTTGCAATCGTGATAGATTTTCTAAGTTTGTGTAACCGTAGGCGTTTGTTGTTTCCCTATAGGCTACGGCAAACATTGGCCATTGCTCAGGTAAACCACTGAATTCTGGCAGATCGTATAATTTACGAATAGGCTGATTATATATGAAAGGCGCGGATGGAATAATATTAAGGTGTACGTTGCTGGTTGCAGTTGTAAATGTAGGCATATATGCGGCTGCATGAACTGGCGAAGTTATAAATTCAAACGAATCTGTAGAAGATTTAATTGACAGAGTTGTCGGCGGAGGCATTTGCGTAGTTATACACGAAGGCATCGGTGCATATGAAGTCGTTGCCAAATTAGACACGGCATAGGTCTGCATTGGCAAAGTCGACGCGGCGTAGGTCGGCGTTGATTGTGACAAGTTTGAAAAATAATGCATCGGCAGAATTGACGCAGGTAGAGGTGTCAATGGCATCGGCGTCTTCGTTTGTAAGTGCGTCGGCAAAATTGATGCGTAAGTTGGCATTGGTGTAGAAAATGTTGGTAAATAATGCGTCGGCAGAGTTGACGCAGGCATAGACGTCGATGACATCGACGCCTTCGTTTGTAAGTGCGTCGGCAAAATTGACGCGGCGTAAGTTGGTATTGGCGATACAAATGTTGTTGTGCAAATATTATAATGCGTCGGCAGATTGATGATCGACGTATTCGTTTGTAAAGTATTCGCCGGCAGAGTTGGCGTTAACGAATCGCAATTAGATATTGCTTTGAATGTATGACTGATGTTGTTCTTAACGCAGGAATCGGCAATTGCTCCCGACGCAATTGTTTCTTGCAGTTTTCTTACCTGCTCCTGCAATTGGGCAATCATATCCTTTTCAACCATTGTTGTCTCGTGCTCCCCTTCGCTGGAAGTATGTTCCAAACTGTCTTCCTCTGATGACATCTTAACGATTTTGTTTTTGATACGCTGACTGCGGCGCGGCATGCCACAATCCAAAAAAATAAATTAATAATAAAATTTTTTTTGCAGCCCAGGAAACAATATAACAAGAACACCTCCAATCGTCAACGGTGTGTTGTATGAGTGAGTTTTATTATCTACATATAGATAGTTACAAAGTGAATTCTTAAATAAAATATCATTACAACTTACTTATTTGTTTTCTGACCGCTAACGTTTCCTGGAATGAATTCAAATATTAAAACGATTACTTTAAGACGCGTTCATGATTACTTTTCAAACTTGTTTCATTCCAAGATAGTTCTTATTTTGTCAGGCACTTATATATTAACATTGAAATTTATATAATGAAACAGAACGAAGATATGCATAGGGCGTTTACACAAAAACAGTATAAAGAAAATAATGGAACAAACAAAAGTACAAATTCATTTCAATTCAACATAGTAATAAAAATATTATATAGATTAATACGAATTAATTTCTAACAATTATATATCTGAAAAAGAATTAGTCAGAAATTACAAAGGCGGTTGACTGATGACACGAGTTGGATTTGTTTCTCAAACAAAATATTAACATCTTTCGTCAAAAGTAAAATATCGAGGGGGCTTTTCAACAATGTCTGCCCCGACGCTGATGTTAATGCCTTAATAAATCTTAATCTTGATGTTAAGCTGGTTAGATTTATAGGACAACTACTTAAAAAACGTATCATCAGCTCCTCTATTGGAAATGATGAAGTTAAAAAGGTTGTCAATAGAGGCACACCATAAGGAGGTGTATTATCGCCTCTTATTTGGAATCTGGCGGTGAACACACTGCTAAACTGTTTAGACCAAACCGGCTGCAAAATAATAGCTTATGCAGATGATATTGGTAATGCAGTATCCGGCAAATACTATACGTTTCTACTTTTTCAGAATTGCTAAATCACTCACTTGGCAATCCGTCTTACTGGTGTCGTGAATCCGGTCTTAATGTAAATCCTGCCAAAACAGAGGTTATCGTTTTCATTAGAAAGTATAAAATACCAACTTTTGCCCTACCCAAAATTAATGGTACCTCGCTTTGCCTTAGCAAGCGCGTCAAATATTTAGGACTTGTTCTTGATCCTAAACTTCAATGGATAGGTAACATAGTAGAGAGACTACGAAAAGCCTCTTGCGTTTTCTACTGCTATAAGAGGGCATTAGAAATAAGATGAGGTCTTCAACCTCGAGTCACTTCCTGGCAGCCATATTGATTACTGGGGCTCTCCTACTACCTCCACGAAAGCTCTCTTCGGAATTCTTCATTGGTTGCCATTTAACTTCTGGTTAAGCAACAAGCTAAGTGCTCTGCTGCCAGACTCAGTGCCCTAACTCGCTGAACCCGGTCGAACCTTGGCCATGCCAAGATTCTAATCTACGATATGTCCGTACCGACTAACGTAGACTATATTTGCTCTACCCCCAATTTAAACCACACGTTCTTCATCCATATCCCCAGTAGAGAGGAATGGTAACTAACAATTTAATTCTCATTTATACAGATGGATCCAAATTGGAGGAAAGAGTCGGCTGTAGCATCTTCTCTCGTAGGTTAGATCTCAAACTCTCTTTCCGACTTCCTGACTATTGCAGCTTGCTTCAAGTGGTAATGGTTATCTATCATGCGCCTAAGTGGCTTATTTGCAACGATTCATTCGATACGAATATTCGCATCTACACGGACAGCCAAGCAGCAATCAAGTCCCTTGCCGGTGTTTTCTCTACATTGGGTACCCTGATATATGGATATTTCAGGTAATTGCAATGCCGATGAGTTAGCAAACCAGGGCTCGCAGCTTACAGATTTTATAATTCGGGAATGAATTATATTTTTTGAACTATAGATTTTTGAAATAAGAACACGGTAGAGAGAATTCGGTTGTAACTTTATAAAGTTCATTACAATATAAATTTTGAAAATGGAAATTATACAATATGGAAAGAGCGACCGAACGGTTGGAAAATATTCACAAGAATAGAAAATATAATATAGAAAAGGATAGAACTGGAGAATTGAATAGGAAGAGAAACTGAGAATAAAAATAGAAAAAAGAGTGTTGGGAAAGGGTCCAAACATAGAAAGAAATAGAATAGAAATTAAGAAGTAGTGGCTAAACATCCCGGCCCCCTTGCACAGGTGCAACATATCCTGTAGGCGTTGTAAGAAGCTGTCGGCGGAGTTTTGGCTACTTTTCCGGTCTTCGCACGCTTCTTCGATGGTACGGGCCTGGACATCGGATGGATGAGAGTGAGGCGTGAGTGGTAACCAGGCAGCATCCGTGAGGCCTGGCTGCTATCGCTCGCTTGTTTGGGGTCATCGCTAGGGAGCCGCGACAGAATCGCAACGAATGATAGCGGAAGCATAACCTGCACTGCCGAACGTTTATGAGCGAAACATGTTGAGCCGCGAGAGATGCGGCTGCAGGCTAGGCCTGCTGGATCGCAAGAGCTGCATCTTCATATTGTATCTGTGGAGGACTTAAGTTTCAGGCGAGGAATGAAATATTCTTGCCTAACTATGCAAAGCATGAGATTGACTTCGGCATGGAGCAATACACCATGGGGAAGATCTAGATAGAAAGTGCAGTAGCGATAATTCTCAGGAATGATTATTGGATGGCATTCGTTATAGCTAAGGGCAGCATGAGCGAGACTACCATTCATTCTCAGGATATTCTGCTTATCCAGGAAAGGATTGAGCACGAGAAGAGGGCTTTTCTTCGCTATGGGTTTGTCAACGAGTAATGATGTTTTTTCTTGGATAATAGCGAGATTGAGCCCAGAGTATGAGACGTGTTTTCACAAATTGAATTTCGTCGTGGACGATAGAGCTTGAAGCTGGGACATTAGCTTTGCTAACCTTTGCCTTCGCACCATGGAAAAGGCGATAAACATATGTCAACACACGAAGAGCTCGAGGAAATGAGGAGAACCGATCTAGGATGTAGATTTCCTTATCCAGAACGTGGTAAGACTCCACTTTAGGTTGCTCTAGTAATGTTGCATTTCGGGGAGTGGACCTCGGCCAACAATCGGACCGGACTGAAGTGAGCAGAACAGCTCCACGTAACTCTAAGCGCGGAAGGCTTACAGTTCTTATGGATGTCACTTTTCCTTTAGCAACTATGAGATGAGTTGAGAAAGAAGTTCGTAGATAGAGAGTGGCACAATACGCTTTCTCTGAAGCGTCACAAAATCCGTGGATTTGTTGGTTGGGTGAGAAACCGACCCATCGAGGGATTTCGATGTTGGTAACCGCTGGCAGGTTTTCTGAGAATTGAATCCACCTAGAAAGGGATTCAGGCTTCACACACTCATCCCAGTCAGTTCCATCTAACCACAACTCCTGCAATAACATCTTGGCTTGAATCATAATTTGAAAAAGCCATCCTGCCGGGTCGAAAACTTTCGCGACTGAATTTGCCGCTTTGTGACCCCATTCACCGATGAAATTGGTGAAATGGTATAAGAAAAAGTGTCTCGGAGAGCATTCCAACGAATTCCGAGAGTTTTCGTAGAACTTGCACTTTGAAACCGTAGAAAATCGGAATCCAAGAGATCTCCAACTGGAATTTTTTCTAATATGGCGGGGTGATTCGCTGTGATTTTTTTAGAGGAAATCCAGCTGAGCCAAGACAATGAATTACTTGGGAAAGTGATTCGATTCCAGAATCTACATCATGACCTCCAGAGAGGATGTCATCGACGTAGGTATTTTCAGTTAGGATTTTTGCCGCGAAAAGGCATTGCTCTTGTGTATCTTTTGCCAACTGATGGAGAGTTCTGATGGCTAGATACGGAGCACAATTAACTCCAAACGTCACCGTTTTTAGTTTGAAAGGAATAGGAGCATTCAGTGGGCTGCGAAAGAGAATTCGCTGGAAATCTTGATCATCTTTATGAACCAAAATTTGCCTATACATCTTCTGCACATCTCCATTGAAAACGAATCGGAATATCCGCCATTGGAGAATGAGAAGCATGAGGTCTGGTTGAAGAGTAGGACCAGTATACTTTGGTAGTTACTTTTTCAGGTCGAATTGCCGCGTGGTGTGGTAAATAAAATGAGAAGTATTTTCCATGGGACACTACTTCATGAGAATGAATTAGTTCCATATGATTGAGGGTGAGATATTCCTCTAATACTTCGTCATATACGTTTTCACCCTTTTTTTGCAAACTGCGCTCCATTCCAAGAAATTGTTGGAGTGCGGTAGTCCTTGAATGACCTAATGCTAAGGTTTTGGGAAACTTTTAGGAAATTGTTTGACGTTAGCTCCAGCTTTTCCTTGCGTTTTATACCTGAGATGGTATAATTTCTGAGCCGAAGTCAGTTTTGGATGGTTAATATAAACGGCTGTGAAAAGGTCTCGGAAGGCCGGCCATTCATAGGAACTTGCAAGTATGGCATATTGGAAATACTTGCTTGCTCTTGTGATTGTTCCTTACTAGATGCTGAACTCGAAGTTGGAGGAGGTTGAAGTAATTTCAACTGATCTTCTATTCTAGCCATCGTGTCTTCGAAATTGTTTTGACAAAGACAATATTTATTACTTGCCGATGATTTGAATTTATCGGGCAAGTCATTTTCATTTGCTTCGATAACCAAATCATAGACTTTTTGCAGTCGAGTCCAGCCGCTTTCTAAACTTTTTCGTTTCACTACCAATAGAGATTCGGTGTGATTTTCTAGCGGAGAGGTACTGAATTTGGTGCACAAAATTGTCACTTTCGGTTATGAATTTCTGCATAGAAATATCATATGCTCGCCTTTTTTGTGATTTAGCAACACTTGGTTCTTGGGAAGTTTCTTCGTCTGACATTTTTGAAACTTGTTTTTTAATTAAACCAATAGATTCTTTTTGCCTTGGAGAAGATCTCTCAACTGGCATTTAATTACTCTAATAAAGTTAGAGTAAAAAGAAAAATAATTTGCAATAGAAATTTGCAATTTGCCAATACCTAACCAATAAACCCGAAAAAAACGAATGAAAATAGTTTAAATTTATTTGAGGAACTTTAATATTTATAGAAAACCAGAACTATTTTCTATTTTCAATTATTTTTTATATTGTCAATAAAAAAATTATTATTATTTTTTATATTGTCAATAAAAAAAATTTAGGTGGAACTATTTATATTGCCACCAGTGTATTTATTTCGTTCAGGAGTGAACGGCTATAGCACAAAGAAAATAGTGTGTTATAAAAAAAAATATTCAGTGGAAATGAATATTTAAATATGAATAAAATATCAAGAAATGATATTTTGTTTCAAACACGAGATGGTTTGTATATATATATGTGAAATAAGAATTAAATATAATATAATAATTCACTAAATTTGAGCGAAGTCAAAAGTGGACTGATTTATATTAAGCTCAGTGTACTAATTTCGATTGGAGATCAACGAATATAGCACAAAGAAAAAATAGTAAGAACTTGCTGTAAACTAATAAGTGTGTACTTTTTGTTGTACACGGAACTTATTTATTAGTTAAAATATGTACAAAAGAGATTTTATATATAATTTAAATACAAATAATTTGATTACAATATTTTAAATATAAAAAATTTAAAATATTGAATATTTTAATTATTTTAAATAATTAATAAATAAGTGCTAAGATACTTTTATGGGAAAAAAGTCTTGTACTTACTGCACTGTGGAAAAAAGGGAGGGATTTTTTTCCTGAGGTTTTTGATACTTGCTGTGGTGTTGATTTGGCGGTTGATTTTTCGTGTTGTTATTGCACTTTTTTAGTTTAATGTTTTTAGTTCAGTGTTTTTTATTTATTTTCACTGTTTTAGTTTTATTTTTGCTTGTTTTAATTGTTTTGTGTCTTGAGCGTTTTATTTGTTATTTGAAAAATCACTTCACCACACTAACCTCATATTATTAAAGGTTCACTTTTTCGGATTGAAGAACCAAATTATTTAAAAAAAAAAAAATGTATAGTTCGGAGGTGAATTATATTTTTTGAACTATAGATTTTTGAAATAAGAACACGGTAGAGAGAATTCGGTTGTAACTTTATAAAGTTTATTACAATATAAATTTTGAAAATGGAAATTATACAATATGGAAAGAGCGACCGAACGGTTGGAAAATATTCACACGAATAGAAAATATAATATAGAAAAGGATAGAACTGGAGAATTGAGTAGGAAGAAAAACTGAGAATAGAAATAGAAAAAAGATTGTTGGGAAAGGGTCCAAACATAGAAAGAAATAGAATAGAAATTAAGAAGTAGTGGCTTAAACACAGATATATCACCTTCCTGCACCGGAGTAGAGGAGCATACCTGTGGTATTACCAGGCTAACATGGACCGCTATGGACAATAGACGAACTAGACAGCTAATCAACCTTAGCAGAAACTCCATCAGCATTACGACTTCGGTGCTCACGGGACACTGCATAATGGGGAGACATGCTACAAGACTGCCATTCAATGACTTCTGTCGGGGCTGCGGCTCTAAAGAGGAGAAAGAAACAGTCCTCCATTCCATGTGCGAATGCCCATTCCTGGCCAGGAGAATACTAAAACTCCTGGGCTCACCTTTCTTCACTAGCAGGACATAGCAAGATTCATTATAAAATCCCAATGGTTCTCCATTCCGTAAATGGGGGAATCGCGCCGTATTGTGGTATCACAATTAGCCTAATTTTGTGCTTCAGTGTGCTTTCAAGTAGAATGCTGTCACTTCAACTTAACCTAACCTATAGTTAGATGATAACGATCAATTATAGCCCAATCGGACCATCTATAATAAGTTTTGAAAAATTCCCTACATCATAAAACACGTCTAATGGTCTTGCATCATTTCGATTCGTGCATGTCGAGTTTGACCGTGAGAGGGATGAGAAACTTGGGGCAGGCAAACATGCACGGTTACTGTTAATGCTACATCATATTGATATTTCTCTATTTTTGCTTCTTTGATTTATTCCTATTTTAATTTTGTAAAGAATAGACTCAATGTAGACTAAAACGTTACAATTTTGATTAAAATTTTATGAAATGATACAAATTACAAATTAGCATGGTGAAAAAACTAAATAATTGAAAAAAAACAAGTTCTTTGCAATTCGCACTGCAACAAAAATGACTGTTCTTGTTTGTTTTAAATTAAGCGATTAAACGTTGCATTCATGCAACTCTTTCATGTTCATGTTGGCAGAGTCAGTTTTTTGTAACACTTGCTTGCTCATTTTATTTACAAGAACCTGCGTCAAGGCAGTGGCGCCTTTACAAAAAATTGTGGCAGCGGCTAAAAGCCGGCATTAATAGCACTGTACAACGTCCAAAAAAGCTCAAGAGTTTTGAAAGAGGATCTTATATAATTTGAGTACGCTGAACATGATGGCGTTTTTAGTTTTTGTCTATAACGTCTATTTTCTTTTTTATAACGGTTAAAAAAAATCATATATGTAAAAAATTACTGCACAATGGAATTGACCAAAAATAAAAGCTCAAAGGTTTTGAAAGTGGATCTTATATAATCCGAGTATGCTGAATATGATGGCGTTTTCCGTTTCTCTCTATATTGTCTAATTTTTTTTATAATCATCATGTTCAGCGTACTCGAATTATATAAGATCAACTTTCAAAACTCTTGAGCTTTTTTTTTTGGTAAATTCCGTTGTGCAGTGTAATTAATCGGTTAGCCAATTTTTTTTGTATAAAAAATAGTTTTGACGAAATAAAGTTTGAATAAAAAATTACTTACAAATTCATGCCAGCTCATTTCAAGCTGACATTTTCTGAGCTGATCGACGCGTTGAAAATGTAAACAGTTTGCTAACATTTTTTATGTGTTGTGCAGGAAACAACAATTTGTAATTAGTTGCGAAAGTGAACGAATACCAATTTCGGCAATTTCAATGGAACCAATTTCAGACAAATTATCTTGCGATCGCATTGCGTTAGTGGACGAACTGCCCTACTCGCATATACCACATTACACAAAATTAATTACTCTACTAAAATAAGTCAAAGTTTATAAATAATTTTGGGGTCGAAGGTTTGGAGACCTGTGCCAAGTTCTATTCAGAAAAACTTAATTTTTGCAGGGATCATTTATTACCCAAAGTAGATAAACTCTATACTATAAAAATTTGGGATAAGATACACTCCAGTGTTGTTTACTTAAGTTGCTTCTAGACGCGACGAAATTGTCTTAAGAAATGTCAGAAAATTCACAACAAATTGCATGTCGTGTCGTGTGGAAGTTTTAAAACAGAGTCACAAGACATTGTGTAAAACCAAATATGACAAACAATTTTTTAACACAAAATTTTACAGTGACAACGACATTTGTCTTAAGAAGAAGCAGCTTAATCGAATGTAGCTTTAATAATTAGGTGATTCACAAGGCCTCATAAACTGCCCTATAAGTCATGTTTAATAAAATTTTACAATAATTGTAAAAATATTAGCTGTGTTTTATTCGCCAGTGAGTACGAATAAAACAACCTAGTTGTTAAGTCTCTTTTTCGTTATAATGTTATTCACAATGAAACTGCTTAGCAGCTAGAGCTGAAACATTTTAACGGATCCCAGTCATTGCGGTCAATCGCGGGCATTGATTTTAGTTTTACTCTTTATAAGAATATTTAACGATGATTTTAACTTATTTTCACCGCCAGACATTTCAAATATTTTCCTTTTCTGTTTTTTGCCAAACTGTCATGCTTCTTATTTCGCTATTAGCAGTTCACAATAGAATTTGATGTAGTTAAACAACTTGTTAAGTATACATGACAACTATAATTATACGTGTTATCTCAGCCGCTTTGTTGTTGTTTTCCCATACAATTACCGCTGCTAGTTATACATAACTAGAAACAAGTGGCGAATAAAACGCAGCTATTGTTGAGCTCCAAACGAAAATATTATAGAATAATACAACTATGCAACGTATGTTTTTTAAGTGTGCTATTCAATCAGCTGTTTCTTGTAGCTTTGAGTTCTCTTTTTCTTTCACACAAAGCAGCTAATATTTTTTTTTCACTTTCTATTGGCATGTTAATTTAAAAAAATGTATGGTATTTCTATATAATTCTTTCTAACAATCAAGTGATTGAGTGATGCAATATCACATTTAAATATGATAGGACGCTAGCACATGTCATACTTTTTCTCAAATATGACTTATGACTTTATGAGGCTTTGTGAATTACCTAAATATTACGTAGATGCATTTAAAATTAGTTCCTTACCTGGAATGGTATTTCATGATATGGTTTCTTTAATATACGAAAATCGCAGATTTTCTCTTCATCTACTTTAATAAGTGGAGTTATTTCAACTAATGTTTCATTTTCACGTATTAATCCATGATATGATTTTTCCAACACATTTTCTAAAAGATATCAAAAAATTTAAATTATTATAGGTATAGTCTGTTTCAAAATAGATGTATAGGGGATTCCTACAAACGTGCGAACACCTCGCAAACAGCTCAAACTGTGCAAAACTGCTTTCAAATTTCGAATGAAAAATTTCTTGCACAAACCAGATTAGTTTGCGCTATGAATGCACTGCGCAGATGTATATGCGACCCTGTGAAGCTAACAGCTGATTTAGTTTGCTTAAAGTTTATATGTACAATAGTATAAATTGTCTGGTTTTGGATATGGTATTGGATATTTTACATTTTTCTTCCTCTTTTTGTCATTTTTTTAAATTTTTGTTTCTGTTTTATCAGCCTATTTCTTTATTAACTGCTGTGTGCCATCGCAGGGTCGCAATTAATTATGCGAATTGCGCAATTTACACGTTTGTCGAAATGAGCGTTCCTGCATACAAGCATGTAAACTTGCATACTTGCGCAAGCAGTTTGTGAGTTACTCGTTTGCAAAAGTCCCCTAATAGATATAGTAATTCGATGCAAATACAAAAAATATGTTTGTTATCTCAAAAATTCAGGGAAATCACAAACCATGTCAAACCCCAAAAATTAGAAACAGAAAATTTAATGACAATATACAATTCAAAACATTGACACTACAATTTTAGTAAAAATTATAGAAGTTTGTGGAAAAGTTTATAAAAAGTTTCGTTTTTACATTTCTAGGTTAGAATTTTTGACAATAATAAATTTTTCTTTTCTTCATACCCCCAAACCAAAATTACCATTTTTTATTGCAAGAAACGCTGCTTATACCGAGCAAAACGGTTATCACCCCTTAATTCTTGGCCCTGAATTAGGTTGAAACGTTATGTCCCCCGTTTTTTTTTTTTAATTCGAGCATTATTTATAGAAGCATTTTACTTACCTTTTTGTGATAAATAATCATCATCATTTTCATTCGATATAACTTGCTGATATTTCAATGAGGAAGATGAAGATCCAGTTACGGTGGTCAAACCGTATCCCATGAACAGAATCAGAGTAAAGACGCAATAACTTCGCATTATATTCAGCATATTGATTGCACGTTATATCTGTTTGTTATTCCTATTTTTATAGGAACTGTCAGAAGCTTAAAAACTTTGGAACTTCAATTTTGCTTCTCCTCGAAATTTTTTTTATATCCGAATTTTAGCTACGTTATATTCATCCATGAAGAAATGTCCAAAATAGAGAAGAATGAAATGTTGTTATGAGCTAAAAATTAAGGTTTTAATATGAATTTAATTCTGTAAACTAATAAATTAATTTTTTAAAACCGATAGTGTTTTTGCCTAACTAACTAACTTTTTCACTAACTTTAGAAGTTTAAAACAATAGCAAACAATTCCCAAAAAGAATATTTCCTGTTTTTATACCCTTTCACACTCTGTGTACAGGGTATAATGGTTTTGATCGAGTAACGGTTGTTTGTAACGCCCAAAATTAACCCTCTAACTGGAGAGTGCTTCAAGGAACGCATCGCAAAATTCGAATTTACTCAATAAGTACCATTTTTCTTTATTGAAACTGATTACGGTACCTTAAAAAACATATCTAGTGACAATTTCTTCGAGGGTTTGAACGCGATCTAACGGTTTGTTTCATTTCTGTCAACAATTATAAGAATATTTTGTTTTCATTTTTAGAAATTTACCGGTTAGAATATTAAGGCGTCGCACAGTGGAGCGTTTCATACAAGCCAGACGTGATACATTTTTTTATCGTTGCAAATTATGGTTTTAGTCCTATCTGACACAAATATATAAAATTATGACTATTTTAACCATTAACCACGCCCACTTTGTCCATATTGCGTAAATTATTGGTATACAGTGAAGGATAAAACTGTTTTTGAGAATAAACATAAACAACGCACACAAAAGGTTGACTTGTTCTTAATGACGCCGTAACCAAACTAAATGACACATAGCAATAAAAATTCACAGAATAGTGGTTGACAGTTGTGCCAACCTGGGAAAAAATTTTTTTTGAAATATTCTCAGAGGGAAAATTTAAAATGAGAATTTCCGGGTACTTATTTGACAGAATGTACAATACATAGATGGCGCATCTCTCAAAATTTTTCCAAAATATGTTGCTTTCGTTTAGGGTACGGGCGGTCGCAGTAAAGAGGAAGAGCAAAACCATTCAGTTATTTTGTTTTTACTCTCTCCCATGCACTCTCTTGGTGCTTTTTTTTCTTAGGTTCTCTGCCGCCAAGTGAGACTGCATATAGTTTCATAGGAATGGTGTTTTGCTTCTTTTTTTTTGCGTTGTTGCCGAGTATCAATATTGTTTTCCCACCTAATTGATTTTTTTTATTTCAATTTGTGATCCAAAATTATGGTCGTCGCAAACTTATTTTTTAGTAATATTTTTTTTTTTTTGTATTCGAAAAAGCATAAAAAGTTTAAATCAATCGGTGTTTGCATTTCAAAAAACAAAATATTTCAAAAAACATTTCTTGACATCAAAGTTGAAACTTTAACTCATATCGTCCCCAACGATCTGTAAATCGAACAGCAACTTTAAAAATTCGTCAAAAATATATTTACAAAGTTTCCCAAAGTAATCACTGTATAATATTTTTATATTTATTGACTTTAAAATTGCATTTAAATAATTTAAAAATATTGTTTTTCACCGGACTTCAAGGTTCATCTGTCTGTTCATCCTTTTTTGGGAGGTGGGTTTGAAAATCAACAAAAAATAGTAAAATTAATTATTTTGCATTGAAATGACAAATAACAAACTTGATGTGAAAATTACAACTTCACTGGTCCTTATATATTTCCAGAGGCTACAGCTGGGGTTATTACATAGCGAAGTGAAAAACAAAAGAGATGTATAAATGAAAAATGTTGAAAATCCCTTAAATTGGTTTGGTATATTAATCATTAATTTACTGAAAACAATTTTTTAAGTGATTATTTTTTAGAATACGGTTGTGCGTTATTTGTGTACAAAGAAGAATGTTTGTTTTCACAATATAACATAGATGACAGATTTGCAATGAGTGAGAAAGAGATGAGTCGATACAATAATAACGCCATCTGTTGACTTCATAGTACTATGAAAAACATAACTAATTCAAATATATTTGAATCTACTACTATAATGAAAAGAACAACAAAAGCAAAACGTTTTCGCAAATATTTAGTGCCATTAAAAGATAAAAAATTTTGTTATGACTTGTTTAATACAAGTAAGTGTTGTACATAAAAAACTAATTATTATCTTTTATTAAAGTAGTTTTCTACAGCAACGCCATCTGTTGGTACTACGAAAAACATAAATACGCATATATCAATAGCAATGCCATCTGTTGCTTTTATAGCGCAATACAAATATATTCGAATGTACTACCACGCTTGCCACTTACTCATTTTGTTTTGTACCAATATTTACAAAAAAATGTACCAAATGGGGAAAAAATGTACCAAATTTTTATATAGAATAAATAACTTTATTAAAAACTTTTTGTCAGTTTATTATATAGCATTATATTATTAAGAGTATTGAATTCAAATTTATTCCTTAATTTGTTTTTTATTGGACTCAAGTCAACAAATTTTCTATCAGCAGAAGCTGAGCTATAAGGAATATAAATTTAGTTGATTCTTCAAATCACATTTCGTCTACTCCATTTTTAATACAACTTACTTTTAGCCAAAAAATTCCTAATTCTGAACAATTTTCTAATTTCCAAAGTATTTCGAAAATATGTTTACAATTCTTGATTACTATAAAAGCTAACTTTGCCTACAGAATGTACCAAATTTTGAAAACATGTACCAATGTACCAAGCGCAGAAAGATGGAAAAAAATTTAACAGTTTTGGTAGAATTTTACCAAAGAGGCAACCGTGTATAACGTCAAAAACAAAAGGTTTTCTCAAATATTTAATGCGACAAAAAGATAACAAATTTACGGCGCGTTATGACTTGATTAATACAAGTAAGTGTTGTACATCAAAAACTTTTTATTATCTATTATTAAGGTACTTTTGCAATAGAAACGCCATCTGTGCTATCTATGCTAAACATAAATACGAATATTTCAATAGCAACGTCATCTGTTGCTTTTATAGTGCAATGCAAAACATAAATAATATAAATATATTTAAATCTACTCTTGCGTTTACATTAAAAAGAAAACAGTGAAAAATCCATCTCAACAAAATTTCGGTAACAATCAAGCTGGTGTGCGTGAAAATCCACACTCTCTGCCATGGTAGAAGAATTAAGAAGGTAGATGCATTGTGACAAGAAAGAGGAACTTTGACAATTGGGAAAACATTTGTTTCTGCAACAGAGTTGTACTTTATAGTTAAATTTTTAGGTGAGAATTTATAAGAAAATAATTTGTATAGTATTGCATGAACATAGGGAGAAATAGTTGCTGCTTTTATATTATTTTTTGACTCTTAACATGTTATTTCCTAATAAAGAAAACTAATTTTAATAACATTATTTATACGTTTTTTATTATAAGTAAAATTTATAATTTAGTACTAAGTAATAAAAGTAGTATTAATAATCTTAATAATCTTTTCTATCCATTTAAAAAAATGCACCTCTAAAATGTTCAAAATGGCTACTTTTTGAAAAAAGCATCTACCTCTAAATACTTGTAACATGGGTAAAAGTATTTGGAAAACTGTTTTTGGAGACATTTTGCGAAGAAAAAACAATGATTAAGTAAGCCAAATCCAAAATAAACCAGTTTTACGTGGGACTTAAGCACTTTTGATAAATACCATATGGACCTAATTAGTTTTTAAAAAAAATCATCTGGACTTAAGCACAAGAAAATAAAAAACATCTGTATGAATGCGGCCATGTGCAAAGCCAAAAATTTAAATTTATTACAATGCAGTAGCAGAACAAGGAAAGAATGCGATTGGTTGAAAGGGACTTAAGCAATTTTGATTTACACTTACGATGGAACTTACTCACATTTGAAAAAATAGTTAAATTAAATAGGTTTTTTAATTTAATTAACATTAATTAAGCTCATTTATTTTGTTTAAACTACTTCTTTGTACGGTCAGTGTGTATTGCATTAAAAATCTGGAAAATTTTCGTCTATGGCCTTGGCACTTTGGATATATACCGATCATCTTCTTCTATCTTCTATATATATAAAATAGAGCTCTGTTAAATGTTTAGTCCTAATAGGTTTCTATATTTCGCAACGGATTGTCATGAAATTTATTATGTAATTGTTTTGAACATTTGTCGAGTTAAGTCGATATTTATTTTAAGTTAGTATCAAATAGTTTCTTTAATATAGACCATTATTTGTTCCCAAGTCAGCTTTTTATAAAATTTAGCTACTTAATGCAAAATGCTGCTTAAACTATAAGAGGTACATAAAAATTATGTAAAGAAAGATTATAGATCTTATCGTTTGCTAAAATAAAGTCAGTGGTGGCATATATCTTAAGTTAATAGTTTACCTGTAAAATGCATTTTTATATTAAAAATTTGTTCCCCTTATATTTGTTATTGTGAATATTTATGTTTTTCCTAGAATCAAAACCAAAGATTTTTTTACTTCGCTCGCTGTGATTTCCACCACACAAACACAAAGCAGAAAAGAGTGCGTATGAGCTTTGCGTTTGAAATTCTTTTTCATTTGCATAAATGTAACTACATATTACTAATTTGATCATCGAATCTTATAGTGTTGTATGGATGAGTTGGTTACAAGGGAAGATAAAGTAGTGTGGATGTAGGAAATAGTTTTTTTGAATAGTGGGTTCGAATCCCACTTGAAGCGGGACCAAATAATTTTTTTTTTTTTTTTATATATATTTTTTTTTATCGGTGTGGTGGAAAGAAAATAAATATACAACAAAAAACAAATACCGACAAAGGTGAATATAAAACATGCAAACACACAAAAGGCGTTATTATATATTACTAATGTGATAACGCTATTTTGTGAGGGTTTGTGGCTTAGTGAGTTAAAAAGGAGAGTAAATTTGTGGTTGTGCAAAGAAAATGTGAGTTTTTTTGGTGCCATGAGTTCGAATCCCACTACAGGTGAACCCACCAAGTAATTCTTTTTTTATACAAAAAATTATTTTTTTTATACTATTATGTAAAACTGTAACTTGATTTCATGGACATATGCCCATCAATAACTCAGATAATTTTTGGGTATATCTCCACAACCAGAGATTTAGTATAAGGATGTTAATTGGCAATGTAATGCCGCAGGAAAAAGGTCTGTGAAATTAAAAATCTGAGTCTTAGCTATGGAATATCTCACTATACATTTGTGGCACGTCTCTAAAAAACGTTATTTGTCAATGGCATTCTATGAAAAAAAAGGATAGGCGTGGCCTTTTCTGTTCAACTTTAATGCTTTTATATATATTTCTTAGAAACTATTTTTAGTTCAGAACTAAAATTTGGAATGATAATATGATTTGTCAATGGAATTTGGTGGGTAAAGTATGGGTAGACCTGAGTTAGTGACTGCTTCACCCTGGTTTTATAAGGTATATTTACTAAATTATTTGTGGTTAGAGAGTTTTGATTGCTAATGGAAAATGGTAGAAAAAAAATAAATGGAGTAAATAAAATATGCGTGACACCTCCCATGCAAAGAAAATGTTTGAAACTGTAAACTTGAGAAACCATTGCATTGTTTGTGTGTGAAGGCGGATGGTTACTAGTTGTTGTTGGGCTGAATGTGGAAGTGTTATGGCATACAAAGGAAATGCTTCAAAAGGTATATATGTATCTCTACCCTATTTAGCTAAGGCCCTAACACGCATTTTTCAGTATAAAGTTTTCGATGGATTATGATAAAAAATGTGCCCTGTACCGAAAATTTTAGAAACCTACACTGAAAACGTGCAACCTTTTTCTTTTAGTTTAAATTACAAATTCTCGAAACAGTACTCCAAATACAAAACTGTTTTTTGCTTCTCCTGTAAAATTTGAAAAATGCGTGTTAGGGCTTTAGGAAATTAACGCAGCGATATGGGGAACCATAATAAGGCAAGCAATCAAAATTTAGTTGTAAAGGATGTATGTTGATAGTTATTAGAGAGCCATAGTAAGAAAGATGGTGAAGGTTTGTATGTTAAGATGGGATGTTGATAGCAATAACTGAGAAAAATGTTGACACCATTAAACACGTGTAACTGGAACTACTCATGTAAATGATATAAATGATTAGTGCAATGATTCGATTTTGATCGGAGATTGGCACGCTACGCTCATATAGATATATCTCTTGCAAAAGTTTTAGTTTTTGTAATTTTTGCATTATCCCTACTTTGCCAGGTCTGGACAACGAAGCTTACCCAAGTCTACCCATACTTTTCCCACCAAATTCTATTGGCAAATCATATTATCATTCCAATTCTTAGTACTGCACTACAAATAGTTTCTAAAATATACAATAATGAAAATTCAGGCTATATGGAAAGTTCCTCGCCATCTTTTTCAATCCTAACCACATTTTTTTTTTTGTGACGTGGTTTTGTCAACCAACGTGGGTAAATGGTTCTGGAAATATATATATATAAAAGCATTAGATATATATATGAAAACTCAGATTATATAGGAGATGCAATGTCCCCTTTTTCAATTTCACAGACCTTTTTCCTCTGGCATTATATTGCCAATTAATATCCTTATACTAAATTTCTGGTTGTGGAGATATACCCGAAAATTATATGAGTATTGATGTGCATATGTCTATGAATAATAGTATGAAAAAAAATAATTATTATTATAAAAAAGAATCACTTGCTCCACCTGTAGTTGAATTCAAACTCGCGACACCAAAAAAACCCAGAATTCCTTTGCACAGCACAACCACAACTTTACACTTTTTTTTAACTCACTTAGCCACACACATTTATAAAATAACGCGATCACATTAGTAATATGTATTTGATAATGTATTATGTCTGTTTTATATTTACCTTTGTCTTTATTTCTTGTGTATTTATTTTTTTACACCACAAAAAAAAAAAAAAGAAAAAAAGAAAAATTTGGTCCGCTTCAAGTGAGATTTGAATCCACTATTCAAAAAAACTATTTCCAGCACCCCCTACTACTTTACCCTACCTCCTAACCAACTTATCTACACAACACTATAAAGTGCCTTGATCAAATTAGTAATATGTAGTTATAGTACATTCATGCAAATGAAAAAGAATTTAAAACAGAAAGCGCTCACGTATTCTTTTCGGGTTTGTGTAGTGGAAATCGCAGGGAACGAAATAAAAAAAAAATTTTGGGTTTGATTCTAGGAAAAAGAAATATATTTGCAATAACAAATGTAAGGGGAACAAATTTTTAATATAAAAATGCATTATACAGGTATACTATTAACTTTAGATATGTGCCACCACTGACTTTATTTTAGCAAACGATAAGATCTATAATCTTTCTTTACATAATTTTTATATACCTCTTTTAGTTTAAGCAGCATTTTGCATAAAAATAACTGTAAAAATCAATCGTGAGATCGCAGAAAGCGCAAACTGACCATATATTTTGTGTTTGTTCTTTCTTCAGGGCTGGCAATTAATTTTAAGAAAAAATAAATTTGCACTTATCTGTTAATTGAAATAGAATGATGGCTGCCTCTGGGCGGCCTGACGGGTTAGAGGGTTAAGATCGAAAATATTTTATCACGTATTTTTTATTATAAACATCAAATTAGTTCAAGTTTTTAAATAATTTAAGAATTATATATCATTTCAAGAAATGAATAAATAAAAAATCTATTCAAAGATGTTAAACTCGAATGACAAGAAAATAGACTTTAGATCAGAGGTTCTCAACTGTGCTCATCCTACGCCCCCTGGGGGGCGTAGACGGATTTGAAGGGAGGCGCGGAGATATTTCAATAAACAAATATTTGAATACTCTGTAATGCACCAAAATCATAATATTTTGTATTTAACAAAATAATTTCTCTTTTCATTCACATTATATGTTAAAAACTATAATATGCTCCTTTTAGTCTCACATTTTCCATTTCTGACTTAAGGTATGCACACACAGTTACGATTTTATTGGTGCGAATCCGCAACGTAAGAAATTAAAACAATGCAACCCTTTATTTCATATGAGAGTACGCACACATCTGCGATTTTGACGGATCGTTTTTTCGAACATTCACAGTTCCCCTCTTTTGTCATCCAGAAAACGCAAACTGCTGCGTTTTCATACCGACAAGTAACAAAATAAAGAAGAAGTGGAAGTGAAATGAAAAAAGTGAAGGAAAAGAAACAGAAATGTTTGATATTATTTTGTATATTAATACTTTTATTCTAATATTTATATTTAACTTAATAGTTAATTGAACTTGAGAACCACTGCTTTAGATGTTATTCCTTTTTACCACAGATATATTGGAACTAATTCTTCGGATGTCAGATTCTTATTCAGCGATCACGAAAACCTCCGAGTTACACGTTTCAAGCGAACTCGCTTATTTTTTCATCATCCGACATATTACTCCGCCATTTTGAATTTTGTAAATCTGATATCAAATTCGAATTCATCGACCCGAAAAACCTCTGACTACAAATTTTCAAGAGTATTCGGTTACTTTTTTTTTTTTCTTTTTAAAACACCTGCCATATTGGATCCGCCATTTGCAATTTCAAAAAGTATCATTTTGCATTTATAAGTAGACATAATATTCAACATTTTAAGCCCAGTAATTACTTTTTCCATTTTTGGAAAGAGGTGGTCTTCCTCTGAAGTAGAATGCCTCATATATATGTTCATCTCTACGACGCACAGTGGTGCGTTTGATCGATTCAGACGTGATAAATTCAAAGTCGAATTTAAGTTTTATTTTTATTGTTAGGCATTAACAGATCCCCACTGACCTTAAAATTCTTTATTATTATTATTATATTCTTTATTTCCCATTACTTGTAACATTTAATACAATTTTAGAGACCTTAGGTCAAAATAAAATTATACTATACTAACAATGACTATTTTCTATTGCCAAAACTTTCGAACTACATGACATGTGTCCATTATCACAGATTTTTGTATACTTTGGATAGTTGACTCTTTTAAATTCAAATTTTTAATACTGCCAGCCAAATTTTTCTCTATATTTCTGCTGAGTGGAACAGCTATGTCTACTAAGTATCCTTCTCGTGTCTTTTTGTTAATATAAGTTATGTCAGGCCAATTGTGTTCTCGACGGTGTGTTGTTTAAAGTGTCCTATCAAAGTATATTTTCACACTCTCTGTTTCGATGACTGGGTCAGGTTCATAAAGATAGTACCGAGGTTGCTTGGGTGCTATATTATTCTTCTTTAGAAGGTCGATGTGGATGATTTTGGCGACATCGTTGTGGCGTTTCAAATAGTCGCTTTGAGCCAGAGTGGAACATCTTGATATGATGTGATCAACTGTCTCTCCACGCGAGCCACACCTTCTACAAACGTCTTCGTGAGCATCCGGTTGTTTAACTATATATTTCATATAGTTTCTGGTTGGTAGTACCTTATCTTAAATAGCGAGCATTAAACCCTCAGTTTCGGAGTAGATGTTTCCATTGTTCAGCCAGTTGTTTGACAATTTTTGATCAACGTTTTGGTTGGTTAACGAATGGTAGTATCTTCCGTGTAAATGCTTTGATGCCCAATTCTCCAGTTTTTGGTTTTTTGATGCTGCATTAAATTCGATTGTAGATGCTTGTAGTTTTAGAGGCGTGTACTCGTTATCGATTGATGTAATTGCCCTTATAAGGTTTGACTCATCTCGTTTTTCATGGAAATATAATCGTAGGGACTTTAGCTGGTTTTCATGTAGCAATTGGAAGTCAATGAGCCCCCGTCCTCCATGTCTTCTGGGAAGTGTCATTCTTTCCAAGCACGCCTTAGGATGGTGTACTCTGTATTTCGTGAGAGTTGTTCTTATTTTCCGTTGAATATTGTTAAGCTCTGTTGTACTCCATCGAATGATTCCAAAGCTATATGTGAGTACTGGGATGGCGTATGTATTAATTGATTTAAAACGATTTTTTCCATTCAAGTGAGATTTCACAAGCTTATGGATTCTCCCAAAAACTTCGTTCTTCAGTTTGTCTCTAACTGCTTTTTGCCCAATTTTTCTGCTTTGCATAATACCGAGGTATTTGTAGACATCACCTTGAGCTAACTCACCTACTTCAAGGACTTCAAGTGGGTTCTGAGCTTGATGATATCTTCTCTCTAGTACTATCTAGTGTCTTGCACTTGTCAATACCGAACGACATTTTGATATCATTGCTGAAGGATTCCGTGATGCTTAGCAGGTGGTTTAGGTGGTAATTACTGCGTCTATTATTAGTTGTTCCTTGCATACTTTACTATTTTTTTGTATCCTTTTTGTTCATTTGTTATAATGTTTTGTTGTAGTAAATGGTTGTCTATCTTGTTGCATATAGCAGAGGTAATTATTTTGTATAGGATTGGCAAACACGTTATGGGTCTGTAGTTTGATGGATTGGTTCTTCTTTGGTTTAATGTATGTTTTGCCTATGGTTAAGAATTCAGGGAGTTTTTGTGGTTGGTTTATTATTTCGTTGATTACTTTGGCTAGGTGTTGGTGTGCGGTAGTAAACTTCTTATACCAAAAGTTGTGGATATTGTCTACTCCTGGACATTTCCAGTTGTGTGTTTTGTTGATTATTTCGGTTATTTGTTTTGTTGTTATTTCTATGTTCTCTTGAGGTTGTAGATCCTTCTGCCGTTGTTCTTCTTGTTGTATCCATGTAGCTGAGGTATTATGTTGTACTGGTGTTGACCATATTCCTTTCCAGTAATTAGTGATCTGTTCTTTTGTTGGTGGATTGATTTCTGGTGTATTTTTGGATGAAAGCTTTCTGTAGAAAACTTTTTCATTGTTTGTAATTAGTCTATTGTCTATCTTTCTTTGGTTTGATTCTTTGTATTTTGCGAGTCTGGCGGCATATACTTTTATTTTTTGTTTTTGTATATGGAGTATTTCTTCTGTGGATTTATTATGTTTTTGTTTTAAGATATTCATGTGTTTAATGATATTGCCGTTTTTGTATTGTGTTAGTCGTCCTAGATCTTTTCTGATGTCGTTAATTTTGTTCTCAATCCGGATTTGCCATTTTGGTTTTTGTGGACTATGAGGTTTTTTATTATGTGGTATGGGTTGCTGAGTGTTTATAATTATTGTGGTTATTGCAGCTATGTATATAGGTGTGTGGATGTCTTCTATTGCGGAGTTATTGTGTAAAAGAGTTGGTAATATGTGGTTGTTTATTATGTCAATATAGTTTTTGCTTCTTTTTTTATAATTAGTTTTGGGATTAGTGGGCGTGTAGTTGGCCCCACTCCTTCCCATTTTATCTTGTTTGAATGTATTTAATTTTCAAGTTTCCTTATTAAATCATTTTCTATGATTTCTAGGTTGTTGTTTGTTTCCGTTATGATTTGGTTTCTGTTAAAGCTTTGTTCTGGGTTATTGTTTTCATCGATATGGCTGTTACTTTCTGGATTACTATTTTGGTTTTGGGTGTTACTGTGTTCTTCCATTTGGATGCTTTCAGTGTTATTTGCTAGCTCGTTGGCTACTTGCTGTTTTATGTTTTCAATTTCTATGTCACTTAGAAGCCTATTTGTCACAATTGCTCTTTTCTGATCGGTTAGTCTTTGCGTTGTTATTTTGTTTTCATATTGTGGGAATATTTGTAAGAAAAGTCTATGGAATTCTGTGCGGTATCCTGTTTTTATTATATCTAATTTTGTTGATGTGTAGTTGCGGTGCATAATAGTTTTGTTCATTTCTATGTTCCATGTTATGCGTTGCCTGGGTTTTCCAGCCTTGGTGGTTGCAGGTTGTCCTTGCAACACACTTTCGGTGGATTGGTGTGTGGTTGCGGTGTCGGCATCTTGTTGAGCTGTTCATTACTCCGCCGTACTCGACCGTCACGGCGTTGGTCCGAGGCCAATCTAAATGAATTTGGAACCTTTTATCGCCCATGCGGGTGGTTGGCCCTTAATGAGGTTGGCTAGGGTCTGCATGATTGCCAAGCACGTCAGTGGTTACACCTCCCTTGCAGTTTGGTTTACAGTTTCCTTCTGGGTTCACAGTTTTCCTTCAGGGTTCACTGTTTTCCATCAGGCATACATTTTTTTGGTTTGTGCCAGCATGCTAGGCCATACTACTCAGGATCCGTGGGGATGCTGCAATGCTGCATCCATCTCTCCGCTATGAGAAGTGTCCTGGCGGGTTCTTAACTTGGGTCCGCGGGGTCGTCATTACCCGTCAACCTCCAATGGAGGATGCCCTTGCGGGTTTATTATTATTATTATATTCCCACGCCACTCTCCCCCCCCCCCTCACCCCGCCGCATACCGCGCGAGGCGGGGTCCATTTTCACTGATCACGACGGCACTACGAGTTGCAAGTCGTGTCAGCACTATTATTTTTTTTTATATTTAGTCTATTATTTTTATTTTGTTTTTTATTTTTAATGATTTAAAAACTTTCTCACTATATTACAGGTCTTCAGTATCACAGCTTTTTGAATTTTGTGATGAATCTTTGGTTTTATGTTTAAAAATTTTAGATTTGAAATGAAGGTTTTGTGTAGGATACCAGTTGCCGATATTATGAATGGTATTGTTTTAATTGTGTTTTGTTTCCATATTCGTTTGATTTCTTGTGTTAGTTCATAATATTTATCTATTTTTTCACAATATTTTTTGTGAATGTTGGTATCGTTAGGCGTGCTTATTTCTATTAGGTATGTGGTTTTGGTTATTTTATTTATAGGTGTGATATCCGGTCTATTGTTAAAAATGGTTTTATCTGTTTGTATTGTTCTATCCCAGTATATTTTATATGCTTCATTTTCTGCTATAGTTATGGGTTGGTATGTATAATATGGGTCTGTGTTTTTGGTTAGATTAAGGTATGTGGCTAGTTCTTGGTGTATTATTTTTGCAGCAATATTATGTCTTTCTGTGTAGTCCGTTCCGGCCAGAACTTGGCATCCGGATATTATATGGTCTATGGTTTCGGTTTGTATTTGGCATTTCCTGCATTTGTCATTGACTATGTTGGGGTCTTTTATTATATATTTAAGGTAGTTTTTAGTGGATATAACTTGGTCTTGTATTGCAATTAGAAAGCCTTCTGTTTCTGGATAGAGTTCCCCTCTACTTAGCCATGTATAGGAGTTATTCTTATCTATGTTGTCGTTCTGCACTGCATGTAGGTGTTTTCCGTGTAGTTGTTTTTGTGACCATATTACCTTATTTTCTTGTACTGTTGTCAGGTTAAATGATTGGTTGTAATTATGCAAGTTAAGTGGTGTGAAGTTTTTGTCTGCGAGAACTATTGCTTGATGTAAGTTACAAGTGTTATTGTGAAAGTATGTTCGAAGATTGTTAATTTGGCTATTGTGTAGGTTGGTGATATCTATGAGTCCTCTGCCCCCTTCTGCACGTGGGATGTTTATTCTTTGTATGCAGGAATTTGGACGTAACTTTCTGTGTTTCGTTAACTGTTTTCTCGTTGCTATTTCTAAGTTGTTTAGATCTGTGTTTGTCCAGTTTATTATTCCGAATGAGTATGTAAGTATTGATATTGCGTATGTATTTATTGCTTTGAACATATTTTTTGCATTGAGATATGTTTTTAGGATTAGATGGAGTCGTTTTTCGTATTGATTGATAATATGTTTTTTTATTGTGTTGTGATCCATTTTCGTGCTTTGTTGAAATCCTAAGTATTTATAGGTTTCATTCTCTTCCATGTTATCTAGTACTTCATTATTTAATGCTATATTCGTGTGTCTTTCAGTCAGGTCCTTTTTAAATCTAAATTCATAAGTACTTATACGTAACGAACAAAAATCAACATACAACAAACAAAAAGCAACAGGAAAAAGAAAGAAAAAAAACAACAGAGCATTGTCCCTTGGTAACGCTACCCGGGACATATGTAATCTCCGACATGTGCGGACCCTGTCGAGATGGAAAAACTCTATAATAATAATAATAATAATAAAAGAACAGGATCTTTATAAATACTTAGGTTTTCAGCAAAGTATAAAAATAGACCACACAACAATCAAAAATGAACTTAAAGCAGCATACTTGGAACGACTAACTAAATTAACAAAAACTTACTTAAATTCCAGAAATCTATTTAAAGCCATAAATACATTTGCAATACCACTACTCACATACTCATTTGGAATAATCAAATGGAGTAACACCGATATTGAAAACATAAAAATAGCCACCAGAACAAAACTGACCAAATACCAAAAACATCATCCACATGCATGCAAGGAGCGTATCACGATCCCCAGAAAAGAAGGTGGTAGAGGACTGATAGACATCCAAAACCTACACAATAACCAAATAACCAATCTAAGAAACTATTTCTATACCCAAACAACAACATTACATCAAGCAATAATAAAAGCAGATAATGATTACACCCCACTAAACCTTAATAATCGGAACCTTATAATAAATAATCAAACAATAGAAGAAAGTAAAACAATATGGAAACAAAAACAATTACATGGAAAACACCCACACATAGTAGACAACAATAACATAGATAAACAAAATACATACACATGGCTGATAAAAGGTGAACTACAACCGGAAACAGAAGGGTTTATAATAAGTATACAAGATCAAATAATAGCAACAAGAAACTACAGAAAGTACATAATTAAAGATCCAACCATCACAACAGATAAATGCCGAAAATGCAACATATACACAGAAACAATAGACCATATCACATCAGGATGCCCAATACTTGCAGGATCAAAATACACACAAAGACATGATACAGTAGCCAAAATAATCCACCAAGAAATCATAAACAATCTTAACATCTCTAACAATAGAATACCATATTTTGAATACAAGCCCGAAACAATAATAGAAAACGAAACCTTCAAAATATACTGGGACAGAACAATACTTACGGATAAAACAATAGCATGCAATAGACCAGATATCACGATAATAAATAAAAAAGATAAAACAACCCAGCTTATTGAAATAAGTGTACCCAATGACAACAATATACATGACAAATACATAGAAAAAATAGAAAAATATACTGAACTTGCACAAGAAATCAAAAACATCTGGAAACAAAATGAAGTAAAAATAATACCATTCATAATTTTTTCTTGCGATTGTATAATTTAGAAATGCTGTGAATTAAAAGCTTTAAAAATACATGCATTTAATTAATTTTTTCTTTAATACATATATAAAAAAATTTGTGTTTAACACTTTTATAAGAAAAAAATTTAGTGTTTTTTTTTAAAGAAAATACGAGTTTTTTCTTCATTTTAGCGGACTTTTAAAAACAAAAATTGGCCATATTGCCAATTACTGCTGTAATTTTTGTGTTAAAATTATTTAGAAGATCACGCAGATGGCTCACTTAAAAATGACAGAGGTGATAATTTCATGTTTTAACTTTATTTATATTTTTTAAATTTTTTTAGAGAACATCCAAGAAATTCTCAATTCGATCCAATATTTTCTCCATTTTATGCCACTTTTTTGGGCTGCCTTTATTCCATTGCTTATTTTGCTTCGTCAACGCTTATAAATCTATAAAGAATAAAACAATTCATAAGAAGTGTACAAAATGTTAACAGTTAATAGATTACTTTTCGTTGACCAAGTCCGGATTCTCCTCAAAATAATTTATGAGGTGCTCTTTATCGACTTCGCTTGCTCTTTTTGCACGTCGCTGCGTTTTGTTTAAAATTGCATATAACACTTCATTTATTTTAGCGTTAATTATTTTGTCACTTTAAAGCAAAACAAGAATCGCGATAACGCCGAACGAGAATTGACCTTCAGAATAATTCCGATCAAGTAAATGAATCATCATCGGGTTTAACTTCCTTATATGTTTGCTCAGAAAGAGAAATTGAGTTAGAACACCTGTTTTACGGTTTAAAAGAAAATTGATGACTTTGAAGTCACTTATTTTTTGAAAAATCATCCGCAAATTTTGAAAATCTGAAATTCGTATTTAGCGTCCCAAAAAACACCCGAGTACAAATTTTTAAGCGTATTCGGTAACTTTTTGTTTTTTTTTTAAAGCACCGCCATATTGTATATTTCATTTGAAATTTCAAAAATTTAAATAAAATAAAAAACAATTCAAATTTTACTCGTAATAATATATATAAATGATCAGCAAGCATATCGAACTCGATTTAGCCATGCCCGTCTGTCCTTCCATCCGTTTGTCTGTGTCAGTGCTGCCATATTTTATATTTTTTTGGGCAAAAACTGTAAAAAATAAACTGTGTTTTGGAAAAAAAAACTGTAATCTAAAAAAAAAAAAGTTTTATGGGGAAAGTTTCTCAGTCACTTGCCCATCATTCCACTACACATCCAAAACTTAATAGGTCCAATAAATAAAAGTTTTCCCATTTCGCATGCTTGGGAGATGCTACGCTTTCTTGAATGGGGCAGACATTTTAAGTCCTATCACTTCTGACAAATCTAATGCAATAATGATGCAATATTTGTAAAAAAAAGTTCGCTCATTAGGCATGATTCGGAAATAAAAAACAAACGAACAAATTTTGTATTAATAGTTAAAAAATTAAATGAACATTCCTAAATCCGATTTTTTAAGTTGTCATAGTTCACCAGTAATCAATATAACAATTTTAAAAGCTCTAAAAATAGTTTGATCAATATTTTAGTACATTTACCTTAATGCCTCAAAATTTGTTAATTTTTTATAATTTTTTCCACGTTATTTTGAATTTTAGTTTTACTAGTAGGTATTAATTTGGGGAAATATTCTTTAAACATTCGCTACTTGCAACTGCTGCCTGGTCTTCTATTACATCGTTGGGCGGACCTGGCAAAGTAGGGGTAATGCAAAAATTACAACAACTATAACTTTTGCAAAAGTTATATCTATATGAGCGTGCCAGCCTCCGATCAAAATCGAATCATTGCACTAATCATTCATATCATTTACATGAGTAGTTCCACTTCCACGTGTTTAATGATGTCAAAATTCTACTCAGTTATTGCTATCAACATCCCATTTTAACATACAAACCTTCACCATCTTTCTTACTATGGCTCTCTAATAACTATCAACATACATCCTTTACAATTAAATTTTGATTGCTTGCCTTATTATGGTTCCCCATATCGCTGCCTTAATTTGTTAAAGCTATAACACGCTTTTTCAAATTTTACAGGAGAAGCAAAAAACATTTTTGTATTTGGAGTACTGTTTCGAGAATTTGTAATTTAAACTAAAAGAAAAGATTGCAAGTTTTCAGTGTAGGTTTCTAAAATTTTCGGTACAGGGCACATTTTTTATCATAATCCATTGAAAACTCTATACTGAAAAACTGATGTTAGAGCTTTAGCAAAATAAGGCAGAGATATATATATACCTTTTGAAGCATTTCCTTTGTATGCCAAAACACTTCCACATTCTGCCCAACAATTACTACTAACCCTCGGCCTTCACACACAAACTGCCAGTGTGTTCTTTGCAATGGTTTCTCAGGTGTACAGTTTCAAACATTTTCTTTGCATGGGAGGTGTCACGCATATTTTATTTATTCCATTAATTTTTTTTTTCTGGCATTTTTCATTGGCAATCAATGCTCTCCTACCATAAATAATTTAAGAAATATACCGTATAAAACCGAGGTGTAGCAGTCACTAACTCAAGTCTACCCATACTTTACCCACCAAATTCCATTGACAAATCATATTATCATTCCAAATCTTAGTACTGAACTAAAAATAGTTTCTAAGAAATATATATAAAAGCATTAGAGTTGAACGGAAAAGGCCACGGCTATCCATATTTTTTCATAGAATGCCATTGACAAATAACGTTTTTTAGAGACGTGCCACAAATGAATACTGAGATATTCCATGGCTAAAACTCAGATTATATAGAAGATGCCATGTCCCCTTTTTTCAATTTCACAGACCTTTTTCCTGCAGCGTTACATTGCCAATTAACATCCTTGTACTAAATCTCTGGTTGAGGAAATATACCCAAAAATCAAGTTACAGTTTTATATAATAGTATAAAAAAAATTAATTACTTGTATAAAAAAAGAATCACTTGGTGGGTTCATCTGTAGTGGGATTCGAACTCATGACACCAAAAAAACTTGCAATATCTTTGAACAAACACAGCTCTAATCTCCTATTTAACTCACTAAGCCACAAACATACAAAATAGCGTTATCACATTAGTAATATATAATAATTCCTTTTGTGTGTTTGCATGTTTTATATTCACCTTTGTCGGTATTTGTTTTTTGTTGTATATTTATTTTTTTTCCACCACACCGAAAAAAAAAATATATATATATTGAAAAAAAAAAAATCTTTTGATATGCACCAAGTGGGATTCGAACTCTCTATTATACAATTCCTTCCTAAATGCACTACTTTCCTTCTAACCAACTCATCCACACACCACCATGAAATATGGAATACTGTGATCAAATTAGTAATATGTAGTTACATTCATTCAAATGAAAAAGAATTTCAAACGCAAAGCTCATACGCATTCTTTTCTGCTTTGTGTTTGTGTGGTGGAAATCACAGGGAGTGATTTAGAGGAGAAATGAAAAGAAATGAAATAAAAATCATTGTTATTAGTTCTAGGAAAAACATAAATATTTATGTACAATAACAAATGTAAAGCGAACAGATTTTTAATATAAAAATGCATTTTACAGGTAAACTATTAACTTTAGCTGTGTGCCACCACTGACTTTATTTTAGCAAACATTAAGATCTATAATCTTTCTATACATAATTTGTATGTACCTCTTATAGTTTAAGCAGCATTTTGCATTAAGTAGCTAAATTTTATAAAAAATCTGACTTTGGTCCAAATAATGGTCTATATTAAAGAAACTACTTGAAATTAACTTAAAATAAATATCGACTTAACTCGACAAATGTCCAAAGCAATTGCATACTAAATTCCATGACAATCCGTTGCGTAATATAGAAACCTATTAGGACTAAACATTTAACAGCCTCTATTTTATATATATAGATTTATAGGTTTTGTTGAAATACAATTACAATTTAATGATAACTAAAACATATCTAACTGTATTCTGCATATTATTGCAAAAACTGTAAAAAGTGTAAAATTTAAGAATAAACTGTAATATCTGAGGGAAATCTGTAAAACTAGGTGAGGACCGAAAAAACTGTATTTTTCAGATGGTATGGTATGGCTTCGAAGCCATACAATAGATGGACAAAAATAGAAGGAGTTGTTTGATTTTAATGAAAATTTACATATATAGTAATTTTGGGTCACTGAGCTCAGAAACGAAAACAGTTTTCTTCCAGACCCTACCATTTTTTCAGAAATCCATATTTTGTCCGATCTAAAAAATTTTTTCAAAATTACTAAAGAAAATGTTGATTAGAAGTATTTTTTTTTCCAAATTTCTAACAAATTAGACTTAAGAGCTTGAAAATTAATTTCCTTTTCGAAGATATTTTAAAAATATTGTATAATTTGGGAAAATTTTTAAAAATTGCATACTTACTAATTGTTATTTGAAATAGCTTTTAACTAAATTATTACAACAAAAAGTATTGAAATTTAATATATTTGATTTATTTTTATCGTCTGAAGAATTTTCTGTTGAAGAATCAATAAACGATTCAAAAAGATGTACATTTTGTTCTGACTGCCCGCTGCTAATGTTGTATAACTCGATGTCATTACTCCAAACAATTTTATTTTTTGATTTAATAGACCGCCTTAAAGATATTCGCAAATCGGAAACCACAAGATATTTTCGTAATATGTGTTATACGAAATTTTCGAATATTCTTGTGACTCGCTTCCAAAGATTCCTCGGAAGGACAACCTTCAGAAATAAAAGACTTTATTGAACATATATGCGTGTATTTTGCAGACTGGGGATTTAGTGAATAAATTTCGCTCTTCACTACTTTTAGTGCCAATGGGAGTAAGGCTCCATTACCACTAAACCTTTAGTGGTAGTGGAAATAAAAATCAACTACCACTAAACCTTTAGTGATAGTGGAAATAAAAATCTACTACCACTAAACCTTTAGTGGTAGTGGAAATAAAAATCAACTATCACTAAACGTTTAGTGGTAGTGGAAATAAAAATGAACTATCACTAAACGTTTAGTGGTAGTGGAAATCGAAACCAACTACCACTAAACTAGTGAAAATTATTCCCCACTACCACTAAACGTTTAGTCATAAGGAGAGAGAGCTCAATCGGAGACTTATTGGAAGTTAAAATTGTATTGCACTAAGTTGAACTCGTACAATATAGATTGTCACCCCAAAGCCTTATATAAATGTTTACAGCATTTGAGACTAATGAACCTCCCTCATATCTAAGCCCTTTAGACCCAAAAAGTCCAATCTGTAAAATTATGAAAACAACATCAAATAGTGTGTATTTCGTCATCTAAAATCCCAAAATTAGTAATTACACATTTTATTTCTTTACAGGAGAAGCAAAAAACATTGTAAAATGAAAAATATTATAGATTTAAGAAGAATGAAATTGTGAAAGTTTAGTATCACTTAGTTACTTCAAGATATTCAAATATTTTGTTTTCTTTTTACTTCAAGTGTGTAAATACTTCTATTTGCTTAATTAATTCCTGTACTTGTAGTTACGGCCTTTTGAACGCGTAATTTGAGCAAATGCATCATAATTAAACAAAAAGTCGATGACGATATGTACTGCTAACTGTTGTTTTTTTTCCAATATAGAAGTCGTTCATAGACCAATGTGATCAACTCTATTTTCTATTTGTTCCATGTGTTTGTACTAAACCACTTGATTAATACATAATTTTAAATACAATAGAAAAATAATAATATGGTAAAACAATTTATGGAAAATGAAAAAAAAATTTTTTTTATCGAAATTGCACTTTCTACAAAGTATTTAGTATAAGAAAAAGGTTAATATATTCATTCAATCAAGCATTTATACATTTTTTTACAATGCATTTCAATTTGACCTTCAATTAAACTCTCTACACTTACCACTAAGTGGTAGTGAGGAATAATTTCCACTAGTTTAGTGGTAGTTAGTTTTGATTTCCACTACTACTAAACGTTTGGTGGTAGTGACATTTTATTTCCACTACCACTAAAGGTTTAGTGGTAGTTAATTTTTATTTCCACTACCACTAAAGGTTTAGTGGTAGTTCATTTTTATTTCCACTACCACTAAACGTTTGGTGGTAGTTAATTTTTATTTTCATTACCACTAAAGGTTTAGTGGTAGTTAATTTTTATTTTCACTACCACTAATGCTTTAGTGGTAGTTAGTTTTTATTTCCACTACCACTAAAGATTTAGTGGTAGTGAAAACTATAGTGCAGTCGAAATTTAGTGATTAGATCACCAGTCTGATAATAATGTTATATTTATCTTTATATAGTAAAGGTTTTCCATTAGGGACATCACAATTTTATCTATTAACTAGCTGACCCGGCAGACGTTGTTCTGCCCTTTCTACGAAGAAGCGGGAAAATTGAAGTTTATTTCAATGAAGAAGAATGAAGTTTCTTGGTGTTTAAAATTGAACATTGGTAATGGCACTTCAAGCTTAAAGGACGTACATTGAATTTGGTAAAAATTCTAGATTTAAAAATGAGGCATTAAAATTGGCATTTTTAAAACTATTTATTTTGCAGAAGAATATCAAAGACCGTTCTAGAATCTATTATAGACTTTATTACAGCACCACCTATCGGATTTTGACATAGCTAGGCAGGTTCTTGAGATAGTTCATAAATTAGTAGAAATAATAGAAAACAATAAAAATAATTAAAAATTGTAGTAAAAAAAAACTGTAAAAAAGTAGTAGTAGAAAATAAGAAAAAATATATTAAAAAAGTAGTAGAAAAAGTACTAATATAGTACTAGAAAACATTGGTTGAAAAAGTAGTAAAAGATAAGAAAATTTTGCAGAAAAAAAGAAGTTTAATAGTAGTAGAAAATAGTAGTAGAAATAGTAGTAGAAAATAAAAGTGAAGCATGGTGCCACACCCAACAAACTGAAAGAATTTAAATTTTAGTACCGTACAGTAAATGCCTCCTTAGATATCTCATAATGGAAATTCAGGTTATTTGGAAGATGCCACATTATTTTACTAGCTGACCCGGCAGACGTTGTTCTGCCCTTTCTACGAAAAGCGGGAAAATTGAAGTTTATTTCAATGAAGAAGAATGAAGTTTCTTGGTGTTTAAAATTGAACATTGATAATGACAATTCAAGCTTAAAGGACTTACATTGAATTTGGTAAAAATTCTAGATTTAAAAATGCGGCATCAAAATTGACATTTTTAAAAATATTTAATTTGCAGAAGAATATCAAAAACAATTCAAGAAGTTATATCTAATTCCAAAAACTGTTTAAAAAAATGGACATATTTGCTATTTATTATAAAAATAGAATTTATTACAGCGCCACCTATCGGATTTTGACATAGTTAGGCAGATTCTTGAGATATTTCATAATAATAATAAAAAATAGAAGTAGAAAAAACAGTAAAAAAGTTGTAGAAAAAAACAATAAATTGTAGAAAAATGTAGTAAAAAAGTGGTAAAAAGTATAAGTAGATAAAGTAGTATATATAGTAATATAAGAAGAAAATGTTGGAAAAAATAAATTAAAACAGTGGTGGAAAATAGAAATAGAGCATGGTGCAATACCTTCTAATCCAACAAACTGAGAGAATTTTTTAAATCCCGTATTGAAATATAATATTTCCATACTAAGATATCCCGTAATGAAAATTCAGGTATATGGAAGGTGTCACACCCCCTTAGTCAACTCACCCATTTTTTTGTTGTAGCATGGCATTGCCAATTCCCGTTATTGTACCAAATTTCTGTACTGTGCTATAAATGGTTCTTGAGATATACCCAAAAAAACTATTAGGATTGTATGGGAGGTGCCACGCCTACTTTTCTAAAAGCCATTATGAATAGCTATATTTCATCCTCCCACCCAAGAAAATATATTCTGCATATATGACTTCGATCGGCCCAGTCGTTCAGAAGTTACACGATGTACACACAAAACTCTACGATTATATATGGGTCGCTCCATGTCAGATTTACAACTAAAATTTTAATTTCAACCAAAATTTTTTCTTGCATTCTTGAGAAGAAGTTATTCGACACGTATTTTTTTATTTCAATGTGATGTTTTTTATTTACAAGTTATGATACTTTAAAGTCTTGGAGTTGTAAAAATTGAACGTTTTTCAGTCCCTCATTACTCAAAAACTAACCGTTGTAGGAAAAAATTTCCAACAACAAATAAAAGTTCGTATATCGCAAAAACTTATCGAAAAAATATGAACATAAAATTGTTTTTGATATTCAACATATGAATTCTGGAAATTTTATAAACAAATTGAATTTTTCCAAACTTGGACACTTTTTTAAAAAATTTTTTTAACTTGCAAATATTTATTAATGTGTTAGGAAAATTGTGTAAAAATTTCAGAGTGGGATGATAGTTTTCGAGATATTCAAATAATAAAAAACAACTACTACTAAAGTCGTCTGGCTTCGAGCGGAGCGCACATGAATTGAAATACGTTGAAATGTACTTATTGCCTCTTACTATATTTCGTTCGCCTACTTTTGTCGTTCGTTTAGTTTATATCGTCATTTAAAATCCAAAAAGGCGTAATTAAATATTTTATTTTTTTACAGGAGGAATGAAAAATATTATAGATTTAAGAAGAATGCAATTGTGTAAGTTTAGGATCACTTAGTTACATATTATTATTAGAGAATATGAAGCTGAAACCTAATTGTTCATATTTAAAGTTTGACTTTTTTCTTCATTGCTAACTCAACAGTTAAAGATTTGTTTATCAGGCTTATTGAAACGTCCTTTTTGTCGAAATGAGAGCAGGCAAATCATACGGCGTTTTGGAACCCTCCGCGGTTCCTCATCAGTGGTCTTTGTGATGTTACCGAGAATTACAAGGGGTTTGTTTTCAAGTGTTTTCATTGAACAATAAGTATTTTGTTTCCTTTTTCATTCAAGTGTGTAAATAGGTCTATTTGCTTATTAAATTCATACGGCCTTTTGGATTTCGTTATTAAAACCGTTACTTTTGGGCGTAGTAGTTTAAAATTTTACAGAAACATTCAGTTTAGGCAAGTGCATCATAATTATTCAAAAGTCGATTTTGAAAATTTGCATAGTTATGGCTTTTTGGATTTTAGATGATGATATGTAAAACAGAAACAGAATTCGTAAATTTGTTGTTGTTTTGCATGTAAACCAAACCAACGGGTCACACAAAGTTCAGAATCTAAAGTAAGTTTAGAGTAAAGTTTTCTGCTATTTACATCTGAACTATAATAGATATTCGTTATCATCGGTCTCTGAGATTTCATGACCTTCATTATCTGTGTTATTCAGTGTTTTTTTCAAAACTCCTAGACGCGATAAAACTATGTATAATTAGAAGCGAATTTTGAAATTGTACTCACAAATATCACTGGCACTAATATATTTTACTAGCTGGGCTTTGCCCAGCTTCGTTGTCCGGACCTGGCAAAGTAGGGGTAATGTAAAAATTACAACAACTAAAACTTTTGCAAGAGATATATCTATATGAGCGTAGCGTGCCAGTCTCCGATCAAAATCGAATCATTACACTAATCATATCATTTACATGAGTAGTTCCACTTCCACGTGTTTAATGGTGTCAACATTCTTCTCAGTTATTGCTATCAACATCCCATCTTAACATACAAACCTTTACCATCTTTCTTACTAAGGCTCTCTAATAACTATCAACATACATCCTTTACAAATAAATTTGTATTGCTTGTCTTACTATGGTTCCCCTTATCGCTGCCTTAATTTGCTAAAGCCTTACACGCATTTTTCAAATTTTACAGGAGAATTTCGAGAATTTGTAATTTAAGCAAAAAGAAAAGATTGCAAGTTTTCAGTGTAGATTTCTAAAATTTTCGGAACAGGGAACATTTTTTATCATAATCCATCGAAAACTCTATACTGAAAAATGGATGTTAGGGCCTTAGCAAAATAAGGCAGAGACTTATATACCTTTTGAAGCATTTCCTTTGTATACCAAAAAACTTCCACATTCTGCTCAACAACTACTACTAACCATCAAACACAAACTGCCAGTGTGTTCTTTGCAATGGTTTCTCAGGTATACAGTTTCAAACATTTTCTTTGCATTGGAGATGTCACGCATATTTTATTTATTCCATTCATTTTTTCTACCCTTTTCCATTGGCAATCAAAGCTCTCTAACCACAAATAATTTAGGAAATATACCTTATAAAACCCAGGTGGAACAGTCACTAACCCAAGTCTACCCATACTTTACCCACCAAATTCTATTGGCAAATCATATTATCATTCCAAACCTTAGTACTGCACTACAAATAGTTTCTAAGATATACAATAATGAAAATTCAGGCTATATGGAAAGTTCCTCGCCGTGTTTTTCAATCTTAACCACTTTTTTTTTTGTGGCGTGGTTTTGTCAACCAACGTGTGTTCTGGTTCTGGAAATATATGTATATAGAAGCATTAGAGTTGAACGGAAAAGGTCACTCCATATTTTTTCATTTAATGCCAAAATAACGTTTTTTAGAGACGTGCCACAAATGAATACTGAATATTTCATAGCTAAAACTCAGATTATATAGGAGATGTAATGCCCCCTTTTTTCAATTTCACAGACCTTTTTCCTGTGGCATTATATTGCCAATTAATATCCTTATACTAAATTTCTGGTTGTGGGGTTATACCCGAAAATTATCTGAGTTATTGATGGGCATATTTCCATGAATAATAGTATGAAAACAAAATAATTATTTGTTTAAAAAAGAATAACTTGGTCCACCTGTAGTTGAATTCGAACTCGCGACACCAAAAGAACTCAGAATTCCTTTGCACAACCAAAATTTTACACTTCTTTTTAACTCACTCACCCAAAAACATTTGTAAAATAACGCGATCACATTAGTAATATGTATTTGATAATGTATTATATCTGTTTGCATGTTTTATATTTACCTTTGTCTTTATTTCTTGTGTATTTAATTTTTTACACCAAAAAAAATAAAAAAAAAATTTGGTCCGCTTCAAGTGAGATTTGAACCCACTATTCAAAAAATTATTTCCAGCATCCACTAGCTTACCCTACCTCCTAACCAACTTATCTACACAACACTGTGAAGTGACGGGATCAAATTAGTAATATGTAGTTATAGTGCATTCATGCAAATGAAAAAGAATTTAAAACAGAACTTGTGTTTGTGTAGTGGAAATCGCAGGGAGCGAAATAAAAAAAAACTTTGGGTTTGATTCTAGGAAAAAAAAAATATATTTACAATAACAAATGTAAGGGCAACGAATTTTTAATATAAAAATGCATTATACAGGTGAACTATTAACTTTAGATATGTGCCAAAACTGACTTTATTTTAGCAAACAATAAGATCTACAATCTTATCATACATAATTTTAATATACCTCTTTCAGTTTAAGCATTGCGAAATATAGAAACCTATTAGGACTAAACATTTAACAGCGCTCTATTTTATATATATACAAGATATATATAAATATTTGTAAATAAACAATTTTTCCATGACCAAATTGATAGCATACTATATTTTTATATTTATGTGATGAAAGTATAGTATTTGCATATTGTATATATTGTCTTTGTAGGTATTTTTGTTGTATATTTACTTTTTTTACATCGATGAAAAACAAAAAAGGAAAAAACAAAAAGAATATAAGAAAAAAACAAATGATTTGCTATTAGTGGGATTCGAACTCAATACAACATCCCCTACTAATTCCCTTTACTTTCTTCACCCTTCACTTTAATACTCTCATCCACACACCACCATGTAAATTCTTGATTAAATTAGTAATATATAGTTACATTCATTCAAATGAAGAATCATATAAAACAAAAGCTCGCATTCTATTGTTTTGTGTTTGTGTGGGAGGGAGATAGAGGAGAAATGAAAAGAAATAAAATCAAAATCATTGTTATTAGTTCTAGGAAAAACATAAATATTTACAATAACAAATGTAAAGGGAACAAATTTTTAATATAAAAATGCATTTTACAGGTAAACTATTAACTTTAGATGTATGCCACCACTGACTTTATTTTAGCAAACGATAAGATCTATAATCTTTCTATACATAATTTGAATGTACCTCTTATAGTTTAAGCAGCATTTTACAAAAATTTTTAAAAAAATTGACTTTGGTTCAAATATCGATCTATATTAAAGAAACTATTTGAAATTAACTTAAAATAAATATCAACTTAACTCGACAAATGTCCAAGGCAATTACATACGAAATTTCATGACAATCCGTTGCGAAATATAGAAACCTATTAGGACTAAACATTTAACAGCCTCTATTTTATATATATAGATTTAAAAGATAATGATATCTAATAAATTTTTAAGTTTATAAAAGAATTGTTTTAATTTGAATTATTTACCTAAGCATATAGATTATACATCAAATCCCTATATATGGCTATACATATGTGAGCTTATGTATATGTCATTCAGTTGGCTTAACTGTTTACACATCAAATATCAAGCGTGCCTTGCACGCATCCATTTGTTTTTTTTTTCTCCCATGTAATAATACGCAAAGAAATAGTAATGTTTTGTAAGTTTTCATTTATTCATTGCTTATGAATTTATTGAATTTCATAAAATAAAAGCAGAAAAATATATTCAAAAGTATCTACATGCATGTGCATAACAAAAAAGAAATCAAACAAAATACATAAAATCAAAACAAAACGTTTTTTATATTTGTATATAAAGAATATATAAAATACTGCAAATGTTGAATGTTACTTGCCAAAAGAAATGTAAAATAATTATTCCATCAAACATCGCCAACCCATCCACTCATACCTTTTTGTCCGGTGTACCGGTTGCCAACCGTTGCGTTCGCTTCATCGATATGGCATCTCATAAATAGTTTCTAGCTTTTTACGTTCCAAAAATTCGAAGAGCGAATTGTGACCTCTTTGTAATCTATACTCTTTGGCTAAGTTCACAAGAAGTTCCACTTCTGCCTTGTGTTCGTTAATACACAATTTAGTTTTTTTAGTAGGCTTTTCAAAAAGATGCTTATTTTTACCAAACTATGGCAGAGCATTTAGTGAACAAAAACCTATATAAATTTTATTAATATTCTTACCAGCACAAAATTTAAAAATATTATAAAATTTGTGGATTTCTTATTCCAATTGCTAAGACTTTGTATGAAAATACTTTCACTCTTTGTGTTTTCACTCATTACTGATTAATTTGAAATAATTGATATACACACTAGAAACACATACCAAAGGTAGGATACCATGTCCGATACTAAGCGCATATCTGCCAGTGCAATAATAGGCCATAACTATCGTTTTATTCACGTGGGCCTAATTAGGCCCAGGAGGTTATGTTACCGCCTCCCGGAGAGGTGCCCATCCTAGAGTTAATAATTGACAAAAAAAAGTCAACGCTGCGTGCGTATTGTGTTTTGAGAAAAACTAAGATCGAGCTTTTTGGCAGAAAAAAACAAACGATATAAAGCGAATAAATGTCATACCAAAACACTCAGCCGCAAAGCCTGATTGTGTTTTAGGCATAATGCGCGCAGCAGTGTGTTATTTGAATTGGAATATATGTATTTTGTTTTATTTCAGTATGTGTATGTGTTTGCGTAGGAATAAATAAGTGATTTTATATTTCAGAAGTTTTGACTTTTCTCTTGTGAATACAATAGCTCTTCATGATCTTATTTACACTTGTAAGTGGGGAATGTAAGGAACATTTTTGTATTGAAAATGATTTTGCGGAACAATAAAATCATGCTCTTACATTTTACACATTTGAAATTTTGCCCATACCGTGAGCTAAAATGTTTACACATCAAAAATGCGAACAACATAGATAGAAATAACTTAGAGCTTATTTCTTCAGGAATGCGTTCTTTAACTATTTCTCCCCTTAAAAAAAAAGAAAATAACTCTGGCTAGGGAGGAATTACGGCACCAACAATTATATTATATAAATTCTTATAACAATTGCGCAAGTGATGTATGGATACGTTTAAGAATTGCAAAATTAATTTAAATTTATTATGAATTTATTTTAATTTTATTTTTGAAGTGAAATTTCTTTAGCGAGGGTTAATCGAAAATTTTGCAACGGAAGTCGCGTTATTGTTGCAATTATCCGAAACTAATAAGAAACAAAGTTATGCTGTTGTTAATGTTTATTATTATTATTTTAGTGTTAGTGTTATTAGGACTAAACATTTAACAGCCTCTATTTTATTTATATAGATTTCCTACAAGGAGAGCACAACAGTTCACCCGGTTCCTAAAATTTAGGTTTTCAAGAATCGAAGCAGAAACATGTAATTTATTATTTAAAGGGTTACAGCAACTAAATTTAAATTTAACTAATGCAGACATTTTTTTGCTGTTGACCGCGTAGAAACTCGAACGAAGCAAAAAATGGACGTGAAACTGTAAAACCAGCCTTAATGAAAACTTTCTGTATTTCGTTCCTGTTCGTTTAGATAACATGAAAAACAACAACAAATTCACGAATTTTTTTCTATTTCATATATAAACTAAACAAACATCAAAAGTTAGAGAAAGTGGTAGTAAGTACACTTTAATGTATGTAAATTCATGTGCGCGCCATTCGAAGCCACACGACTTTAATAGTAGTTGTTTTGTTATTATTTGAATATATCGAAAACTATATCTCATCCCACTCTGAAATTTTTACAAAATTTTCCTAACACATTAATAAATATTTGCAGACTAAACAAATTTTAAAAAAAAAGTGTCCAAGTTTGGAAAAATTCCAGAATTTATAAAATTTCCAGAATTCATTGTTGAATAACAAAAATAATTTTTTGTTTATATTTTTTCGATAAGTTAGTGCGATATACGAACTTTTATTAGTTGGAAAATTTTTCCTACAACGGTTAGTTTTTGAGTAAGTAATAATTGCTGAAAAACGTTCAATTTTTACAACTCCAAGACTTTAAAGTATCGTAACTTCAAAATAAAAAGCATCACATTGAAATAAAAAAATACGTGTCGAATAATATATTTTCAAGAATGCAAGAAGATTTCGGTCATATGACCACAACGAGCCCGTTTACAGCGATCGATTCTTTGAACTCAATTTTCCACCACTCTCGCACACATTTCGACCGGAACGTTGGCATAGACCAGTGACTTGATATAGCCCCATAAAAAGAAATCCAATGGCGTTAAATCGCATGAACTAGGCGGCCATTCCACCGGACCATTTCTCGAGATAATACGTTCACCGAATTTGCCTTTCAATAAATCGATTGTGACGCGTGCTGTGTGGCTAGTGGCACCGTCTTGTTGAAACCACATATCGTTGATGTCAAGTTCATTCAATTCTGGCTACAAATAATTTTCCAAAATAACACGATAGCGCTCTCCATTGACGGTAACATGACGGTCGTTTTCGCTGTAAACGAGCTCGTGGTGGTCATATGACCGAAATCGAAATTCATTCATAAAATGTAATGCTTGCACTACACCCACAATAAATTTGAACTCAATATCTCAAAAAATTCTGTGTTTTATTAATAGATAAAATTGTTATGTCCTTAATGGAAAACCCTTTATAATCGTAGAGTACGTTTGTAATCGTGTAACTTCTGAACGACTTGACCGATTGAAGTCATATTTCCAGAATAAACCTATTTGCTTTGACGAGAGGATGAGGCACAGTTATTCATAAAGGCTTTTGGTAAAGTAGGCGTGACACCTGTCATACAATCCTAATGCTTTTTTGGATATATGGGTGGGGTTGATTTGGTGGCACCTTCCATATAATCTGAATTTTCATTACCGGGTATCTTAGTAGCCATTTATGGTACGGTACTAAGATTTAGTATGGAAGTGTTATTTTTCAATACTGAATTTAAAAAATTCTTTCAGTTTGTTGGGTTAGTGGGTGTGGTACCATGTTGTATGTACATCTATTTTCTACTACTATTTTCTATGTTTATTTCTTCCTATTTTCTACTAATATATTCCACTACTATTTTACTACTTTTTTACTGACTCTTCTACTACTACTCTTTACTATTAATTTTACTACTATTTTCCACTCCTATTTTACTATTTTTGTCCTACTTTTTTTACTACAATTTCTACTACTTTTTTATAACAATTTCTAATGCTATTTTATATACTTAAACTGCTACTACCACTACTATTTCTAATACTATTTTCTACTACTTTTTTCAAAAATTTTCTCCTACTTTTTCCATTTCTTTTTCTACTATTTTATGAAATACACCTATTTCAGGAACCAGCCTAGAAATAGGTGTATTTATTGTTAACCCTTTATCACGAAAATCATGGATTAGTACCTAGTTTGATTCGTACTAAGAAATAAACAAACACGTATTTTTTTGTTTTTGCATATTTGTTTATAAAAAGGTTTTATTTAAGAAAATTTGGTTATCTCACTTATTCAAAAACACGATTTTTGTTGTTGTTTGCGCATAATTATCACTATTTATCAATTAATATCGATTATTTTAAAATTTAGCTATCACATTTTTAGAAAAAAAACGCAGTAAAATACATAAATATATGAGTATATTATGCTTTTTAAAGTGATTACTTTTTCATTTGTAACCAGAAATGACAAGTAAGTGCATTTGTTTGTTTAGTTGGAAAATCCATCACGTTAGCAGTTGCCAATAACTTTCAAATAACATAAAATAGTTGCACAGGTTTTTACTTAATCAGTTATGATACACAACAAAATAAAATAACATGCTTGTAGAATTTTGTGAGAAAAAATGGCGTTGTTACAGATCTGAAATGCGGCGTAGCTTAGTGGTTAGTGTGTTGGACTGCTGCGCAGAGGTGCCCAGGTTCATATCTCGGCACGCTCAAAAAAAGAAAATAAAAATGTTTCTACACGGCACCACCTCTTGGCAAACCTCCAAGAGTAAAAAAAATGCATATGAAAAGCTTTTCACTTCGCCGTTCGGATTCGGCATTAAACTGTAAGTCCCTTCCATTCGTGTATAAATATAACTCACATAACATGAATGGATGCGGAAAGCTCGGCCTTGGCCCTCCAGGGGCTGTTATGCCATAATGCAGGCTACACACGATACAACGTGTGTATAGTGTGTAGTATTATTGTACGATCGATTTTCGAGTTGGTCCAACGGTTGGATGAAATTCAAAACAAAGAATTTATCCATCATATTGAGTTGCCTTCTAATCCCATTCAATTCATACATTTTCCGCTAGGTTGTTTGCAATACGAAGAACGCAGAAATAATGAAATTGTACATAGCATTGTACAACGTGTGGAAAGTGTGTATGAAAAAGCAATTCAACTCATCGTCCAACGCGTTGTACAACAGGTTGTATCGTCTGTAGCCTGCATAATAGTAGTAGCAATTATCAAAATGTTGATTTAAGATTTTCATTTATAATGGTTGCATTCAGAAGGTACAGTTGTTGCGCAACTGTGGCGTGTGTGTCTTCTGAATGGGTAGTTGTGAACTTCTGCTCCGCAGAGCTGTTGGCATTTCGACGCCATTTTTTACATCATATCATATTTCTGCTCTTTCGGGCCAACATGCCGCCTAAAAAGATCAGCGCCGTCTATTAATTTTTTTATCGGCGATTTGGTGATTTTTAGACGGTGGCTGGTAGCCGATATTTTCTTTTGTTTCGTTTATAAAAATACTCGAATATAATATTTTAAACAAGCCTATTATAATTATAAGCAAATTTATCTGTTTAATGTTATTCATTTCATATTATGTACTTTGTCGTTCATTTGTACAGTGAGTACGGCTTCGCCGATAAATTACGACCGGCAGCAAGTAAAAACATGCGGCGACGCGAAGTTGACTGTATAGGATATAATAAAATATAACACAATATATAAGAAAATATGCATAATGTCTGCCAGTTTCTGTTCTGTCAGTTTCAATTCAATATACAATTGGCGAGTGTATTTAATAATAGATATCTTTCATTATTTTGGTCTTTTATAAAATTAAAATTTTTAACTTTTTTGTTTCTCACAAAAAAAACAGCTGTTTCTCAAAAATTTGGCAAATGATGCATCATGCCATTCAGAAGACACAAAATGTGTATACGTAGCAGAAGCGAATTTACTCTCAACATGTTGAGCCTCCGATGTGTTTTCTGAATGCAACCAATGATTCTCTGTTTTCGACTGACAGTTCTGCAATTTAAATACTTTTAAAAATGTCAATTTTGATGCCTTATTTTGAAATTTTTTTTCTAAATTTAATGTACTGACTTTAAACTTGAATTGTCGACGTCTACCGGGCCAGCTAGTTCCTATATACATTATTGTTCTTTTTTTATTTATTATTTATTGCTTTATTATATTGAGTTTTCCTATTGATGAAATTTTGTCTGGACTCGAACCTGTGGCTGAAAGTCCGCTTCATGACTGTCGATTAAAGCGCTTACTAACTGAGCCACCCAAGCAAACCCACTTCCGTTGAAATTTGTTTCTTTTATTCTTACAATGTTTGCTGCACTAGTTTCTTGACAAAGTAAGAATGTAATTGAATGATTCAATTATGTTGTCTTTATCTACCATTATTTCTAAAAATAGACGGTAAAAAATTTTTAAATTGTGCTAGTGAAAGCCAAAAACTTTGTTACTGTATTGGAGTTTCAATCAACCTTGTCTTGCAGGGAAAGTATATTATCACATCATGTGACGAGTGCAGAAAGGACTCATTTTATTTTTTTTAAATTATGAAAAAGAAATGTAATCCCTTACCAACAGTAAGGGATTACAAACCGTGTTTACTCGTATTTGGAACAAATTCGAAAAAAATTTATGCATATGTAAATTACTGAAACATGCAACACTGCATATTTTTGTACAAGATTCATTTTGGTATTGAAAAGTTCGTTCTGACTCATTTTTTTTGGATATTTAAAAATGTATTTACCATTTATCACTTCCAACAAAAATTTCATACAAAAAAATAATATATAAGTACTTTTGAACTATCGGCTGGCCTTGCACTGGTACTGATTCGGTAGAAAACGCTTCCTTTGGTTTAAGAAGAAGGGCCCAAGTGTGCCGTTATTAACACAGAAAAACCAATTTGTTTTGGTACTTGAAAATTATTTTGAGATATGTAGGTACCTATTACATTTATTTATTTTGCTGTCCTTTGTATGGAGACGCAGAGTTTAAACAATATCTTGCTTGAAAATTCTCTTAATAATATAAAATAAAAATCGAAACTACAAAAACTTCCTTAGCATCCCCCTATAAAAACGTTAGCGCAAAAATTTTTTGAAAAATCCATTTTTATGTCATGGTTTAAGTATGTGTGCAAAACAATGTACTAATATTTATTTTACACAACAAACACTGATATACTTGTATATAAAAGTATGGTTGATTGAATTTTGTTTTAAATCTAGCAGAATAAGTCGATTCATAGTTACAGAATGATAAAATTGCTTCATTTCGAAGCATTGTTAATTTTTGTAGAGTTGAGGAGCTAGCTGCACTCTATGTTTCTTACTCACTGTAGTCCAACAACTTAAATTTGTATAAATATTGCACATTTTATGATTATAGTTAAGTTGTTTAACTTTTCACCATTTGCTTAACGGTGGCTTTATGCTCTTATGTATAATAGAAACATCTAAACGAGACTATATCGATAACAACAATTTTAATGCGCTTATATTACGTACTTATTATTTCGCAATGCACTACGGTTTACACCAAGTTACAGTCGAATATAATAAAATATCTCATGTTGTTTCTTTTGTATTTAATTGGTTGCTACACATACATATATCTACTAAATATATACAATATCTATATATATATACATATATATATATATATATATATATATAGTTATATATATAAATAAATTTATAAACACTTATGTAGGTACAATTATTGTTTTTTTATTTTTTTAATTAACACTTCCTTTCGTTATATCTAGAAATTTTATTTACTTATATCCGTGAAAATTCGAATGAGCGTATATAGTATATTCTTTTTCAACAAATACATTCATGTACATGAGTACAGATACATACACATGAACGTACTCTTACCTGTAAATACAATGTATCCTTTTTCGTTTTTCACTTCACATCAATTTTTTTTTGTGACAAATATTGAAGTTATAACTAAAATATATCACATATGTTTAAAGATGACACAAAAACACATTTGGAAAATTCGCGAATTCAAGTTTTTTTTTTTTGTTTTGCTATTTAATTATTATGCACCGCAGCGAATGTTGAACTAATAACACAACAACGCCATTTTATAAGTTTGCAAATAGATTTCAACCAGTCGTCATTTAGAAGGATATATCGTAAGTGAATGTGGCACACACACATACTTGTACTTGCACACATCGGTTCAAAACAATGATATACCCAGTAGGAAATGTAACGCTTTAAGCGACAGCTATAATTGACAAAATAAAAAAGTCGTTAGTTAAAATGCCAATTAACTGAGTGCAGAATTGATAATAGTAGAGTGTCATGGTGAAAGTGTGCTGATGCTTATATGGGTACCTTATTCTAACAATGAGAGTTGGTCATAAGGATGTTTTTTAGAAAAAATGACAAATAATACTCTTAATAACAAACTGCAAAATCAACTCTACCGTATATAATGCTTCTATAATTTAAGGGTACTATTAGGTTAAAAATACATATAGGGTGTTCACAGTTTCATTATATCTATTGTGTTCACTTTGCCGTCTCTTAACTTGACAAAATTTTACAATACCGTATTTCTCTTTGTTGTTGTTTTGTATAAAATCGAAGATTCCACATAGTTGTTAAAGTAAATTTACTTTGAATCATGTCCGTTCCCATACAAGCGAGGGACAAAAATAGAAGGAGTTGCCAGAATTTAATCTTTCTGTTGGCACCACTTTGCTTGTCACATTGCTACCACGGTCCAGCCAGACCGTCATATCTTTATACTACATTTATTTGAATTTTCAATGAAAACTGTACGAAAACACTACATATTATGTAAGAATAATGTACTGATATGTATATATATATATTTTTTTTTTGGGTTGTAGGACAATTTTCACTCAGCTGTTGTCCACCCAATTGGTGGCAACATAGGGAATTTGTACAAGACCAATTAATGAAAGATAGAGATTTATCCATGTTACATTATTGTTAAAAGAATTAAAATTTTATTTATGTTTTTCATAAAGACTGCGTTTGAAGAAGCGTATACAACAAGCAACGTGTACATCATACAAAATTAGTGTTACATGTATGTTAAGGTGCTTCTAAAAATGAAACTTCGATTACATTATACAACAAAATGAAAAAAATTACAATACCCATCTCCAAATTTGATGGTTCATAATGTCTTTTAGTCCGCTGAATCCGAAAATGCTATCAGTTTTATCGTAGCAACTCAGGTTTTTGATTTCCCAGACATGGGTCGACATTTTTATCAAAATTACCATTTTTCCGAAAATGAAAAGTAGAGCATCTATATTTTTTCAAAAAGGTGATTAAATTATCATTAATTTAAGGGTTTATTGGATTCTCTATTTTATTTCAGTCAAAAGTTATAGAGATTCGAAGTTGAAATTCTGACCAAAAAAACGCTTTTTTCGAATTACATTTTCTTTGGTCTTTATTACGTGCTGAAAACGAAATATCCCATTGCTGAATTGTATATGAATCGATAGCGTAAACTCTTGTGCAAAATGCGATGGGTTTCTGAACTCTAGTTGATGGCAGATTCGGTTTCAGCGGATCAAAAGACATTAAGTACCATCAAATTTGGAGATGGGTAAAAGCAGTGTTGTATAGTGTTATTTTATAAAGATCTGTAACATTTTTCATTTGGTTACTTTTTGCCAAAAAAAGGTGGTGAAAATGACCCTATGTCAGAAAACTTAATTTTTTTCCTAAAAACGATATTGCTAAAGAAAACCAATAATGTTTTTATTCCAAGAAAACGTTAACTATTCATTTAACCCTAGACAACTAATGTTTGTTGATTCGGCTAACATCGTTTATATTTTGTAGCACAGTTTTTCTCTCAAAAACCAGTTTTTCTTACCAAAACGGCAAAAATTTGGTTTATTTTTTATTTAAAACATATTAAAGTAATAGTATATAAAACATTTGTTGACGTTTGTTGTCAAAAACCGAAATAATCAGTGTTAAGTACATGTAAGTCGATTTGACTAAGAATCAGTATTTAGGTTAGGTAGGTTAGGTTAAGTGGCTGTCTGTAAGGACACACTTAGGTCAAATACGGACCGTTGTGTTACCACGTGGGTGTTTCATCCACCACTTTTAGAACCTGCAAATTAGTTGAACCAATTAGATTTTGTTATGAAATTAAGTAGGTCCCCTAGGTCAGTTGACCCTAAGTCGGATAAATCATCTAGAAAATATTGACCTAGGGCATTTTTCCTACAGTTAGCCAGGGCTGAGCAGAAGCACAAGTAGTGAGAAATGGATTCCTCCACTTCTTTATCTTTACAGCTTCTACAATAATCGTTAAAGTCGCGCCCAATCTCGAGGCGTGTACGCCTATAAGACAGTGGCCAGTTATTACAGACACAGCTTTGTATATTTGTCTTCTACCGAGAGATAGCAGCTTCCTAGAGCTTTTGGGGTTATAGTCTGACCATACCTGCTTGGTGGTTCTGCACGTGTGTTCAGTCAGCCATCTCGCCTTCGCTTGCTTCAAGAACCCCGTTTGAACACTAAGCTTGCAGGTTGCCAGTGGGATACCCTGGTAGTTTTTAAATTGTATAAGCGGGTTTTTGTGCCTAATCTCGCTAGTTTGTCAGCTTTGTTATTTCCAAGTATATCACTATGCCCTGGTACCCATACAAGGTGTACGTTGAGCTCATCGGTTACTTCGTTGAGTAAACGCCAGCTACACTGGAATACAGTGAAAATATAACATGAGCCAAAGCATGTTTTCTAAACTAATTCGAGGTCGCTGAATACTAAATTCACATTCATTTTTTTTCTAAGTGCAAGTTTTCGAGATATGACAAAATAACGGTTTTTCAGGTTACAGTTTCACTTACAGGCTAATATCTCATTTCCTATAGCCTCTACCGATCTGAGTTATATGTTATAGAAAATATAATTAATGAACCTTCAACATCTATATCTCAGTAATTTGTAATCCGATTTCAACAAACTTGGCAGCATTAAACGCGTAATATAATTATAATTCCTATGATATACAACTTGGGTCGATACTATAGGTAAATAGATATTAGCCTGTAAATGAAACTGTACCCTGAAAAATCGTTATTTTGCCATGTCTTCCTCGATTTAGTTTAGAAAACATACTTTGGTTCACGTTATATTTTTAAAGTGAAATTTTGTATTCCAGTGCTATCAAAAGCCATTTTAGAGGTCAATGATATACTGACTAGAGATTTGAAAGCAACTTTTCTGTCGCTGAGAACAAAAATATCATGGGTTGCTACTCTATTACATTTTAGCCAATTCGCCGCTATCAGAATAGTCATGACATCAGCTTGAAAGACGCTGCAATGGTCAGGCAGACGAAAGGATAAGCTTAACCCTATTTGCACAGAGAAAACCCCTCCCCCTACCCTACCATCCAGTGTGGATCCATCGGTGTAAAGGTACATCGCATCCTTCTGCTAGCCTCGACTCTCGATCATATCCTCTCTCGAAGGAATGGAAGTGATTGTCAAAGAAGGGTGTGGGCAGGGTGTAGTCAATGTTCTTGGATAAATTGGTGAATTCCGAAAAGATTTTGGAATATCCTACAAATGGTTCAGACCAGGGATTGACAGAATTTAACCTGATAGCCGAGTTGGCTGCAACCTGTAGAGAATGGTATTCATCGCTAAGGAAGGGGTTGTCCTTAAGGCACCTGTGATTAACAATGATGCTGTTCGTTGCACCTTGCCCAAAGCCTTAAGATGGACTTCTTTTTGGAGAGCTGTGCACCAAACCACAGCACCATAAAATAAAATTGGTCAAACGGCTGCCGTATAAAGCCAGTGAACAATCCGAGGTTCCATACCCCCACTTTTGCCTACGGCTTTTTTACATGAGAAGAGGGCAACATTTGCCTTTTGGACCCTAAACAGAGTTTTGGCTTTCCAGCTTAGTTTCCTATCTAGTATAAGTCCCAAATATTTCGCCTGTTCCGCTATCCTTAGAGTAACCCCGTTAAAAGTCGGAGTACTAAATTTGGGGATTTTGTGCTTATTAGTAAAAAGGACCAGTTCGGTTTTAGCCGGGTTTACGCCCAAGCCGCATTTACTACACCATTTGTTTAAGACTACGGAGAGGGTGCTTGGAAATTTTCCTGAAACTGCCAAGGCAACGTCATCCGCATAAGTAACTTCAGTGCAGCCGCACCTTTCTAGATCTCCTAATAGATCATTTAGAACTAGGTTCCAGTGGAGAGTGTACTCCTCCCTGAGTGGTGCCTCTTACCAGCGTCCTACTTATGGATGAGCTTCCCAGCGTGGAGCTTATTACCCTTTTCGTAAGCAGAGTGTGAATAAAGTTTACTAAAGCTTTATCCAGACCCAACTTATCCAAGGATGCAGTTATAGCGCTGGGAAGCATATTATTGAAAGCTCCTTCTATATCGAGGAAAGCAACTTGAGTAAATTCCTTTAGAATCAAAGATTTTTTGATACTGTTAACTAAGGAATGAAGGGCAGTTTCTACTGACTTGCCCTTGGTGAATGCATGTTGAGACGTAGATATCAATCTGGGACTTATGTCCTGCCTAATAAAAGTATCAAAGAGTCACTCAAGAGACCAAGAAATTATGATTTCTGAGGCTGTCTGCAGAGTTGAGTAGTAATGATTCCTTTAGGAATTAAATTCCATCTCCATTTTAATTTCAAGGAATTGTAATTGGTACTTTAATGTTTTCAATTCCTTAGTAATGGAATTGATAAAACTTTTAATTCCATTACAAGGAATTGTAATTGGCAATTAAAATTTTTTAATTCCTAGATAATGGAATTGGAAAAACTTTCGATTCCATTACAGGGAATTGTATTTTGTAATTAAAAATATATCAATTCCTTAAAGGAACTGAAAATGTAATTGAAAAGAAAGGAATTTATTATTTAAGTGTAATCAATTACTTACTTGGAATTAAATTCCAATTTAGTTGGAATGATTCCTAAAAAGTAATTGATTCCATTTTAGTTCAATTCCAAAAAAAAAACAAAAAAAAAAAAAAATTTGTTTGTTTATTTGAAAATTATTAGAAAATATTTATAACAAATTGAAGTTTTTGCAGTATTGTTCCCTCAATTTTGTTGTTGCTTTTCCTCTGTTGATGCTCTCTACACTTATCGACACAAACACGACGTAGTATACCTATTTAAAACAAAAGAGTAAAGCTCCGCTATTTGTAATCAAGCAGACGCAACTATCAGTGTGGCCAACTTTTGTTTTTCAAAATCCGCTGAAATGAAGAATAAAACGTGTATTTTCTTTAAAAAAAAGCGCTAAATATTTTCCTTATGAAAACTCAATACATTTAAACTTAAACGCACACATCTTCTAGCCAACGAAAATTTCTTTGATTTTTCGAAGATAATACGTATTCTCAACACGCAGCAGTTTACTTGTACGTATAAACGCGGGGTAATTAAAAAGCAGATGATTTTCAACGTGTTTTTATAAGGTAGTATTTTGGTTGCTGTCTATTGTTGAATTTTTATGTTGTATTTTTGAATTTTTATGTTGTAAAAAGAAGTAAAAAATTCAAATTTGGTTAGGATTATTCAGCGGAGTATTCAGTGAAAAACGCTCTAAAAACGCGCTGAGCGCAAAGTTACTTTTCTTCCGCAATTTAATTTTCAAAAAGCACTAAATTTAGCAGCTGGCAACTATGTCGGCTCTCTCACTAATGCACATGAATAAAACTGCGAGAAGTCGTATTTCTGCCTGATTGTATGCAACCAAACCCCATATCACTTCGTTCGCTAAACACTAACAACAGCATAACTTTGTTTCTTATTAGTTTCGGATGATTGCAACAATAACGCGACTTCCGTTGAAAAATTTTCGATTAACCCTTGCTAAAGAAATTTCACTTCAAAAATAAAATTAAAATACATTCATAATAAATTTAAATTAATTTTGCAATTCTTAAACGTATCCATACATAACTTGCGCAATTGTTATAAGAATTTATATAATATAATTGTCGGTGCCGTAGCCACAGTTATTTTCTTTTTCTTTTAAGGGGAGAAATAGTTAAAGAACGCATTCCTGAAGAAATAAGCTCTAAGTTATTTCTATCTATGTTGTTCGCATTTTTGATGTGTAAACATTTTAGCTCACGGTATAGGCAAAATTTCAAATGTGTAAAATGTAAGAGCATGATTTTATTGTTCCGCAAAATCATTTTCAATAGAAAAATGTTCCTTACATTCCCCACTTACAAGTGTAAATAAGATCATGAAGAGCTATTGTATTCACAAGAGAAAAGTCAAAACTTCTGAAATATAAAATCACTTATTTATTCCTACGCAAACACATACACATACTGAAATAAAACAAAATACATATATTCCAATTCAAATAACACACTGCTGCGCGCATTATGCCTAAAACACAATCAGGCTTTGCGGCTGAGTGTTTTGGTATGACATTTATTCGCTTTATATCGTTTGTTTTTTTCTGCCAAAAAGCTCGATCTTAGTTTTTCTCAAAACACAATACGCACGCAGCGTTGACTTTTTTTTGTCAATTATTAACTCTAGGATGGGCACCTCTCCGGGAGGCGGTAACATAACCTCCTGGGCCTAATTAGGCCCACGTGAATAAAACGATAGTTATGGCCTATTATTGCACTGGCAGATATGCGCTTAGTATCGGACATGGTATCCTACCTTTGGTATGTGTTTCTAGTGTGTATATTTGTACAGTTAGGGCTTTAAAAATACGTATATAACGTAAGTGATGGTGATTCGGATCGATGCATATAAGTCGGATCGATTTTGTTTTGCTAATAACTTTTCTTTAGTATTTTTTCTAATTATTTCCTTTTTTCGGAACGAGCGAGAATTATTTTCCCTTTCTAATGGTATGTAACACTGATATCAATTATTTCAAATTAATCAGTAATGAGTGAAAACACAAAGAGTGAAAGTATTTTCATACAAAGTCATAGCAATTGGAATAAGAAATCCACAAATTTTATAATATTTTTAAATTTTGTGCTGGTAAGAATATTAATAAAATTTATATAGGTTTTTGTTCACTAAATGCTCTGCCATAGTTTGGTAAAAATAAGCATCTTTTTGGAAAGCCTACTAAAAAAACTAAATTGTGTATTAACGAACACAAGGCAGAAGTGGAACTTCTTGTGAACTTAGCCAAAGAGTATAGATTACAAAGAGGTCACAATTCGCTCTTCGAATTTTTGGAACGTAAAAAGCTAGAAACTATTTATGAGATGCCATACCGATGAAGCGAACGCAACGGTTGGCAACCGGTCCACCGGACAAAAAGGTATGAGTGGATGGGTTGGCGATGTTTGATGGAATAATTATTTTACATTTCTTTTGGCAAGTAACATTCAACATTTGCAGTATTTTATATATTCTTTATATACAAATATAAAAAACGTTTTGTTTTGATTTTATGTATTTTGTTTGATTTCTTTTTTGTTATGCACATGCATGTAGATACTTTTGAATATATTTTTCTGCTTTTATTTTATGAAATTCAATAAATTCATAAGCAATGAATAAATGAAAACTTACAAAACATTACTATTATCTTTGCGTATTATTACATGGGAGAAAAAAAAAAACAAATGGATGCGTGCAAGGCACGCTTGATATTTGATGTGTAAACAGTTAAGCCAACTGAATGACATATACATAAGCTCACATATGTATAGCCATATATAGGGATTTGATGTATAATCTATATGCTTAGGTAAATAATTCAAATTAAAACAATTCTTTTATAAACTTAAAAATTTATTAGATATCATTATCTTTTAAATCTATATATATAAAATAGAGGCTGTTAAATGTTTAGTCCTAATAGGTTTCTATATTTCGCAACGGATTGTCATGAAATTTCGTATGTAATTGCCTTGGACATTTGTCGAGTTAAGTTGATATTTATTTTAAGTTAATTTCAAATAGTTTCTTTAATATAGATCGATATTTGAACCAAAGTCAATTTTTTTAAAAATTTTTGTAAAATGCTGCTTAAACTATAAGAGGTACATTCAAATTATGTATAGAAAGATTATAGATCTTATCGTTTGCTAAAATAAAGTCAGTGGTGGCATACATCTAAAGTTAATAGTTTACCTGTAAAATGCATTTTTATATTAAAAATTTGTTCCCTTTACATTTGTTATTGTAAATATTTATGTTTTTCCTAGAACTAATAACAATGATTTTGATTTTATTTCTTTTCATTTCTCCTCTATCTCCCTCCCACACAAACACAAAACAATAGAATGCGAGCTTTTGTTTTATATGATTCTTCATTTGAATGAATGTAACTATATATTACTAATTTAATCAAGAATTTACATGGTGGTGTGTGGATGAGAGTATTAAAGTGAAGGGTGAAGAAAGTAAAGGGAATTAGAGAGGATGTTGTATTGAGTTCGAATCCCACTAATAGCAAATCATTTGTTTTTTTCTTATATTCTTTTTGTTTTTTCCTTTTTTGTTTTTCATCGATGTAAAAAAAGTAAATATACAACAAAAATACCTACAAAGACAATATGTACAATATGCAAATACTATACTTTCATCACATAAATATAAAAATATAGTATGCTATCAATTTGGTCATGGAAAAATTGTTTATTTACAAATATTTATATATATCTTGTATATATATAAAATAGAGCGCTGTTAAATGTTTAGTCCTAATAGGTTTCTATATTTCGCAATGCTTAAACTGAAAGAGGTATATTAAAATTATGTATGATAAGATTGTAGATCTTATCGTTTGCTAAAATAAAGTCAGTTTTGGCACATATCTAAAGTTAATAGTTCACCTGTATAATGCATTTTTATATTAAAAATTCGTTGCCCTTACATTTGTTATTGTAAATATATTTTTTTTTTCCTAGAATCAAACCCAAAGTTTTTTTTTATTTCGCTCCCTGCGATTTCCACTACACAAACACAAGTTCTGTTTTAAATTCTTTTTCATTTGCATGAATGCACTATAACTACATATTACTAATTTGATCCCGTCACTTCACAGTGTTGTGTAGATAAGTTGGTTAGGAGGTAGGGTAAGCTAGTGGATGCTGGAAATAATTTTTTGAATAGTGGGTTCAAATCTCACTTGAAGCGGACCAAATTTTTTTTTTATTTTTTTTGGTGTAAAAAATTAAATACACAAGAAATAAAGACAAAGGTAAATATAAAACATGCAAACAGATATAATACATTATCAAATACATATTACTAATGTGATCGCGTTATTTTACAAATGTTTTTGGGTGAGTGAGTTAAAAAGAAGTGTAAAATTTTGGTTGTGCAAAGGAATTCTGAGTTCTTTTGGTGTCGCGAGTTCGAATTCAACTACAGGTGGACCAAGTTATTCTTTTTTAAACAAATAATTATTTTGTTTTCATACTATTATTCATAGAAATATGCCCATCAATAACTCAGATAATTTTCGGGTATAACCCCACAACCAGAAATTTAGTATAAGGATATTAATTGGCAATATAATGCCACAGGAAAAAGGTCTGTGAAATTGAAAAAAGGGGGCATTACATCTCCTAGATAATCTGAGTTTTAGCTATGAAATATTCAGTATTCATTTGTGGCACGTCTCTAAAAAACGTTATTTTGGCATTAAATGAAAAAATATGGAGTGGCCTTTTCCGTTCAACTCTAATGCTTCTATATACATATATTTCCAGAACCAGAACACACGTTGGTTGACAAAACCACGCCACAAAAAAAAAAAAAAGTGGTTAGGATTGAAAAACACGGCGAGGAACTTTCCATATAGCCTGAATTTTCATTATTGTATATTTTAGAAACTATTTGTAGTGCAGTACTAAGGTTTGGAATGATAATATGATTTGCCAATAGAATTTGGTGGGTAAAGTATGGGTAGACTTGGGTTAGTGACTGATCCACCTGGGTTTTATAAGGTATATTGAAAAAAGGGGGCATTACATTGTGGTTAGAGAGCTTTGATTGCCAATGGAAAAGGGTAGAAAAAATGAATGGAATAAATAAAATATGCGTGACACCTCCAATGCAAAGAAAATGTTTGAAACTGTATACCTGAGAAACCATTGCAAAGAACACACTGGCAGTTTGTGTTTGATGGTTAGTAGTAGTTGTTGAGCAGAATGTGGAAGTTTTTTGGTATACAAAGGAAATGCTTCAAAAGGTATATAAGTCTCTGCCTTATTTTGCTAAGGCCCTAACATCCATTTTTCAGTATAGAGTTTTCGATGGATTATGATAAAAAATGTTCCCTGTTCTGAAAATTTTAGAAATCTACACTGAAAACTTGCAATCTTTTCTTTTTGCTTAAATTACAAATTCTCGAAATTCTCCTGTAAAATTTGAAAAATGCGTGTAAGGCTTTAGCAAATTAAGGCAGCGATAAGGGGAACCATAGTAAGACAAGCAATACAAATTTATTTGTAAAGGATGTATGTTGATAGTTATTAGAGAGCCTTAGTAAGAAAGATGGTAAAGGTTTGTATGTTAAGATGGGATGTTGATAGCAATAACTGAGAAGAATGTTGACACCATTAAACACGTGGAAGTAAAACTACTCATGTAAATGATATGATTAGTGTAATGATTCGATTTTGATCGGAGACTGGCACGCTACGCTCATATAGATATATCTCTTGCAAAAGTTTTAGTTGTTGTAATTTTTACATTACCCCTACTTTGCCAGGTCCGGACAACGAAGCTGGGCGAAGCCCAGCTAGTACCATATAATAGCCCAACACACCATAAATTGCAAATGGTCTTGCATCATTGCAAATGCAAATTTTTATTCCATATCGCATATATTTTGCAATTGCACCAAATCGTGAATAGGGCTAATATATTGTAGTTGCATTATTTTTCTTTTACTCAATGCATCGGGCACTATATGCTCGCATATACACAGCTGCAATTGCATCCTTTTTTCCGCGTTTTGAGTTTTTCTTCCTGTCGATTTGAAATTTTATTAGATGTAAAAATTTTACATAACGTCGCCTGAGAATTGATTTGGAGTATTGGTATATGAATTTGTACACACATATGCCAAATCAATCCTCAGGCAACGATAAGTGCTTTCCGCATTTAACCTTAGAAAGGCAACAGGGGTGACCAGTCACCGCACTACTTCTTAAAAGCACTGCGCAGAGAGTTGCGTTAACTGCATTTAATAAAAATAAGAAACAATGTATTTTTATTAAAGTAAATAAGTGATTTTATAATAAATAAGTTTGATTTTCTCTGTTTAACATTTTTGCTATTTACATAGATAAAAAAGTGTTGCCTTTCTAAGGTTAATGTACAAAGCAAAATTTTTATAATGCCGTGGTGTGCTATCATTATCACTACATTTTGTTTATACATTTATTGAAACCTAGATTCCTTATTACTTATCATTTTGTATTGTTTTATATTTTAAAAAATATTTAATTTTAATGCAATCTAACTAACCGAATGCAAAACCTATCAAACGCCTTTGTTTGCTACGGCGACTTCTCTGCTTGTATGGCATAGTCGATCTCCACACGTTCAACACCAACAAATAACTCTGCCACGAATAAATGTACACACACAGTTTGTTTTCTTATGTACATATATGTGTGAGTAAATTGATCGAAACATAAACAAACTAACTCCGCTAGTATTTTAATTTCTCCCTCTCTTCTTCTCTTCTCTTTGTTGTTTAGAGTAGCACAGTCATGCCGCGCATTAGTGCGAGCGAGAGGGGAACTGGACGTTACAGTTATCTTATATCTTACGATACAGTTATTCTTACATTTTACACATTTGAAATTTTGCCCATACCGCGAGCTAAAATGTTTACAAATAAAAAAATGCAATCCAAAAACGCGCTTAGATTTTAATTTAAAATTTTTTTATTTATTTCTTCTTATGTTTTATTATTTTTTTTATTTTTATTTTATTATTAAATACAAATGTAGTTATTTAAGAAAAAATTTAAATATTACATTAATATTGATAAGGGAAATAAAAAAGAAAATATTATTAAAAATTCTACATCTCATATTATGAGGTGCATGCATTTATTTATATTGAATACTAGATGGGCTTCGCCCAGCTTCGTTGTCCGGACCTGGCAAAGTAGGGGTAATGCAAAAATTACAACAACTAAAACTTTTGCAAGAGATATATCTATATGAGCGTAGCGTGCCAGTCTCCGATCAAAATCGAATCATTACACTAATCATATCATTTACATGAGTAGTTCCACTTCCACGTGTTTAATGGTGTCAACATTCTTCTCAGTTATTTCTATCAACATCCCATCTTAACACACAAACCTTCATCATCTTTCTTACTATGGCTCTCTAATAACTAACAACATACATCCTTTACAACTAAATTTTTATAGTTTGCCTTCCTATAGTTCCCCATATCGCTGCCTTATTTTGCTAAAGCCCTAACACGCATTTTTCAAATTTTACAGGGGAAGCAAAAAACATTTTTGTATTTGGTACTGTTTCGAGAATTTGTAATTTAAACTAAAAGAAAATATTTCAAGTTTTCAGTGTAGGTTTCTAAAATTTTCGGTACGTTAGGGCCTTAGCAAAATAGTGGGTAAATGATTTTGGAAATATATATAAAAGCATTAGAGTTGAACGGGAAAGGCCACGCCATATTTTTTCATGGAATGCCAAAATAAAGTTTTTTAGAGACGTGCCGCAAATGAATGCTGAAATATTCCATAGCTAAAACTCAGATTATATAGGAGATGCAATGTCCCCTTTTTTCAATTTCACAGACCTTTTTCCTGTGGCATTACATGGTCAATTAACATCCTTGTACTAAATTTGTGGTTGTGGAGATATACCCGAAAAATATCTGAGTTATTGATGGGCATATGTCCATGAATAATAGTATGAAAAAAAAATTATTATTATAAAAAAGAAACACTTGGTCCACCTGTATTTGAATTCGAACTCACGACACCAAAAAAACTCAGAGTTCCTTTTTAACACATATTTATAAAATAACGTGATCACATTAGTAATATGTATATGATAATGTATTATGTTTGTTTGCCTGTTTTATATTCACCTTTGTCTTTATTTGTTGTGTATTTATTATTTTACGCCACAAAAAAAAAAATAATAAAATAAATTTGGTCCGCTTCAAGTGGGATTTGAACCCTTTACCCTACCTCCTAACCAACTCATCTACACAACACTATAAAGTGTCATGATGAAATTAGTAATATGTAGTTATAGTACATTCATGCAAATGAAAAAGAATTTAAAACAGAAAGCTCGTCAAAACGCATTCTTTTCGGCTTTGTGTTTGTGTAGTGGAAATCGCAGGGAGCGAAATAAAAAAAAACTTTGGGGTTGATTCTAGGAAAAACAAATATATTTACAATAACAAATGTATGGGGAACGAATTTTTAATATAAAAAATGCATTACACAGGTAAACTATTAACTTTAGATATGTGCCACGACTGACTTTATTTTAGCAAACGATAAGATCTATAATCTTTCCATCCATACTTTTAATGTACCTCTTTTAGTTTAAGCATTGCGAAATATAGAAACCTATTAGGACTAAAAATTTAACAGCGCTCTATTTTATATATAGAGAAGATATATATAAATATTTGTAAATAAACAATTTCTCCATGACCAAATTGATAGCATACTATATTTTTATAAAGTATAATATTTGCATATTGCAAATAATTGTCTTTGTAGGTATTTTTGTTGTATATTTATTGATGTGTAAACATTTTAGCTCACGGTATGGGCAAAATTTCAAATGTGTAAAATGTAAGAATAACCAGTTCCCGTCTCGCTCACACTACTGCGCGACATGACTGTGCTACTCTAAATAACAAAAAGAAGAGAGAAGAGAAGGAGAAATTAAAATACGAGCGGAGTTTGTTTGTTTATGTTTCGATTAATTTACTCACACATATATGTACATACGAAAACAAAATGTGTGTGCACATTTATTCGTGGCAGTTATTTGTTGGTGTTGAACATGTGGAGATCGACTATGCCATACAAGCAGAGAAGTCGACGTAGCAAATACAGGCGTTTGATAGCTTTCGCATTCGGTTAGTTAGATTGCATTAAAATTAAATATTTTTTAAAATATAAAAACAATACAAAATGATAAGTAATAAGGAATCTAGGTTTCAATAAATGTATAAAAATTTTGATTTGTACATTAAACTTAGAAAGGCAACACTTTTTATCTTTGTAAATAGCAAAAATGTTAAACAGGAAAAATCATTTATTTACTTCAATAAAAATGCATTCTTTCTTATTTTTGTTTTTGCGGTGCTCTTAAAAAGTTGTGGAGTGACCGGTCACCCCTGTTGCCTTTCTAAGGTTAAATGCGGAAAGCACTTATCGTTCGCCTGAGAATTGATTTGGCGTATGTGTGCACAAATTGATATACCTATACGCCAAATTAATTCTCAGGCGACGTTATGTAAAATTTTCACATCTAATAAAATTTCAAATCGACAGGAAGAAAAACTTAAAGCGCGGAAAAAAAGATGCAATTACAGCTGCGTAGATGCGAGCATATCGTGCCTGATGCATTGAGTAAAAACAAAATAACGGAATTACAACATATCAGCCCTATTCACGATTTGGTGCAAATGCAAAATATTCCTGCTATCACAACAACAAATGCGATATGGAATAAAAACTTGCAATGATGCAAGACCATTTGCAATTTATAGTGAATCGGGCTATTATATATAAAAGGTAATGATATCTAATAAATTTTTAAGTTTATAAAAGAATTGTTTTAATTTGAATTATTTACCTAAGCATATAAGTAGATTATACATCAAATCCCTGTATATGGCTATACATATGTGAGCTTATATACATATATGGTATTCAGTTGGCTTAACTGTTTAGACATCAAATATTTCGCGTGCCTTGCACTCATCCATTGTTTTTTTTCAGAACACCGATGATAAATAAAAAATAAAAACAAAAAAAAAAAAAAAGAATATAAGAAAAAAACAATTGATTTACTATTAATGGGATTCGAACTCAATACAACATCCTCTCTAATTCCCTTTACTTTCTTCACCCTTCACTTTAATACTCTCATCCACACACCACCATGTAAATTCTTGATTAAATTAGTAATATATAGTTACATTCATTCAAATGAAGAATCATATAAAACAAAAGCTCGCATTCTATTGTTTTGTGTTTGTGTGGTAAAAATCACAGGGAGCGAGATAGAGGAGAAATGAAAAAAAATTAAATCAAAATCATTGTTATTAGTTCTAGGAAAAACATAAATATTTACAATAACAAATGTAAAGTGAACAAATTTTTAATATAAAAATGCATTTTACAGGTAAACTATTAACTTTAGATATATGCGACCAGCGACTTTATTTTAGCAAACGATAAGATCTATAATCTTTCTATACATAATTTGAATGTACCTCTTATAGTTTAAGCAGCATTTTGCATTAAGTAGCTAAATTTAAAAAAAAAAATTGACTTTGGTCCAAATATCGATCTATATTACAGAAACTATTTGAAATTAACTTAAAATAAATATTAACTTAACTGGACAAATGTCCAAAGCAATTACATACGAAATTTCATGACAATCCGTTGCGAAATACAGAAACCTATTAGGACTAAACATTTAACAGCCTCTATTTTATATATATAGAAGATACGCTGTCCGGGTCTGGAAAAGTGGGGTGCGTGGCAGCCCCAACCTAATCTAATTATTTAACTTTTTGAATATCTTTTGCTTTGATTAGAGATTTTTTTTAGACACCGAAATTATATTTTTAATAGGTATATTTTATTATATTTTTTTTAATTGTTTAAATTTGTTCGGTAGGATTAACATTTAGCAAAAATAAATTTTTTTTTTCATATTGCTCTTTTGATAGGTTTTGTCTAATAAAAAAAATATATATTAGCAAATAAAGAAATAAAACTAAATAGATAAAAAATAATTAAATAATTCATTGGTTACAGTTTCAACACTATATAAATGATAAATAATGTTTTTATATTTTTTATGATAAGTAGACATGAAAGTACCCTAGCGTATTCACTTGGCGCCGAATGATGTCATTTGAAATAAGGTGTTATACTTTTTAATATTTTTTAAAAAGTGTGAAGATAACAGATGTGCCCCTGACAATAGGTTTTTTATTGTTTCTGGTGGCTCTTGAATTTCAGGGAGAATTACTTTGCCAGCAGCACAGCACATACCATTAGATTCATCAAACCATTGTTTTGCTAAGCATGTAGAGCACGTCTTATTCATGCCCCCAATTTGTAAATTTTTTTGCTGAGAATATTCAAAATTTGGGTTATATCTAAAAGCCGGCCTATTACCCATGACAGAATTTCGACTTTGCGCTCTAGATATAGATGTTATTTGTCTCTGCGTAGCAAGCCTCTGCTCACGTTCAAAACTGGATTCCTTAGTGTGAATTTGCAATTTACGAATTCGATTATTTTTAAGTCTTTGTAAGCGTTCAGGGCCAGATTCTTCGCGCGAATTCGAGATGAATATTGTCTAAAATTTTCAAGACGCTGTGAATGCTCCGGGCTAGACTCTCGAATACAACGTACTCTATATACTCTTGACGTCGATGTATTTCTAGAAAGTTCTGGTTTTCTTTTTGGCATTTTTCGTTATAAGAAATTAATTCGTTGGGTGTACGATTGACAAATATGTATACATATACTTGAGAGTATAATCTCAACTACAACAACGAAATAAACAAATAAATTATTTCAACATTTGTTTACAAAAAAACTATGATTTGGTATGAGCCTACTTACAACACAAATACCTTCCTATTTAAGGTTTCTTTTATGATCCAATAAAATCGCAATGTTACATATTAATCGGAATACTATTTATACATTTTTTCAATTAAGTTCAGCAACACATTAATTATTCACGAAATAAAATAAGGTAATCAGCTGTTTTCATTTCCCAGCAGCCAAACAGCATTGCCAGATGTAAATAATCATTAAAAACTGCAAGCATTTATATACGAAAATTCATATATGCATATATACACATGAAGAAAAAACGAAACCGGTTTGATTGACAAATATACAAATGTCATTCAAACTATTCTACTTATTGTTTATTTGATATTCATCTCGTTAGCATTTACAAATAGAATGGAGTTCGTAAGATTTTCACATTAAAATGAAGTTTTATTGTCACTGGAATTTCATTTTATGCTTGGATATGTATATAACATTCATTTGAAGTCAGATTTTTAAACATCGCAATGTCCGAGATGGCTAATGTGCAAGTTTGATGTTTTTATTAAATGTTAGCCAAGGGAAAACTTTTTTTTACAATTTTTTAACACACATTTTTTTTTTAAATTAAAACATCCACATAATAAGGCAACCTTTTTTCATAGTTACACAATCAATGTAAACACAAATTGTATTTTAACTAAACTATACGCATTTACAACTTTGCATTTCATATGGACTTAATAATATGTAGTTAATAAAAAAAAGAATGAAAATTTTGAATACATTTACTGTAGACATGCTAAATGTTTTTCTTTTTAAGAACCTGTTTTGCCCAATCTCTTTCTTGAAATCTTAAGAAGATATAAAAATTTATAGTGGACGTTATCACACACGCATGAACTCCAAGAATCCCAGAATTTATTTTTTTTTCTTCATTTATATGGCTATACATAATTCATAAATATTAATATAAACGAATTTACAATGAAAAAATTAATAAACAGTATATTTTTATATTCAGGTAATGCGTCTGAATCATGAAAATATAATATTGCATTTATGCCTGATTTCCAACAACAGTTTATGGCCAACACATTCATTTTTTGTTTTGGCTTTTAGCATTGCATTTATTAACGTTAAACCGACATCAGTGCGATAGGGTATGACAATCCCCAGAGCCTATATTTACTGAAATAATTTCTGTGTCGGTCAAACTCTTATAATTTTCGTTTGTAGAACCTTTGCATAACAATCCTCTCAAGAAAATTTAGCTATTCATATGCAACCTGAGTGTTACCAGTTCCGCGTGCTCTTGTAAAAATTCGATGGGATATGACATCTCCACAGCAAAAATAATGAAACTTTTTGTGTAAATATTTTTGAATGCATATTCTATGCACCTAGTTGATATAATCATATTAAATATTTAACTTTTTCAAATATCAAAGAGTTTCGGTTTTACTTTCATTTTACAGAAAAAATTTAATTAATACAAATTCAAATAATTTTTATTTTGTTTAAAAATCGTTTGAACATGAAATGTTTTTATGTTATTTATACACTTTGTGTATTTGCATGTTGTATATTTACTTTTTTATTTACTTTTTGTCGATAAAAAAAAAATAATTTGTATAAAAAAAAATTTATTTGATGGGATTCGAACCCATGCCTCACAGAAACTCCTTCCTACATTCATCTCTTTAACTACCCCTCTTACCAACTGATCCATACATGAACATGAAATAAAGTGATCAAATTATATTAATATGTAGTTACATTCATGCAAATGAAAAAGAAAATAAAACACAAAGCTCTCAAACTCTCACGCATTCTGTTCTTTTTTGTGTTTGTGCAAAAACAAATGCAAGGGAAATGAAATTTTTACTATAAAAATGCATTTTGCAGACAAAGTATTAATTTTAGAAATAAGCCGCCGCTGACTTTTATGTGGCAAACAATGAGATCTACAATCCTTTCATACATCATTTTAATGTATCTCTTATACTTCCTAAGTTATACCACTTCAAGCATTTATTTTGTATGGGAGGTGCCACACCCAATTCTTTTATTGAAATAAAATATAGCCTATGTTCAAACGCGGAACCCCACGCGGAATCACAATACTACAAAAAATTTTAAAATCGGGTCAGTAGTTAATGAGATTACCCCAATAATACATCCAAACTTTACTAAATTATTAATAGTACAGATACAGATGAAAATCTACATTTCATATGAGGTGCAATGTTAATTGTTTTTCACAAAATGTTTTTTTTTTGAAATTGCTGTAATGGCTTATCTTCGTCAATTGTGGCAAAAACAACAAAACCACACGATTCTTCTTCTTATTCTTTGCTTCGGTTTTCTGCTACAATCTGATTTTAACGTAAGGTGGCAGTGTTAATTCTTTTGTACATGTTAAATTTCATATATCGCTGCTACGATAACATCTAAATAAACAATTTTTGTATTTATTTTACATATCTACATATAAATTCTACAAACATACCGTCGCCAGAGATTTGATTTGGCGTATAGGCATATGAATACTTATACACATACGCCAAAGCAATTCTCAGGCGACGATACATTTGCACATGCGACGGAATATATTTTTGCTTTACTTCTTTATTTTATTTCTTTTGCAAAAATCATAGCATTTGTAATTGATATTGGTAGATAAGTATATTATTTTGAGGTCCTATAACTTTGGCATCTGAGGCAGAGTTGTGTAGTACAAAAAGATAAACATTTTTTCTCTCCACACCAACCCTCCACCTGCTCTCTGTACCTCTGTTTTAGAGGATTTTTGGCAAAAATTTATTTAGAATTGTTCATACAGGCTAAATGACTTGGAATACTGACATACTTCCTTCGACAAAAATATTCCTCATGGAAAAGTAGAAAGTGTGTCTGAACACCGAAATTGGTTTTGGGGACATATACTCCAAAAATCTCCCAAAATAGCGGTACGCCGAAACGCTGGAGGATTGGTGTAAAAGCAAACAATATTTATCTTTTAAAATCGTATGGCCACGGCAGAGACGTCGTTAGATTTAACAGTGATAAGAAAAATTAACATTTTGATAAGAATAAATCATGTTAAAAATATGAGATGCAATGTGAAATCGTATTTGCCAAAGCATTTAACATTTTTTTTTTATGAAATGCAAAATTTTCAAACAAAAAATTTTAAATTAAAATCTATGCGCGGTTTTGGATTGCCTTTTTTTTCTCCCATGTAATAATACGCAAAGATAATAATAATTTTTTGTAAGTTTTCATTTATTCATTGTTTATGAATTTATTGAATTTCATAAAATCAAAGCAGAAAAATATATTCAAAAGTATCTACATGCATGTGCATAACAAAAAAGAAATCAATCAAAATACATAAAATCAAAACAAAACGTTTGCATATTTGTATATAAAGAATATATAAAATACTGCAAATGTTGAATGTTATTTTCCAAAAGAAATGTATTGTTCTATCAAACACCGCCAACCCATCCATTCATACTTGTTTGTCCGGTGGACCGGTTGCCAACCGTTGCGTTCGCTTCATCGGTATGGCACCTCATAAATGGTTTCTAGCTTTTTACTTTCCAGATTGGAAAAGAGCGAATTGCGACCTCTCTGCAATCTATACTCTTTTTCAAGACTCAGTACTCTGCATTCATTAAAGAATATGGTGATCTAAATCACATGTCCCCTCTGGATCAAACAACAACAAGCGCATCAAGCACATGTAGATATTATTTGCCGCACCACTGTGTCGTTAAAGAGGATAGCACAACAACTAAACGCAGAGTGGTGTTTGATGACCCTGCTACCACCTCATCAGGTTATTCATTATTCCAGCCATTAAATCTGCTAATGGCTGGACCCACAATTCAGCCCAAATTCTTTAACATATTGCTTCGCTTTCGTTTATTTCTTGTTGCCCTTACCGGTGACATTTGCAAAATGTACAAGTGCGTGCGAGTATCTCCGCCTGACAACTATTTGCAGTGTATTTTGTGGCGCGATTTACCTTCAGAAGAAATCCGAACTTTCAAGCTGGACACTGTAACTTACGGCACCAAGTCCGCATCATTTCTAGCAATACGCGCAATGCGCCAGTTGGCAGTAGATGAATTCAATTTATTTCCTATTGGTTTGCAAATCGTGTTCAGAGATTTTTATGTCGACGACATGATAACCGGAGGTTACTCTGTATAAGAAGTTCTTGAGATAATGCGTCAAACAACTGAATTACTTGGTAAAGGAAATGGTGCACAAACAACAAAAACGTGCTGCGTGAGGTTCCTACTGCAGAAAGAGAGAAGTTTTTGAAGTTTGATGATGGTAGCGATATCACTAAGGCCCTTGGCCTATCTTGGGATCCGGCAACGGATCTTTCCTATTTTCCTTCGTTCCTCAACAACTTTCAAACAAATGTTCAAAACGTTCCGTTCTATCAACTATAGCTCGATTTTACGATCCCTTTGGGCTCATAGGCATAGTCATAACAAAAGCCAAAATATTTCTACAACACTTATGGAGAGATAAGCTTGAATGGGATGAGAGTTTGCCTTTAGATTTACAATCAACATGGGATAACCTGTTGATTGTAAAGTAAGTCTGGATGCGTATAGAGCCTATATTGTATATGCTTGTTCCTGCAAAAACAACAAAGTACAGGTTAACCTGCTGTGCTCTAAGTCTCGCGTGTCGCCGCTCAAGTCGCTCACAGTACGTTGTGAGCGAGTTGTGTGCCGCTGCACTTTTGGCTCAGTTTGTAAATTCGATTGCTGAAATGGGTGTTTTCAGCTGTGAGTATCATTGTTGGTCGGATTCGTCGGTGGTGCTCTCTTGGTTAAAAGAGGAACCATCCAAGTTCTACGTTTTCGTAGCAAATCGTGTTAGCAGCATTCAGCAGCAGACTTGTGAAATGGAGTGGCACTATGTTTCTAGAGCTATGAATCCAGCAGACATTTTGTCGAAAGGTGCTTCACCAAGTGAGCTGCGTCAGTCATCGCTTTGGATGCATGGCCCAGCATTTTTGTGTACAAGTCGCAGCGATTGGCCTGAATCTTGTTTGCCGACACTTTCCTTACCGGAAGTTCGAAAAAGAGCCTTTACCACAACAACTCCACAGATTGATCTTTCTCAGAGCTGTAAACATATTAATTCATTTCCAACAATGCAGCGTATATTCAGTTACATTTATAAGTTCATCAGAAAGATAAGATCAAACCCTATCACAAGCACAGATGTACAACGAGGCACTTATTTGCTGATTCGTGTCACCCAAAGATCAAATTTGCGGACAGAGTACAAAGCTTTACAATCAAAGAAAAACGTCAGTTCTTCCAGTAACATCGCTTCATTATCACCGTTTCTTGATGGATTTGGACTAATTCGTGTTGGTGACCGCTTGAAAAATTCTTCCTTGGATTTTGCATCTCGTCACTCTATAATTTTGCATAAACGACATCCATTGACAGACTCAATTATTCGACATTTTCACATAAAATTTCTTCACGCAGGCCCACAGTCGCTTCTGGCTTCCATCCTTCTGCAGTATTGGCCTATTGGTGGAAGGAAAACGGTCACACGTGTAGTCAACCAATGCGTCAAATGTTTTCGTGCCAGGCCTAGGTTGTTCGAGCACATCATGGCAGATTTGCCAACAGAGCGAGTCCAAGCCAATCAAACCTTTATTGTTACTGGCATTGATTATTGCGGTCCGTTTTACTATAAAACTGAAGTGCGCAACAAGCTATGTAAGTTTGTTCGTGTGCTTTTCAACCAAGGCCGTGCACCTCGAACTAGTGAAGGATTTGTCTACACCTGCATTTCTCGCAGCTTTGAAGCGATTTATTTATACTCGTGGCAAACCAAATACAATTTGGTCTGACAACGCGACTAACTTTGTTGGCGCTCGGAACGAACTTGCAGAATTAAAGCGCCTATTTTTAAGCAATGATCATCAAAAGGCAGTTCATCAATAATGTCTGAATGACAGCATCAACTGGCATTTCATACCACTAAGATCTCCACATTTTAAGATCTCACCTTTAAATTTTGATGAGTTGCGCACATTAGTTTGCCACATTTCTGCAATAATCAATTCTAGGCCTCTGTTTCCTCTTTCAGAAAATCCAAGTGACATCGATGTTCTTACACCAGCACACTTTCTAATTGGTGCGCCATACACCGCTGTTATTGAACCTGACATTACGTCCTTAAACATCAATCGGCTTGATCGATGGCAGCGCGTTACGTATTTGCAGCAGGTCTTCTGGAAGAGGTGGAGAGCAGAATATTTAACACTGTTGCAACAGCGCTCCAAGTGGCGCTCAGGAGTACCAAACCTTCCCATCGGTGCAATGATCCTAATACAAGATGAGAATCTTCCGCCTCTAAAATGGCCATATATATTTCATATTTCACCATATATATTTCATTGTTCATGGACTAGCGGATCCAAATTTTATTACTTTAGCTTGATATGATATTATTATTTGAAAGAGGACGACTCGAAAGTCAGGCACTGCGAGCTATAAGATCTATTGTACCAAAGCCCCAAGAAAGAAAGAAAGGCAGAGAGAAAGAAAGATAGATAAGAAACATACCCAAGCCGAGAATCGAACTCAGGTCTCCAGAGGTAAGAGTCTGGCACTCTGCCACTAGACCACAGTGGCGATGGTAGGACCTATAGTTTAACGCCGATTCTGAACGGCTGTGTGGCAATTTTTTTATCAGCTCGGTGGTTTTGCCATTATCAACCAAGGTGTGTACTTGTACGCATTCTTATAATTCTCATCCACTTCATATCGATAGTGAATATAAGAAGTTTATGAGAATTAACCACCAGACCAAGACGGGAATCGAACCCGCAACCTTCTGAATGAAAGTCTAGTGCACTATCCACTAGACAATCGAGGTTGATATGATATTCGAAGATATTAGATTTTTGCAAAAATGCCACGCCCACTTTGAGATACGGTCACATTTGCATTGTATTTATGTAAGAACCACAATAAACTCACTAAAATTAACAAAACACCCTTCTTGTTGACGTTCAGATTTTTGACAGGGGGTTTTTTTCGGAAGCTAAAAATTCTTGCAAGTAAAAATTTGCAGCTACTTTTTTCTCTCTCACTTTTTTACGCTCTCGTTGCAAATTTTTTGAGTACGTGAACACTTTACTAATAGAAATTTGCGACAATTTATACATTGTTGTTGTGATGACTACATTTGTTCATTAACCTGTTTATATATAACTTCAAATAACGAAATTGACATGAACTTAAGTCATGACTTTGAAAATTAGCCTCTAGATTTAATTTTCATAGTCTCCTAAATACTAGTGTCTGACCGAAACCGACTTTTTCGGCCGAAACCGAATTTCGACCATTTTTCTAATATTCGGCCAAAACCGAAACCGAAACTTTTTAAAATATATGTATACATATATCTGTGGTCACAAGGCATAACAGCATAAGTGTGTTTTTTGTGTTTTACAGGAGAGCACTTTAAAGGTTCAAGTGCTAAGAGTAATCAGGTTGAGTTTTTCCGCCCTAATATCTCATAAACCACTGAACCGATAGTCATAAAATTCTGACACAATATGAAAACGGATATGAAGATTCAAATTATGATAATAACTCGAATTCGACAAAACTCGAGTTGTGTTGTTATTGCTTGTGACCACAGATATGTTAAATATAAAATTCAAATCATTTCAATTTTTTTTTAATTAAAACTCAAAAAAAAAAGAAGAAATCCATGTACATTCGGGCGTACCAATTTTTTTTTTTTCGAAAAGTACGTTGACAGAAAAATTCTATATTCGATTCTGATCAACTTTGCCGGAGAAAGTATGCCAAAAAATGGATCCTACCCCCCCGTAAAATTCGAAGAAGTTTCAGTACTACGTACTGTGGTTTGAAGAAAAATCGATAGTTACTTTTAATATTACTTTAACTTCTACGAATTTTACGGGGGGTAAGCTCCATTTTGTTTGTCATAGAATATGGAACTCTTCTGTCGGTACTCCGAAAAAAATTCATCCAAACAAATTGGTATGCCCTAATATATTCGGCCATATTTTTTGCCGAAACCGAAACTTAGCCGAAACCGTATTTTTGGCCGAAACCGTAACCGAAACCGAATATTCGGTCGGACACTACTAAAAACTATCATGAACTGATCGAATGGGGCCCGTTCAGAAAAAATGACACCTAGAATCATTTTCTAACAAACACACATACTTTTTTATGTACTAGACTTTCAAATAAGCCACTACTTCTTAATTTCTATTCTATTTCTTTCTATGTTTGGACCCTTTCCCAACACTCTTTTTTCTATTTCTATTCTCAGTTTCTCTTCCTACTCAATTCTCCCGTTCTATCCTTTTCTATATTATATTTTCTATTCTTATGAATATCTCTCAAGTGCCGGTCGCTATCTTCCATAATTTTCTATTTTTGTATAATTTAAATTTTTTATTTCCATCCTAATAAACAATTTATAATGTAAAACCGAATTTCCAAAGTGTTCTCATTTCAATATAACTAATTCTAATATAATTCATCTCCGAATTATAAATTTTTTTTTTTCACGCCTCACTCTCATCCATCCGATGTCCAGGCCCGTACCATCGAAGAAGCGTGCGAAGACCGGATGAGTAGCCAAAACCAGAACTCAGGCACCTCGTCGGCAATCCACCGCCGACAGCTTCTTACAACGCCTACAGGATATGTTGATGTTGCACCCGTGCAAGGGGGCCGGGATGTTTAAGCCACTACTTCTTAATTTCTATTCTATTTCTTTCTATGTTTGGACCCTTTCCCAACACTCTTTTTTCTATTTCTATTCTCAGTTTCTCTTCCTACTCAATTCTCCCGTTCTATCCTTTTCTATATTATATTTTCTATTCTTATGAATATCTCTCAAGTGCCGGTCGCTATCTTCCATAATTTTCTATTTTTGTATAATTTAAATTTTCTATTTCCATCCTAATAAACAATTTATAATTTAAGACCGAATTTCCAAAGTGTTCTCATTTCAATATAACTAATTCTAATATAATTCATCTCCGAATTATACAGAACTATTATGCAGACTAGCTACAATGGGGGAAAAACAACGACATAAGTATATAGAAAGAGGTAGTGGTAGTTTCTTTCAATATCTCTATTCAGTGAAGATATTTGGAATCAAATCTGTAATTCTGGGTTATGATTTCAAATATTAGTAGCTTATATAGCATATTGAAAGACTAAGAACTATCACTAAGATCACTGATGAGGAATCGTGGCGGATTCCGAAACGGCCGTCTCTATAATTTTAACAATTATTGAATTTTCATTCACTCCAAAATACAATTAAATACTTTTAAGCTGGAAAAACATAGTTAATAGATAGTAGTAAAAAAAGATACAGCAAAATATTGATGGTGTGTAAAAGGGCATCAAACAAAACGATGAAGAGAGTAAAAACAGAAAACATTGGCCGTGTAACATCAGCCTATGCGAAGCATTGAAGTGAAACAAACAGAATATTGTATTTGGTATGCTACCAAAGTGCTGCGAAGCACGGAAATTAAGCTTTTCACTTCACTTCACCGACACTTCGACACTTAATCTTTTATAAAAACACTTCGGTTTTCCAGTTTCAATAAAAAGCTAAAATCGATATAAAAAAATCTAAATATGTTCATCTCTATCAACTATTTCGTTGAATTAATTTTTTGCATTTTTCCTTCATTTGGAAGGGCATCATTGACTGTAGCCAGATCGGTGTGTTTGAATCTATATTCCCTATAAAATGTAAGACTCCATCTAGCACACATCCTATAGTACATTTTGAAACCTTTTGTGTTTATTTAAATACCTATTTGGCAACATTGATGAACGGCCATTTAACTGATTAGAATTTGATGGAAAATGACGAGGTAGAAGGCGAGGCTTTTACTTTTAAATAATTTTATGCAAAAGGACTGGCATTGAGAGTATGTTCCCTCATTTTAAAAGTTTTGTCGGAGTCTTATTGGGTCTACCTCACAGTAGCGCTATCGCCGAAAAGGTTTTTTTTCGCACATAAAATCAGATAAATTTTGATAAAATGTCGTTTTCTCATTACACTTCAAAAAATACTTATTTTTTTTTAAAAAATCACTTCAAACACTTCAATATTTTAAAAATTTCACTTCACAAAAAAATTTCAAAACGACAGCCCTGATTGGAAGGCTACAAGTTTTTAGTGAAACAACTTTTTTTGGCTGTTTGAGGTCTCTATGTGGTTATATGCTCAGTGCTAAAACTCAATATCTAAATCAAACAAGATCTGATTATTTCTCAGCACCAATTTTAAAATTGAAATACTTTTTGCTTTATTGAAATTTAATTAAAAAGTATTTATAAATCCAATTTTATAAAAATTCAATTAAAATTAAAAACGTTCCTCTGAACATATTACATGTTATGTAATTTTTTAAGAAATAAAAAATGTTTTCTTGGCATATTAAACTTATATATACGAATGATTATTAAATGAAATACTTATTTATAGTAACTACATATATTTGCTTGAAATTAAATTCGATCGTTCTTAATTTAAGCAGAAACGAGCTTCATAATTTTCTGAAATAAAAACACTATTAATTTTATTTAACAAATAATTGTTTTATTTATACATAAGTAAATATATAAGTAAAGAGACATAAATAAATACTTATTAATTTAAAATTAAATATTTTCTTATATTTTGCACAAGTATGATTTATCATTTTATATGCAATAATTATTATGCAATAATCTTTTTTTTATTTTAATGTCACAAGTGTCTGATTCGAACACTTTATTTTGATTTGTATTAGAATTTTCGTCGAAACTCAAAGAAAGGCTAGGATCGAATGATTTATTTTTTGGAATAATTTCAGAATTTTAAAGTTTGTTTGGAATGAACATTAATTAAATGATGACGAAATGCTTTAAGATTAGTAAATAATTGGTTACATTTCGGCTGTGCACAGTTCATTCGATCATACGTTTTAATAAAGTGGTCATTCCTTAAGTGATATAACAAGTCCTTTACAAATTTATACGATTCATTGCATTTTAAACAAAACAAATCCATTGTTAACATAGTTACTGAAGGAGAAGGTATATTATATTTAGTATTGAGTGAGAAAAACATTTTTTGAATAAAAAGCCATACATTTTGGCTGGCTTGTGGATATCTCAAATTCAAGACGTGAAATATTTGGAAGCAAATTTTTACATATTGAATGTAAGTTTCGAATTTGTATAAAACATTATCAAAATATACAAAAAACTCTGATAAATTGTAAATATCTATTCCGACAACTACAATTACTGGTTGGATCGTTAGCGAAAAACCGTAGTACTTATCTCTTAGTTCCTCAATTTTTGTTTTGTAATCGTTGATTGTGGTTAAATGTATGCAGAAACTTTCTTGGGCATCAGATATCGTGAACTTCCGTGACTTCTTCCCTTCATGATTTTGAGATCGGGCTGTTGGTATGATCACACTGTTCAGCAATCTGCATATAATATAATTTATGCTATCTAAAAAGATATTAGAACATTTTTTTTATAAGATAACAAATTTATAATCGTTCTATTAAAATTAAGGAATTTTTAAATTCAATCTTACATTTTTTTAACACTTTTATAATCAGAATTTAAGTTTTCTTTTAGTAAGTTCAAATTTAGTTTAGCAAGTTAATATAAGTTTAGTAGTAACATTACCGACCTGTATTTGAAATGTGTTTACAAACTGCAAGTTCTTCTCGTGGTTTTTTGTCTTTGATTTTTTCCTCAAAGTAGGAAAAAATTTTGATCTTAAAATCTGCCCATTTGTCCAGTAAATTATCCTTTTTTCCAGGATATAGTACGTCGAAATCGTATTGTATCTGGAAATGTCAAAAAATTATTTGTTCATAAATTTAGCAAATGATTAAAATGTGCAATTACTTTACCAACTTGTATCCAAATGATTGAGTGAATGTTTCTTAAAAGAAAAGTTTATTTCCATGAACTGCTTGGGACGTTAGTATCCGATTCATTGCACAAGCATGCACTGACATTATCTTGTAAGTTATTTTGTATTTCGATAGAAGTATTATCGATTTCATCATAATTGTCAGTATCAATTGTAATTTGGCTTTCAATTTTCGCTGCCCTTCGCCGCTTTGATTTTTGATTGCGGTACATGTCATATAATTTTCCACCGGGATTGTTACTATTATTTCGCGAAATATAATAGAAGTCCTAAAAGAAGAAATATGTAATAATGACAAGATCAAAAGAATTAAAACACTTTTTTGGAGACCTAGTGGAGATTTAAATCGTAGTATAATTTAAAAGAAATAGTGTCTAGCCTACGATATGAGGAATTCGAAGAAATTTTTCGCTGTAATACTGTGTAATTAATCAGATATTTTACTTCACTTTCGTTTGAAAAAATATTAACTATTTGTTCAGCGATTTTTTTAAAATCATAGGTATGTAGCTCGATGCCGTTTAAAAAAATGTTTTCCAATATAACTCCAATAAGATCTTGTCGATGATTGTCCAATAGAAAAGTTCGACTTTCGTAGAAAGCAAGAATTCGCCTTCCCTTTTCGCTATGATAAACCTTTTTCCAACCAGCTTTCAATAGTGGAGCTCATGGAAATAGTCCGGTCATCAATATCGAACTAAAAATGAATATATTAATAATTATTATATATGCAATTCATGATTACTTAAAACTTTTACAACAGACATAAAATAGTTTCACACCTCTGCGAATCCTTGTTTGTCCTTTATTAAAGTTGAAAAATAGTAGTAGAAGAGTAAAGACTCTTTTTTCATCTCGCATGGACCATTGACCGAGAACGAATCACTTTGTATAATGATAAGGCTAAGAAAAAATTATCTAATCAAGGTAATTGTTGAAAGTATCAGACGTGTTTTTCTTAGTTAAAATGATTCTTGATTAGAAATTTTAAGAGTAGCATAATTTTCCGTTTTCTTAGACTATGTAATCGGCAGACAAATTTTAACTTGGGTAATATGAATGTAATAGAAAATTTTCAATTGTCAAAATCACAAGTTGAATTTATTTTACTTAAGATTGGTGGAGATTTGAAGAACGGAAGTACCTGAGATAATCCACTCACACCAACTTTTCACAACATTATATTGCCTTGGAAATGGAACCCTACACCATATCGAGCCCTTTCCGCGATTTTATCGTAAGTGCCAAAACTTTACGAGAGAAGGTTTTTTAGTTATCTTTGGTCTGGTGCTACATATTGGCATGATTTTCCGTATATAAGCTTTATTTCGACTCTCGCATTATTTGGAAGCTACAATTCTCCTTTCTGTACATGTAAGATAGATGATACAATTAATGTTTTTGTAAATTTTACTACTAGAAGTCGACTCTGCTTGATTGTATCAAAGAGTATACATTACAAAAAGGTCTTAAGGTTTTTGGAACGTAAAAAGCTAGAAACCATTTATGAGGTGCCATACCGATGAAGCAAACGCAACGGTTGGCAACCGGTCCACCGAACAAAAAGGTATGATTGGATGGGTTGGCGGTGTTTGATAGAACAAATAGTTTACATTTCTTTTGGCAATTAACATTTAACTTTTGCAGTATTTGCCATATTCTTTATATACAAATATTCAAACGTTTTGTTTTGATTTTATGTATTTTGATTGATTTCTTTTTTGTTATGCACATGTATGTAGATACTTTTGAATATATTTTTCTGCTTTGATTTTATGAAATTCAATAAATTCATAAACAATGAATAAATGAGAACTTACAAAAAATTATTATTATCTTTGCGTATTATTACATGGGAAAAAAGGCAATCCAAAAACGCGCATAGATTTCAATATTAAATTTTTTGTTTGAAAATTTTAAATTTCATACTTTTTTTTAATTTTGCTTTCTTTGTTTACAATTGCAATTTCTTTGTTTACATTATTTTTCAAATATAAAATAACTACTCTCATGTAGTTTCTCACATAACTCTCATATTTTTAACATGAGATGATAAATGTTAAATGCTTTGGCCCATACGATTTTCCATTGCATCTCATATTTTTAACATGATTTATTCTTATCAAAGATGTTAATTTTTCTTATCACTGTTAAATCAAACGCCATACGATTTTAACATGCATGTTAAATTTTCACAAAATGTTAATTTCAAAATCGCTGTAATGATTTATTCGGGTAAACAACAAGAACACAAAACTCTTGTTCTTATTTCAACATGAGGTGCAATGTTAATTCTTTTGCACATGTTAAATTTCATATATCGCAGATACAATAACATGTAAACAAGAAATTTTTTTGTTTATTTCTTCTTATGTTTTGTTATTTTTATTTTATTATTAACTTCAAATGTAGTTATTTAAGAAAAAATTTAAATATTACATTAATATTGATAAATGAAATAAAAAAAAAAATTATTTTAAAAAATTCTACATCTCCTATTGTGAGGTGCATGCATTTATTTATATTGAATAATGATAAATGAAATAAAAATATATAATATAAAAATCTACATTTCATATGTGCAACGTTAATTTTGTTCACAAAATGTTTATTTTGAAATTGTTGTGATGGCTTATCTTCGTCAATTGTCGCAAAAACAACAAAACCACACGATTCTTCTTCTTATTCTTTGCTTCGGTTTTCTGCTACAATCTGATTTTAACATGAGGTGGCACTGTTAATTCTTTTGTACATGTTAAATTTCATATATCGCTGCTACGATAACATGTCAACAAGAAATTTTTTTATTTATTTTAATTACATACATATAAATTCTACAAACATACCGTCGCCTGAGTATTGATTTGACGTATAGGCATAGCAATACTTACACATATACGCCAAATCAATTCTCAGGCGACGATACATTTGCACATGCGACGGAATATATTTTTGCTTTATTTTTTTATTTTATTTCTTTCTAGGCAGTTATTCTGCCTAGGACCCACTGTGGTGACGGCACGTTGTCTTCGTGAACGACGACGAGATCGCCGACAACGACGTTGTGCTGTGGATGCAGCCACTTGTTGCGTTGCTGTAGGCTCACTAGGTAGTCTCTCGACCACCCCCGCCAAAACTGTTGCTTGAGAAACCAAAAAAGTTGCCATCGGAAAAGCAAATACTACAGTTCGATCTAAATTAAACGCATTTGTAAAATCACGCTTAAATAATTATGAGTTTTCGGCTAGCTTTTGGGTATTACGAACAATATCAGCTTACCAACCAGATCATACAATAAATACAAGTGGTTGGAACATCCCTTCAAATATCGAACTGGCTGATCCTGGTTTTCATAAACCTCAAAAAATTGATTTGTTATTGGGTGCCGAAACATTTTTCGATCTTCTCGCTGTGGGCCAGATTAAACCTAGCCCCGAGCACCCAACTCTTCAAAAAACGCTTCTCGGTTGGATTGTGTCAGGGAAATATAGTATCAATAATTATCCTCACTCTCAAATAAGTAGTATTTTGTGCCAATCTGAAGATTTTTCGTTAATTGACTCTACGGTTCAAAAGTTTTGGGCTTTAGAGGAAATTCCGTCAGAGTCAAACAAAAACAAATTAACGCCAGAGCAACAACAATGTGAAGAGCATTTTGTTAAACATGCTAAATTATTGCCGTCTGGTCGTTTCGAAGTCAGACTGCCTTTCAAGTCTGACCCAAAAACTCTCGGTTCATCGTATGATACCGCAGAGTGACGTTTTCGTTATCTAGAGAAGAAACTAGATAAAAATCCAGAAGTTAAAAACATGTATCTAGATTTCATGAGAGAATATATCTCTTTAGGACATATGTCTCAAATCGACAACAAAATTTTAAGTTCACCACACTACGTCATTCCGCATCAGTGTGTCCTAAGACCACAAAGTACCACAACAAAATTGCGTGTTGTTTTCGACGCTTCGTGTCGTACATCATCACAAGTTGCGTTGAACGACATCTTAATGGTTGGCCCTACCATTCAAGAGGAGCTATTTTCTACTCTTCTCCGTTTTCGATTGCATAAGTATGCCATTACAGCAGATGTGACCAAAATGTATAGGCAGATTATGGTACATAAAGATGATAGGAATTTTCAGCTCATAGTGTGGCGTCAGCATCATTCAGACCCAATACAATTATTCCGTTTGAACACTGTTACTTATGGAACTTCACCCGCTCCATTTTTAGCAATCAGGTGTCTTCAAATGCTGAGTGATAGCAACAAAGACTCATACCCACTTGGGTCAAAAGTAATTTCGAGAGATTTTTATGTCGATGACTTGTTAACTGGTGCCGATAATCTTGAAACTCTGAAGCAAATTAGAAGTGAGGTAATAGATATATTGAAAACGGCAGGATTATCGTTGGCAAAATGGTTTTCAAACCACCCAGATTTAGCTAACAGTGAGAGTTCTGAGAAATCACTTCAATTTAATGATTCAGATTCCACGAAAACTCTGGGAATCCATTGGCTACCAAAAGAAGACTTGTTTCGTTTTGTTCCCGATGAAAGTTTTCACGATTTACGAGCTACAAAAAGAAATATTTTATCGGTTTCTTCACGTCTGTTTGATCCTCTTGGATTGCTCTCTCCTATAGTTACCAGAGCTAAAATCTTATTACAAGAGCTTTGGATTCAAAAACTAGATTGGGATGAGTCAATTCCATTGCGCCTTGAAACAAGCTGGCAAAACTTCAAAACAAATCTGAGTCAGTTATCGCTAATAACAATACCCCGATTTGTTTACACTTCTTCAGATGCCAGTTGTCAGATTCGTGGGTTTTCCGATGCCTCTATGAGAGCATATGGCTGTTGTATTTATGTGCGCAGTCAAAATGCTGACGGTATCAATTGCACATTATTGACTGCTAAGTCAAAAGTAGCTCCCTTGAAAACGAAATCTTTACCACGGTTAGAGCTCTGTGCAGCGCATCTTCTGGCCAAATTATGGTCACGAATAGAGCCAATGATGAATTTTACAATAGACGCAATAAAGTTTTGGACAGACTCTGAAATTACGTTGCATTGGATACAAACACATCCATCAATGCTTTCTATTTTCGTCTCAAACAGAGTGTCCGAAATCCAAGAGTGGACACAGAAGGCTTCATGGCAACATGTGCCTACGAAGCAAAACCCTGCGGATATCGTGTCTCGAGGCTGCGATGTGGATGAAATCAACAAGTCCATATGGTTCACCGGCCCACGTTTCCTCTTAGAAGACCCCGCAGAGTGGCCAAAAAATTCTCACTTCGAACTCTCGCCAGAAAACGAAGCTCTTGAAAAAAGAAAAAATTGTTTCACTTTCGTCGCAGTTGAAACTCCGAAAAATAGTTTAATAGCACATACGGAAAAATTCTCCTCACATAATAAAATGCTAAGAGTATTTTCATATGTTTTAAGATTTATTAGAAAATCAAAAAACAAAATAGTAGAGTTCGACACCATACCAAGTGCTCAAGAAATGAACTTGAGTTTCTTGAAAATCGTTCAAATTATTCAACACACAGAATTCGAACATGAAATTAAGAAATTGTCTAAAAACACCGCACTTCTTCTTATTCTTTGCTTCGGTTTTCTGCTACAATCTGATTTTAACATGAGGTGGCACTGTTAATTCTTTTGTACATGTTAAATTTCATATATCGCTGCTACGATAACATGTCAACAAGAAATTTTTTTATTTATTTTAATTACATACATATAAATTCTACAAACATACCGTCGCCTGAGTATTGATTTGACGTATAGGCATAGCAATACTTACACATATACGCCAAATCAATTCTCAGGCGACGATACATTTGCACATGCGACGGAATATATTTTTGCTTTATTTTTTTATTTTATTTCTTTCTAGGCAGTTATTCTGCCTAGGACCCACTGTGGTGACGGCACGTTGTCTTCGTGAACGACGACGAGATCGCCGACAACGACGTTGTGCTGTGGATGCAGCCACTTGTTGCGTTGCTGTAGGCTCACTAGGTAGTCTCTCGACCACCCCCGCCAAAACTGTTGCTTGAGAAACCAAAAAAGTTGCCATCGGAAAAGCAAATACTACAGTTCGATCTAAATTAAACGCATTTGTAAAATCACGCTTAAATAATTATGAGTTTTCGGCTAGCTTTTGGGTATTACGAACAATATCAGCTTACCAACCAGATCATACAATAAATACAAGTGGTTGGAACATCCCTTCAAATATCGAACTGGCTGATCCTGGTTTTCATAAACCTCAAAAAATTGATTTGTTATTGGGTGCCGAAACATTTTTCGATCTTCTCGCTGTGGGCCAGATTAAACCTAGCCCCGAGCACCCAACTCTTCAAAAAACGCTTCTCGGTTGGATTGTGTCAGGGAAATATAGTATCAATAATTATCCTCACTCTCAAATAAGTAGTATTTTGTGCCAATCTGAAGATTTTTCGTTAATTGACTCTACGGTTCAAAAGTTTTGGGCTTTAGAGGAAATTCCGTCAGAGTCAAACAAAAACAAATTAACGCCAGAGCAACAACAATGTGAAGAGCATTTTGTTAAACATGCTAAATTATTGCCGTCTGGTCGTTTCGAAGTCAGACTGCCTTTCAAGTCTGACCCAAAAACTCTCGGTTCATCGTATGATACCGCAGAGTGACGTTTTCGTTATCTAGAGAAGAAACTAGATAAAAATCCAGAAGTTAAAAACATGTATCTAGATTTCATGAGAGAATATATCTCTTTAGGACATATGTCTCAAATCGACAACAAAATTTTAAGTTCACCACACTACGTCATTCCGCATCAGTGTGTCCTAAGACCACAAAGTACCACAACAAAATTGCGTGTTGTTTTCGACGCTTCGTGTCGTACATCATCACAAGTTGCGTTGAACGACATCTTAATGGTTGGCCCTACCATTCAAGAGGAGCTATTTTCTACTCTTCTCCGTTTTCGATTGCATAAGTATGCCATTACAGCAGATGTGACCAAAATGTATAGGCAGATTATGGTACATAAAGATGATAGGAATTTTCAGCTCATAGTGTGGCGTCAGCATCATTCAGACCCAATACAATTATTCCGTTTGAACACTGTTACTTATGGAACTTCACCCGCTCCATTTTTAGCAATCAGGTGTCTTCAAATGCTGAGTGATAGCAACAAAGACTCATACCCACTTGGGTCAAAAGTAATTTCGAGAGATTTTTATGTCGATGACTTGTTAACTGGTGCCGATAATCTTGAAACTCTGAAGCAAATTAGAAGTGAGGTAATAGATATATTGAAAACGGCAGGATTATCGTTGGCAAAATGGTTTTCAAACCACCCAGATTTAGCTAACAGTGAGAGTTCTGAGAAATCACTTCAATTTAATGATTCAGATTCCACGAAAACTCTGGGAATCCATTGGCTACCAAAAGAAGACTTGTTTCGTTTTGTTCTCGATGAAAGTTTTCACGATTTACGAGCTACAAAAAGAAATATTTTATCGGTTTCTTCACGTCTGTTTGATCCTCTTGGATTGCTCTCTCCTATAGTTACCAGAGCTAAAATCTTATTACAAGAGCTTTGGATTCAAAAACTAGATTGGGATGAGTCAATTCCATTGCGCCTTGAAACAAGCTGGCAAAACTTCAAAACAAATATGAGTCAGTTATCGCTAATAACAATACCCCGATTTGTTTACACTTCTTCAGATGCCAGTTGTCAGATTCGTGGGTTTTCCGATGCCTCTATGAGAGCATATGGCTGTTGTATTTATGTGCGCAGTCAAAATGCTGACGGTATCAATTGCACATTATTGACTGCTAAGTCAAAAGTAGCTCCCTTGAAAACGAAATCTTTACCACGGTTAGAGCTCTGTGCAGCGCATCTTCTGGCCAAATTATGGTCACGAATAGAGCCAATGATGAATTTTACAATAGACGCAATAAAGTTTTGGACAGACTCTGAAATTACGTTGCATTGGATACAAACACATCCATCAATGCTTTCTATTTTCGTCTCAAACAGAGTGTCCGAAATCCAAGAGTGGACACAGAAGGCTTCATGGCAACATGTGCCTACGAAGCAAAACCCTGCGGATATCGTGTCTCGAGGCTGCGATGTGGATGAAATCAACAAGTCCATATGGTTCACCGGCCCACGTTTCCTCTTAGAAGACCCCGCAGAGTGGCCAAAAAATTCTCACTTCGAACTCTCGCCAGAAAACGAAGCTCTTGAAAAAAGAAAAAATTGTTTCACTTTCGTCGCAGTTGAAACTCCGAAAAATAGTTTAATAGCACATACGGAAAAATTCTCCTCACATAATAAAATGCTAAGAGTATTTTCATATGTTTTAAGATTTATTAGAAAATCAAAAAACAAAATAGTAGAGTTCGACACCATACCAAGTGCTCAAGAAATGAACTTGAGTTTCTTGAAAATCGTTCAAATTATTCAACACACAGAATTCGAACATGAAATTAAGAAATTGTCTAAAAACACCGCACTTCTTCCAAATTTGCAAAAACTCAATCCGTTTTTGCATGAATTTTCGAAAGACAATTTATCGTTTAGACTTCTTCGAGTAGGTGGTCGTCTTTTAAACGCACCAATTCCTTACGATGCCAAATTCCCACTCCTTTTAACAAAAGATTCGCACTTTATAAAAACATATTTACGTTATCTACATTTTCGAAATCATCATGCTGGACCAAAGGCATTGGTAGCGCTTCTTAGAGAAAAACTGTGGCTAGTAAACGCTCAAGAATCCTGTAGAAAAATCGTTCGAAACTGCATTCACTGTTTTCGGTATAATCCCAAGCTAATGACTCAAATTATGGGTAATTTACCAGCCGACAGGCTTCGGGCTCTACGCCCATTTTTAATAAGTGGTGTAGATTTCTGTGGTCTCGTGTATACCTCGTTAAAAATTCGCGGTCGACCACCTGTAAAAACTTATATAGCAGTGTTCGTTTGTTTCACTTCTAAAGCAGTTAGTAAGAATTAGTAAGTGACTTATCTTCTGATTGTTTCATTTTTGCTCTCAAAAGGTTCTTTGGACGCCGAGGGATGCCCGAGAAGCTATGCTGCGACAACGCAACAAATTTTGTAGGAGCACAGAGGAAGCTGCAGGATCTGGCAGCAGCGTTTCTCAACAGTCAGGACTCGGTTCAGAGGTTCACCGCTCAAGAGGGGGTCCTTTTCAAATTCATACCACCGAGAGCGCCCCACTTCGGAGGGCTATGGGAAGCGGCAGTGAAGTCGATGAAAAATCTGCTGATGCGCACGATCGGAAACGCACTGCTAACGATCGAAGAGCTAAATACAGTGCTCATAGAAGTGGAAGTGGAAGCCGTACTCAATTCAAGGCCAATCGCTCCACTAAGCCAAGACCCAAACGACGATCAGGCGTTAACCCCAGCACACCTCTTAATTGGGGGTCCTCTACGAACGCTGCCACCAGAACAACTACCAAACACTCCAATGACTTGCTTCGCCAGATGGCAACTTGTTTGCTTTCTCAAGCAACAGTCCCTGCTCGGGCGCCATGAAAAATTACAAGAGTTTTTGTAATTATTTTACAATTTAAGGTACTTTAGGTGCACTTTTAACTTTTTGCCAAACTAACTTTAAAAACGGAAACACGTCTATTTTTCTTGAATGTTACTATACAAGTGGTTTTATTTTCATTCCTTAAGTTAGAACTAACATTTTGATTACAATTCAGCAAACGGATTTTTAGGTGAAATTCAAAGTATTATTAAGCAAACGGTAAGTATGAAGAAATATTAAAGAAAAGTGAAATTAAGTATACAGGGTAAGTATTCAGGTAAGTATTAAGGTGAGTATTAAGGTAAGTATTAAGGTAAGTATTAAAGTAAGTATTAAAATAAGTATTCAGACTACATCGATAATAAATTCATGATTTCAGGTGATAATATGACGAAACAGAGGACGTCTGAACACCAAAATTGGTTTTGGGACATAAACTCCGAAAATCTCCCAAAATAGCGGTACCAACGCAAACTTAAACAATGATCATAAGTTTCGCTGGCAAAATGAAAAAGATTTAATTCAATTTATTTTTTTTTTTTGATGTGTAAACATTTTAGCTCACGGTATGGGCAAAATTTCAAATGTGTAAAATGTAAGAATAACTAACGTAAGATGTAAGATAACTGTAACATCCAGTTCCCCTCTCGCTCGCACTAATGCGCGGCATGAATGTGCTACTCTAAACAACAAAGAGAAGAGAGGGAGAAATTAAAATACGAGCGGAGTTTGTTTGTTTATGTTTCGATCAATTTACTCACACATATATGTACATACGAAAACAAAATGAGTGTGTACATTTATTCGTGGCAGAGTTATTTGTTGGTGTTAAACATGAGGAGATCGACTATACCATACAAGCAGAGAAGTCGCCGTAGCAAACACAGGCGTTTGATAGGTTTTGCATTCGGTTAGTTAGATTGCATCAAAATTAAATATGTTTTAAATAAAAAAAGAATATAAACTGATAAGTATTAAGGAATCTAGGTTTCAATAAATGTATAAACAAAATGTAATGCATTATATTGTACATTAACTTTAGAAAGGCAACACTTTTTTTATCTATGTAAATAGAAAATATGTTAAATAGAGAAAATCAAACTTATTTATTATAAAATCACTTATTTACTTTAATAAAAATACATTGTTTCTTATTTTTATTAAATGCAGTTAACGCAACTCTCTGCGCAGTGCTTTTAAGAAGTAGTGCGGTGACTGGTCACCCCTGTTGCCTTTCTAAGGTTAAATGCGGAAAGAACTTATCGTCGCCTGAGGATTGATTTGGCGTATGTGTGTACAAATTCGTATACCTATACGCCAAATCAATTCTCAGGCGACGTTATGTAAAATTTTCACATCTAATAAAATTTCAAATCGACAGGAAGAAAACCTTAAAGCGCGGAAAAAATATGCAATTGCACCTGCGTATATCCGACCATATCGTGCCCGATGCATTAAGTAAAAGTAAAATAATGTAACTACATTTCATATGGAATAAAAATTTGCATTTGCAATGATGGCTATTATATATAAAAGATAATGATATCTAATAAATTTTTAAGTTTATAAAAGAGTTGTTTTAATTTGAATTATTTACCTAAGCATATAAGTAGATTATACAACACATCAAATATCTTGCGTTCCATCCATTTTTTTTTGCAGCAGTGAAAATCGGCAACACCGCGCTAAAATAAAAATTTGCTGAAATTTGTATAAAAATGAAAAATGTAAATATCGAATTAAGTATGTTGTGATTGGATTTTAATGGGTAAGCTTATCAATTTGAAGTCCGACATGGTTGATGTCTGAGACAAAGTTGTTTATTATAAGAATACCATTATTTTTTGCCTTCCAACCATACCTCTATCTATTCGATGTGCCGGTGTTTTGGGGAATTTCGGGCATAAAAGTATCCAAAACCCATTTTGGTATTCGGGAGTCTTCTTCACTTCATTATGAAATACATTTTTGTAAAAAAAAACCAAATTGTGAATTAACGAACACAAGGCAGAAGTGAAACTTCTTGTGAACTAAACGAAACACGAGCAAATAACAAGGAAATGAAATTTTTCAATCGCTAAATTTTTTACTTCATTGGCTTGTGTTTTTTAATTTCATTTGCTCGTTATTTGCTTGTGTTTCGTTTATTTCACCAGAAGTTTCACTTCTGCCTTGTGTTCGTTAATACACAACCAATTTTTTTTTTTGGGATTAATCTAGAACAAAAATTGGAACTCTGTACCGGTAATGTCGATGACAATTGTAGCGAACTCTTTTTGTGTGCGACATCTTCATGTAATTCCTTGGACATTTGCGCCATCTGTAAGTGAAATGTATAACTGTCATAAACTTTAAGATGGCGACGCTACACATTGTTCTTTCTGCCATAGACGTGTGTGTGTGTGTGTAATTAATATGATATAGTGAATTAAAACTATTTATGAATCGTTTATTATATAGTTTGCTCGTGAAATCAGTTACGGAATATTGATATTTAGCCCCTTATGCACATTACTCGACAAAATTATGTCGCATTGCAAACTTACGCGCGACGTCACATCCGGTTGGTTTTAATCTAGGACAAGAGAAAAGAAGTTTCACTTCAAAAATATGTCATTATTTCAAGCCGTTTGCCCGGTATGAATACTTTTAATTAAATTTATACCTGAAATTGTCGAAAAGAAGAGTACAGAGAGCACCTGAAGGATTTGCGTGAGGGCAAAAAATATTTATTTTTCGTAATAAACAACTTTGTCTCAGACGTCAACCATGTAGGACTTCAAATTAATATACTTACCCACTTAAACCCCATCACAACACTCACAATCCGATATTTTAATTTTTATTCAAATTTCAGCAAATTTGTATTTTAGTGTGCTGTTGCCGATTTTCTCTGCTGCTGCTGCAAAAAAAAAATCAAAATTGAATCGAATATTTTTCATTTTGCCAGTGAAACTTATGATCATTGTTTATGTTTGTGTTGTTAGTAATCGATGGATATTTTATTAGTTTGTCATCTTACATCATTGATGTCTGAGACAAAGTTGTTTATTATGAACAAACAAATATTGTTTGCTTTTACACCAATCCTACAGTTGCTCGGTGTACCGCTATTTTGGGAGATTTTCGGAGTATATCTCCCAAAACCAATTTTGGTGTTCAGACGCCCTCTTTACTTTTTTATGAGGAATATTTTTGTCGAAGGAAGTATGTCAGTATTCCAAGCCGTTCAGCTTGTATGAACAATTTTATATAAATTTTTGCCAAAATCCTCTAAAACAGAGGTACAGAGAACAGGTGGAGGGTTGGTGTGGAGAAAAAATGTTTATCTTTTTGTAATACACAACTTTGCCTCAGATGCCAAAGTTGTAGGATCTCAAAATAATATACTTATTTACCAATATCAATTATAAATGCTATGATTTTTGCAAAAGAAATAAAATAAAAAAGTAAAGCAAAAATATATTCCGTCGCATGTGCAAATGTATCGTCGCTTGAGAATTGATTTGGCGTATATGTGTAAGTATTCCTATGTCTATACGCCAAATCAATACTCAGACGACGGTATGTTTGTACAATTTATATGTATATATGTAAAAAACAATGGATGCGTACAAGGCACGCAAAATATTTGATGTGTAGACAGTTAAGCCAACTGAATGCCATATACATAAGCTCACATATGTATAGCCATATATAGGGATTTGATGTATAATCTATATGCTAGGTAAATAATACAAACTAAAACAATTCTTTTATAAACTTAAAAATTTATTAGATGCCATTATCTTTTATATATAATAGCCCAATTCACTATAAATTGCAAATGCAAATTTTTATTCCATATCTCATATATGTACATATTTGTTGTTGTGATAGCAAAAATATTTTGCAATTGCACCAAATCGTAGTTGCATAATTTTTTTTTTACTCAATGCATCGGGCATGATATGTTCGCATATACGTACCTGTAATTTCATCTTTTTTTCCGCGCTTTAAGTTTTTCTTCCTGTCGATTTGAAATTTTATTAGATGTGAAAATTTTACAATAACGTCGCCTGAGAATTGATTTGGCGTATAGGTATATGAATTTGTACACAATACGCCAAATCAATTCTTAGACGATGATAAATGCTTTCCGCATTTAACCTTAGAAAGGCAACAGGGGTGACCAGTCACCCCACTACTTTTTAAAAGCACCGTAAAGAGATTTGCCTCAGCTGCATTTAATAAAAATAAAAAACAATGCATTTTTTTTTAAGTAAATAAGTGATTTTATAACAAATAAGTTTGATTCTTTCTGTTTAACATATTTGCTAATTACATAGATAAAAAAGTGTTGCCTTTCTAAGGTTAACGCACAAAGCAAAATTTTTATAATGCCGTGGTTTGCTATCATTATCACTACATTTTGTTTATACATTTATTGAAACCTAGATTCTTTATTACTTCTCATTTTGTATCCAATCTAACTAACCGAATGAAAAACCTATCAAACGCCTGTGTTTGCTACGGCGACTTCTCTGCTTGTATGGTATAGTCGATCTCCACACTTTTAACACCAACAAATAACTTTGCCACGAATAAATGTACACACACATTTTGTTTTCGTATGTACATATATGTGTGAGTAAATTGATCGAAACATAAACAAACAAACTCGGCTCGTATTTTAATTTCTTATCTTACATCTTACGTTACAGTTATTCTTACATTTTACACATTTGAAATTTTGCCCATACCGTGAGCTAAAATGTTTACACATCAATAAATACAAAAATTGTTTGTTTACATGTTATCGTAGCAGCGATATATGAAATTTAACATGTACAAAATTAACACTGCCACCTTATGTTAAAATCAGATTTAACAGAAAACCGAAGCAAAATAAGAAGAAGAATCGTGTGTGTTTTTGTTATTTTCCCGATAGTTGCCGAAGTTTAGCCATTACAGCAATTTCAAAATGAACATTGTGAGAAAAATTAACATTGCACCTCATATGAAATGTAGATTTTTATATTATATGTTTTTATTTCATTTATCGATATTCAATACAATAAATGCATGTACATCAGTAGTAAAGTATTTACATTTTTCTTAAATAAATACATTTGTAGTTAATAATAATGCAAATAATAAAACATAAGAAATAATTACAGAAATTTCTTGTTTACATGTTATCGTAGTAGCGATACATGAAATTTAGCATGTACAAAAGAATTAACACTGCCATCTCATGTTAAAATCAGATTGTAGCAGAAAACCGAAGCAAAGAATAAGAAGAAGAATCGTGTGGTTTTGTTGTTTTTGCGACAATCGACGAAGATAAGCCATCACAGCAATTTCAAAATAAACATTTTGTGAACAAAATTAACATTGCACCCCATATGAAATGTAGATTTTCATATTATATATTTTTATTTCATTTATCATTATTCAATATAAATAAATGCATGCACCTCACAATATGAGATGTAGAATTTTTTATAATATTTTCTTTTTGATGTGTAAATATTTTAGCTCACGGTATGGGCAAAATTTCAAATGTGTAAAATGTAAGAATAACTGTATCGTAAGATGTAAGATAACTGTAACGTCCAGTTCCCCGCTCGCTCACACTACTGCGTGGCATGACTGTGCTACTCTAAACAACAAAGAGAAGAAGAGAGGGAGAAATTAAAATACGAGCGGAGTTTGTTTGTTTATGTTTCGATCAATTTACTCACACATCTATGTACATACGAAAACAAAATGTGTGTGTACATTTATTCGTGTCAGAATTATTTGTTGGTGTTACAAGTGCGGAGATCGACTATACCATACAAGCAGAGAAGTCGACGTAGCAAATACAGGCGTTTGATAGGTTTTGCATTCTGTTAGTTAGATTGCATTAAAATTAAATATTTTTTAAAATACAAAAACAATACGAAATGAGAAGTAATAAGGAATCTAGGTTTCAATAAATGTATAAACAAAACGTAGTGATAATGATAGCAAATCACGGCATTATAAAAGGCAACACTTTTTTTTATCTATGTAAATAGCAAATATGTTAAACAGAAAAAATCAAACTTATTTATTATAAAATCACTTATTTACTTCAATAAAAATACATTCTTTTTTATTTTTATTAAATGCAGTTAAGACAACTCTCTTTGCTGTGCTTTTAAAAAGTAGTGGGGTGACTAGTCATCCCTGTTGCCTTCCTAAGGTTAAATGTGGAAAGCACTTATCGTCGCCTGGGGATTGATTTGACGTATGTGTTTACAAATTCATATACCTATACGTCAAATCAATTCTCAGGCGACGTTATGTAAAATTTTCACATCTAATAAAATTTCAAATCGACAGGAAGAAAAACTTAAAGCGCGAAAAAAGGATGCAATTGCAGCTGCGTATATGCGAGCATATAGATCCCGATGCATTGAGTAAAAGAAAAATAATGCAACTACAACATATCAGCCCTATTCACGATTTGGTGCAATTGCAAAATATTTATGCTATCACAACAACAAATATATGTGATATGGAATAAAAATTTGCATTTGCAATGATGCAAGACCATTTGCAATTTATGGTGAATTGGGTTATTATATATAAAAGATAATGATATTTAATAAGTTTTTAAGTTTATAAAATAATTGTTTTAATTTGAATTAATTACCAAGCATATAGATTATACATTAAATCCCTATATATGGCTATACATATGTGAGCTTATGTATATGACATTCAGTTAGCTTAACTGTTTACACATCAAATATCTTGCGTGCCTTGCACACATCCATTGTTTTTATTTCCCTTATCAATATTAATGTAATATTTAAATTTTTTCTTAAATAACTACATTTGTAGTTAATAATAAAATAAAAATAAAAATAATAAGAAGAAATAAATAAAAAAATTTCTTGTTTACATGCAGGGATGTCAACTCATTTTTTCTTTCTCCCGATAACTCTCGCGAAATTCCCCGATTTTCGACCAAATTCCCCGCACCGGTATAATTTCATATTATAACAGTACGATTCGCACTTTTCATATAAACATTTTATATAAACGAAAAATACCCTTTACGTAGGCTTAGAGTTACTCTCGGTCAGAGTTATTTTAAGGAGCCCCGCACTTTCTTACTTAAAATTTTTTTTATCAATTTTTTTTTGGATTGATAAACAAAATTTTTCTGACATCTATTTAAAGACTTAAAGTAGAAAATAATTTTTAAAAAATTATATAAAAGGGTTTTTTGCAGCTTCATGGAAGACGTTTTTAAAATCGTCAAACGCAATGGTGTGAGTGATTGCTGCTCACTGGAATATCTCAAAAAACACCATTAGAAAAATTATAACTGTACTTCCAGGACATACTAAGATTAATTTTTTTTGATCATCAATTCACAAAATGGCAGACCGCAAAAATTAGTTTTCTCAAAAATTGGACTTCTTTCGTAAAAACGAAGTTCCAAATTGAGAAAAGAATGAACCAAACTTACATCCTGGGGCCATTGTTATGTAGAAGAATATTTTTAAATTTCAGTTATCGTGCACGTCAATGGCAAAAACCTTGTTTTAAGAAAAACAGGTTTAAAGTTTTGACTATCGGTTTTTAACATATAAAATATACTTCTTCTGCTTTATAATAGCTGACCATAATTTGCAAGTTTATAGGTTACAGTCACCAAGAACTAACAGTTATTAATAAGAAGGTGGTGAACAAAGGCACAGCTAAGCATTTCTGGACGGCTGAAGCCGAAGCACTGCGCGATCTCGTTGAACTGTCTGAATACTAAACGTAAACAGTGTTGCATAAAGAAATGTTTTTATGGTGTTGGTTGCGAATGTGCCAGAATTGTATTTAGGAATATAAAATTTGGCAAAAAATATTCTACAGACTGTTTGGGATATTTTAATATTGAAAGCTGAACGGTTTCGAATTCCGCGCAAAAAATAGCTCATTCCCCGATTCCCCGCACTAAGTAAAATTCCCCGCAAATCGGAGAATTCCCCGCAAGTTGGCATCGCTGTTTACATGTTATTGTATCAGCGATATATGAAATTTAACATGTGCAAAAGAATTGACATTGCAGCTCATGTTAAAATAAGAAGAAGAGTTTTGTGTTCTTTTTCTTTACCCGAATAAATCATTACAGCGATTTTGAAATTAGCATTTTGAGAAAATTTAACATGCACCTCATATGAAGTGCATGTTAAAATCGTATGGCCACGGCAGAGACGTCGTATTTTTAAAAGTGATAAGAAAAATTAATATTTTGATAAGAATAAATCATGTTAAAAATATGAGATGCAATGTGAAATCCTATGGGCCAAAGCATTTAACATTTAACATCTCATGTTAAAAATATGAGATGTCATGTGAGAAACTATATGAGTGTAGTTATTTTATATTTGAAAAATAATGTAAACAAAGAAATTGCAATTGTAAAAAAGTATGTGAACGAAATCGTTGGGAGTTAGTGGAACCGAAAGCTGAAAGGGTTTTGAAAAAAAATAAATAAAAACGCGCGAGATTTTCGGTTTTAAAATCACAGGAGATGTGAATCTTTATTGAATTAAACGGGTGCTCGTAGCAGGAGTCGTTAGAGAATCGTTATCGTAGCAAGAGTCGCTAGATACTTGTTTTAGTAGCAAGAGTTGCTAGATACTGACTTTGAATATTCTCAAGCCATAGAACTTTATACCGTATGGCGACTGATATAAATTCCTATGGTCACGGAGGTCTATTACAAGTGTAAATATGAACAGAGTGTACATATGTATAACGTAATATACTAGACTAAATACCAGAGTGGTATTTACAAACAAAAGAGATAGAGTAACAGTTCAGTATAATATAATTGTACATAGTAATATATTGTATAGTGTTTGCGAGATGACGATACAGGGGGTGGTGGTAATAATGATTCGTGACGGGAACACTACTCGAACCACATCCGAGACTGCTTAAGGGGTTCTTAAACATCGCGGCCCCCTTGAACGGATGGAACGTTCAATGTGTTATGGACCTCTTCCAGTCATATTCGCGCCCTACCAGATCCCACTCTGGTTGTTGGGCTGTCATATAGGCCGCCAGATGTGCTAAGCGGCCGTGTTGCTGAGCTGGGGGCTGGATGAGTTCTGCTGCACCGATTAGTATGGTGTCTACGACAACTGGGTAGGCTGCTGGGGGGACTGTCGTACGTGTGTCCGCATAGTCGTAAAGAGGCGACGACGAACCAAAGGCGATAATTTTCGCTATTTGGAGACGGCGCAGAGGGAAGCGCGCATGCGTGAGTGGAATCTCCAGTATGGAAGTGGATGAAACTGCACGTGGCTCATCTTGGTGTTGCCTGTAAAAAAGAAGAAGTATCAATGTCTTATAATCATAAACAGTAAGTTAAAGGTAAGAAGGAGATTCTTTTGTCATTCGCTTGACAGATTCTGAGTTTTACAAATCAAATGAGTTTGCAATCAAATGAGTTTTGATACAGTTTTGATTGGATTATCGTATTGACCCAGATTTTTGGATAAGAGATACAAGGCATTTGCAACGAACGCGTGAACAAGAGAAGCCGATTGAGAGTGTCGGTGTGTTCGATCGCTGGAGAACGTTCAAATGTTGTACCTCGGATTTTGGGGGGAGGAGATGACTGTGGTGATTGAAAAGGACATTTTTTCAAGGCTATTAAAAGAACTAGTAAGCTAGGTTGCTGAACTTGATATGTGAAGCTAAGGTGCATTATCCACATTTGAAACTTGGTGAAATGAGATTTACCACATATGGCTGCGACGTAAATGGAAATGTTTCCAGCTAAGAATAAACGATCTCAGAATCTGGCCAAAGCAGGAGTCACTAGGCCTTAGCTGAGATATAGTCAAACATACTTAGCTATCTTGGAAAGACTGAAACCGCTCCGAAGAATTTTGACGGTGAAAAGTTTACTGTTAGCAGGGGTGCCACTTAACCTTTGCCCACCTAGGGGGTTAGAGTGTACACAAAGGCAAGCGCAATAAACTTTTCCCGACTCAGAGTTCTAACCGCGGAAGGCTTATTGTATGCGTGGGAGAAGCCACTTGACCTTTGCCACCCAGGGATTAGTGGATCGGGTTTGTCCTTCCCTTGAGTGCGTATGCAAACAAAACCCGGGAGTTGGAATTGTTTGCTCGGTGTGAACTGGATCCCTCGAAGGAGTACGATGTTTCCGATTGTATAGAAATATCTACGGAGCTGATCCATTTATGGGGAGAATTCGGCTAGGGCATTCGTTAATCTGTATCTATTAATCAGAGCATTTGGAGTTTTGCTGTATTCATAATAGGCGATAGCCACCCTGCCAGGGGGAAAAAATTTCGTAACAAGAGACTGAGTTTAATAGCCCGAAGCTTTCAGCCACTATTATGTTTAACCTTATTAAAATAAACTAAAGTAATAGTTTATTTTGTCAAACTAAAAAAAAATGTTTATATATTTTTGGGGTACTAGTGATATACCCACTGGGTTATATTTCCTAGTAGTTGAATTCTGCGTGTATGTATGAATATACACGGCTTATGCGCTTTTACATGAATAGCAAAAAAAGGGATGATTTGCTGATTTTCTTCTTTTTTTCGCGCCTCTCCTTATTTATGGGTAATAAGAGAGAGAGAATTCAGTGTATATAAGTGTGTATATACGAATACCAGTTAGAGATATTTTATCTTTTCTTCGAGCTTATATATTATATAAATTAATTAAATAATATATAATATGATAATATAAAATGCTAGAGTTAGCAAATATATAATCACCCGAAAGTATGTTATGGGTATATTATGTGCTAAGAGTTAGCCTAAAACGGAAAATTTTTCAAAATATGTAAAAGCTCGACCGGCTTAATTTGTGTAAATATGAGAAAATCACGGGATCCCTAAGGAATAGTGGATCTGTAGAAAAAGGAAATTTTCGGAAGTCTGAATTTTACAGTACTTTATAATATGTATGTATGTTTCAGCAAGAGTTGCTGTATTTTCAGTCATAAACATATTTATAGAAGAAATAATGAGAAATTATTTTTTAAATACTGCAAAGAAAAATGGAAATTTTCCTTCGCAATATTTGATATCATATATTAGAAAAATATATTTGTTAAATAAATTTTGGAACGATACTACAAATTACTGCGTGGCCATTTTGGGAAATATGGCCTTTGTGGAAGGATGTAGTGATGTGATGTGATCTGCTGGGTGCGATGGTATCATAAAACTGGATGTTGTAGTTGTTAATGTGATTGGTGTTCTGGTGAATGTTTTTGTGATGTGTGGGTTGGTGAGTGTTGTATTGTGACGTGTGAAATGGTGAGATATGTATGTAATACTTGTTTTAAGTAGTTTTATTTATTTATTTTTTGAGTATTGTTTTGTTTTACGTTTTCCAAAAAATTTGGTTTTACTTTGTTTCTATGCATTTTTGTGCTTGATTTTGTGTATGTATATAGAATTTGTTTTGAAGCTCTTTTATATACTGGCATCATTATTTCCCTACTGGGTTATAATAATTTTTCCGTTTCACTTTGTAAGTTTGTATGTATGTAAATCACTAACCGTTTTTCCGTGTGATCATTTGTTTTTTGTTCACCTTTTTCACTGTTTTACCGTTTGCACTTATTGTTTGTGTTTTCAAATTTTGTTTTATATTTTATACATAAGTAAATATGTATATACGAATTTTATGTTTCACTTGTCATTTGTTTTTTTTATTATTATTATTTATATTAGATTGTTTTATATGTGTTTTTTATGTTTTTGATATGTTAGTGTTCGTACATATGTTAGGTTTTTTCACTGTTTGATTTTTGTGTCTGATTTTACTTGCATTTTTGAGTCTGTTATTAGTATTTTTGGAGTTTTCATAGATTTTTTTCTCACAGGTTCCTTGGTTTGTTCACTGGGCGTATTCACTGCAAATTTTTTTTTTTTTTTTTTTTGGGAGTTTTGTTATTTTGCATGTGAATTGGTTTTTTAATTTTGTTTATATACTTTGGTTTTAACTTTTTATATTTCAATATTTTTGTTTTAAGTGTTTTTCGAGGGACCATGAACGAAATCGTTGGGAGTTAGTGGAACCGAAAGCTGAAAGGGTTTTGAAAAAAATAAATAAAAACGCGCGAAATTTTGGTTTTAACATCACAGGAGATGTGAATCTTTATTGAATTAAACGGGTGCTCGTAGCAGGAGTCGTTAGAGAATCGTTATCGTAGCAAGAGTCGCTAGATACTTGTTTTAGTAGCAAGAGTTGCTAGATACTGACTTTGAATATTCTCAAGCCATAGAACTTTATACCGTATGGCAACTGATATAAATTCCTATGGTCACGGAGGTCTATTACAAGTGTAAATATGTACAGAGTGTACATATGTATAACGTAATATACTAGACTAAATACCAGAGTGATATTTACAAACAAAAGAGATAGAGTAACAGTTCAGTATAATATAATTGTACATAGTAATATATTGTATAGTGTTTGCGAGATGACGATACAAGGGGTGGTGGTAATGATGATTCGTGACGGGAACACTACTCGAACCACATCCGAGACTGTTTAAGGGGATCTTAAACAGTATGAAATTTAAAATTTTCAAACAAAAAATTTTAAAATCTATGCACGTTTTTGGATTGCCTATTTTTTTTTCTCTAATGTAATAATACGCAAAGATAATAATAATTTTTTGTAAGTTTTCATTTATTCATTGTTTATGAATTTATTGAATTTCAGAATTTCATAAAATCAAATCAGAAAAATATATTCAAAAGTATCTACATGCATGTGCATAACAAAAAAGAAATCAATCAAAATACATAAAATCAAAACAAAATGTTTGAATATTTGTATATAAAGAATATAGAAAATACTGCAAATGTAAACTATTTGTTCTATCAAACACCGCCAACCCATCCATTCATACCTTTTTGTCTGGTGGAGCGGTTGCTAACCGTTGCGTTCGCTTCATCGGTATGGCACCTCAAAATGGTTTCTAGCTTTACGTTCCAAAAAGCCTAAGAGCGAATTGCGACCTCTTTGTAGTCTATACTCTTTGCTTCGTTTCTTACTAGTTTTGTATGAGTGCAAGAAAGACGCGATTTTGAGAGTGACCGTTGTTGTTGAAGCTTTTGCACTCATACAAAACTAGTAAGAAACGAAGCAAAGAGTATAGACTACAAAGAGGTCGCAATTCGCTCTTAGGCTTTTTGGAATTTTTGAAGCTTTATTTCTGTTGATACTCTCTACACTTATCGGCACAAGCACGACGTAGTACACATATATAACACAGGAGAGGAAAGCAGCTATATGCAATCAAAATCTCTCACTCAAGCACATGAGATAAAACTGCAAGAAGTCGGCTCTCTGCATGATTGTATGTAGCCGATCCCCATATGACCTCGTTCGCTAAACACTAATAACATAACTTCGCTTCTTATTAGTTTCGTATGAGTGCAACAACAATGCAATTTCCGTTGCAAAATTTTCGATTTCCCTAAAGAAGTTTCACTTAAAAAATGCATTCAAATGCTTTTTAAAACGAAGTTTTGTGTATATCGATATGTAGAAATATATATTTTAAGTACTTAACACTTATTTAAAGAAAATCTTAGTTCCTATAGTTTAAGGCATTAAAGAGCTTACTTATGTACATAAAAAATTTATTTTTTAAACCAAAAAAAAAATGGAGTTAAAGGAAGCAAGGTTAATAAAGTCGCACATTTTTTCATGGCACGGCATCAGTTACAAAAGCCCAAAAAAAAAAAAACAATGGATGTGTGCAAGGCACGCAAGATATTTGATGTGTAAACAGTTAAGCCAACTGAATGCCATATACATAAGCTCACATATGTATAGCCATATATAGGAATTTGATGTATAATCTACTTATATGCTTAGGAAAATAATTCAAATTAAAACAATTCTTTTATAAACTTAAAAATTTATTAGATATCATTATCTTTTATATATAATAGCCCAATTCACTATAAATTGCAAATGCAAATTTTTATTCCATATGAAATGTAGTTACATTATTGTTCTTGTACTTAATGCATCAGGCACTATATGGTCGCATATACGCAGGTGCAATTGCATATTTTCCGCGCTTTAAGTTTTTCTTCTTGTCGATTTGAAATTTTATTAGATGTGAATACTTTATATAACATTGCCTGAGAAATGGTTTGCCGTATAGGTATATGAATTTGTACACACATACGCCAAATCAATTCTCAAGCGATGATAACTGCTTTGCGCATTTAACCTTAGAATGGTAACAGGGGTGACCAGTCACCCCACTACTTTTTAACATATTTGCTATTTACATAGATAAAAAAGTGTTGCCTTTCTAAGGTTAATGCATAAAGCAAAATTTTTATAATGCCGTGGTTTGCTATCATTATTACTACATTTTGTTTATACATTTATTGAAACCTAGATTCCTTATTACTTATCAGTTTGTATTGTTTTTATATTTTAAAAAATATTTCATTTTAATCCAATCTAACTAACCGAATGCAAAACCTATCAAACGCCTGTGTTTGCTACGTCGACTTCTCTGCTTGTATGGTATAGTCGATCTCCGCACTTGTAACACCAACAAATAATTCTGACACGAATAAATGTACACACACATTTTGTTTTCGTATGTACATAGATGTGTGAGTAAATTGATCGAAACATAAACAAACAAACTCCGCTCGTATTTTAATTTCTCCCTCTCTTCTTCTCTTTGTTGTTTAGAGTAGCAGTCATGCCGCGCAGTAGTGCGAGCGAGAGAGGAACTGGACGTTACAGTTATCTTACATCTTACGTTACAGTTATTCTTACATTTTACACATTTGAATTTTTGCCCATACCGTGAGCTAAAATGTTTACACGTCAAAAAGACGAAGGAAGCTGTCAAATAAAGATGCACACGCATTTACCTTTTTCAAAATTTCTACAGGCAAAATATACCAACTTCCGTTTTCAACCAATGGGCCAACATTGTCTTTGGGTACATCTAGCTTTGTCGGCTGTTTTATCAATCGAAATGAAAACAGGTTTTTCATGAATTTAGGACCGGATGTTTAAGGGTTTCTATCGGTTTACATCCTGCACATAATATATATTTTTTTCGTGACAAAAGGAAAATAAAAATTTTTCCATTTGTGTTAAAAATTTCAATCACAAAATATTTGCCATTAAAAATAGTGATATATTAAAAAGGCACAATGGGTAGAGAACCCCAAAAAAGACATTTATTATTTCGAAAAAAAGGCACTAAAACACGAAAAAGGCCTAAAACAGTGAAAAATCCAAAAAATTTTAAAAATAGCAAAAAAGGCAAAATAAAATTTATTGATCAGGGGGGCTAAAGGATTGAGCGAGTCTTAAATAGAGATTTTAAAGCTCTTTTGATCCGGCGACAGTGCGAAAGTGTGATAATTCGTTCTAAATGATTTCGCGATTAATCCATTGGGACACATTCTTGAAAAGCAAAGAATAAATTTAGCAAATAAAAGTTATGAAATTCCCCGTGATTTTAGCAAATTAAATTATTAAATTCAGCGTAAATTAAAGAGAACTTTTAACAGCTGTGTGATAAGACTGATAAGAGCAATTGTCAGAACACAACTTGACTGGTCAAACTATTGTGAATGATAGCCAGTACACCACTGTGGTTTGTGCACGAGCTAGATAATTATAAATTACTGCAGTTTGCAAATTAGAACTGCCAGCACTAAAACTCTAATCTAATTTAAAAAACTAATAAAAAAATATTAATCAATGGGAAAAATAGGCCTTAAGGGCTTTCCTCTCCCTAGTGGAAGGAGGAAACGCCTTTACGTTCTAGCCAAAAACTCTCGATTGACTCTGAACTAATCAGCCTAAAATAAAGATTAGAAATACTATGTTCACATTTAAAGAAAAAAAAAATGAAAAACTTAAAAATGAAAACAGAGTTTATGCAGTCAGTAATGCTAAACAAATATCTAAACCCAAAAATAATGTATCCTCATGCAACGAACATCAAACCTATGAGACTGATGAAGGGGAGTTAGCGATGGAGACAAATTAGATTTTGCGAAAGAATAAAAGACCCAGCAAGAAAAAAGGCTGAGAGCTAGTACTACCCTACTACCCTAGTACTACGGAAAATCCTACTCCAATGAAAGAAAACCAAAAGTCCCAGCCTCGGCCTCCACCTATCATGGTGTCAAATATACACAATTATCAGGAATTTACTAATTCGATTAACGTACGAGCGAAAAACACATACACTATTAGATTACTGAATAACGACATATATAAAATGAACGTAACTGAAAGTGATGACTATTGGTCAATAACAAGAATGTTAACAGAATCTAGCATATCATGGTTCTCGTACGAAAATAAGCAATCGCGCCCAATCAAAGTAATGATAAAAAACCTTCACCACACATGTGATCCAGAATTAATTGATGCTGACATTAAAACGCTAGGCTTGAACGCCGTAAGCGCTGTGAATAAACTGAAATGGAAAACCAAAGACCCATTGACCATGTTTCTCGTAACTTTTGATTCCAACGAATACATTAAGAAAATATTTGAAATCAAGCATGTTCTTCATTTAATTGTTGCGGTTGAGCCTATTAAAAACTCAAATCTTATTCCTCAGTGCAAAAGCTGCCAAACTTTTGGGCACACAAAAAATTATTGTGGTAAAATGCCTAGATGTGTGAAATGCATAGGTAAACATAACACCATTGATTGCAAAAAAAAAACAATAGAACAAGGACCTAAGTGCTGCAACTGTGGTGAAGAATACCCTGCAAATTTTCGCGGGTGCATAGTTGCCAAAGAGCTACAAAGGATTCGTGACAAAACTATTGGTAAACAAAATGCGGTAAGTTTTTATCAGACACCTTTAAGCCCAACGATACCCAATGCGATAATCTATATCCTTGCACTGAACATGAAAATTATATTATTCCACACATTACTGTATGTAAACTCAAAAAAGAAATAAAACAACTGAAATATAAGAAAGCTCCTGGACTTGATCTAATGACTGCAGAAGTACTTAAACAACTCCCGAACAAAAGTCTAGTTAAATTGGCAACCTTATTCAATTCGTCATTCCGTCTGCAATACGTCCCAAGCATTTGGAAAGTTGCTGAAGTTATTATGGTACCAAAACCAGGAAAAGATCCACACATAGTCTCCTCTTATCGGCCAATATCTCTGTTGCCACAAATCTCAAAATTATTAGAGAAGCTAATTCTTAACCAACTAAAGCCAATCGTTGAATCGCGTAATTTGATACCATCCCATCAACTCAGATTTCGTACCAAATTCTCTACTATTGACCAGTTGCATAGAATAACAGCAGAAATCGAAAAATCATTTGAAGAAAACAACGTATGATCAGCAGTTTTTTTAGACGTCGCGCAAGCGTTCGACAAGGTTTGGCATGAGGGTTTAATTGACAAGCTGCCTTCCACTCCAATATAGTTCCCTCTTAGAATCATATATAACTCAGCGATATTTCCGTTTAAAACAGTGCAATGAGTATTTAGAATTAGAAGAAATAAATGCTGGTGTGCCACAAGGGAGCATTCTTGGCCCTCTTGTATACCTTCTCTATACAAAAGATATACCACTACCTCCTAACAGCATGATTGCGACTTTTGCTGACGACACGGCAAACCTAGTAACTGAAAATACAGCAGAAAAGGCTGCGGCTAAACTCCAAACCGCAATCAACATGGTAGCAGAATGGACAAAAACTTGGTGAATAAAATTAACCCGTGCCAAATTAGCCCATGTGAATTTCTCGCACAAAACAATAAATTATTGCCCAATTATGCTCTTGGGAGTTCAAATTCCATACGCTAACACAGCAAAATATCTTGGCTTCAGGCTCAATGCAAAACTGCGATGGAAGGAGGATATCAAAACAAAAAAAACTTAACTTAATCTCAAGATAATAAAAATGGATTGGCTCATTGGCCGACAATCTGTACACAATAAAATTTGGCTTTACAAGCAAATTCTTAAACCAGTATGGTCTTACGGTGCGCAGTTATGGAAGTTACGGCAGTTATGGCAGTTATGTGAACGAGGAAGCTAGCAAGCTTCTTGATGTCTCAGCTCTAACCCGAAGACTAAAACGCAAAAAAACATATGAACTTCTTCATATTTAAATTAAAATTGGGATTTTAAAAAAATCTCCTTGAATCTTTAAAAATATTTTCAAAAGCAAATTGCTCGTTATATATACATACATTATACATATGTAATAAATGTTTGAACTAATAAAACAAAAAAAAAAAAAACAAAAAAGGTGAATTCCTCATAATCCGCTCCATGGTTATTACCATCAAGAATTAAATTTAAAATATTTACCATATGTATGGAAAGCATAATCAAAATTGTATCAAAATTGGAAATCAAGTCCAACACAGATATGCCTAGTCTATATTCTTTCAAAAGATGTTCCAGTTCCTGAAGAGAAAACTGAATAGGTAATATTTTCATTATCTTTAATGCAACCATTGTGCATCAAACTACCTAGAAAAGTATTGAAATGTGTTCATAATGGTGAATAAAGCTTTTTCTTAATGAATGTTGCCATTTTGGTTATTAAAGTTTTTGAAAACTTACTTTTGTCGCATCATACTATCGCTTAGAAATATTGAGTCCAAAAAAGTCAGAATCACATTTTTTAACTCAACAACTTTCTGTTTCTAGTGGGCGTACCCCACTATACCTTGCATTCATCGACTTCGAAAAAGCATTTGATCATAGCGCTATATGGAACGCGTTAACCTGCAAAGGAGTGCCGTAAAAAATTATATCTCATATGCGAAGCTTTTACGACAATGCAAGCTGCCGCATACTTCACGAAAATTTGTTGAGCAATAAAGGTGTACGTCAAGGCTGCGTAATGTCAGCTCTTCTTTGTAATGTTGTCCTTGACTTGGTTATGCGGAATGCAACCCTTCATAAACGTGGCATCACATGGGGCCTACAAGAGAGTCTGGAGGATTTGGACTACGCAGACGACATATGCCTACTCTCGCATACACATGCAGACATGGCCGCGAAGTTACAGCTAGTCAGCGAATCAGCAGCTAAAGCTGGACTGAAAACCAACATCGGCAGACCAAGGCAATGCCTGCAACAACCAGCAGTTTTAGATCCAAAACGTCTTTATAAAAGATGCGGAGTCATTTTGCTACCTAGGCGGCGAGCTAGACAAAATAGGTGGCTCTAGCGCTGACATCGTAAATCGCGTCAAAAAAGCAAAATAATCCTTTGGTATGCTACAGCCGGTGTGGAGATCATCTTACATATCACGCCGAACCAAAATCAGCATTTTCAATTCAAGCGTCAGTGCTCCTATACGGATGTGAAACTTGGAACGCAGCAGCACGCGATCTTTAGACCTTGCAAGGGTTTGTTAATCGTTGTTTGCGCAAAATTCTACGCATTTACTGGCCGGACACCATAACAAACTCCTGTCTGAGGCTGGTAACTCGGCAGACTGCAATCAGCATTGAAATCCGGAGACGGAAGTGGAAATGGATAGGCAACACACGAGGTAAGCCGCATGACGACATCGCAAGATTCGCCATTGATTGGAATCCGCAGAAGGGGAAGGCTAGCGCACACGTGGGGGCGCCAAGTCGAACGTGAATCAGATTCATTTGGTCGCTCTTTGAACGAGGTCAAGGCGTTGGGCACTAAACAGATCCGAATGGAATTTATGCTCCTTATAGGAACATATATACATATATATATTATTGAGAAGATATTTGAGGTTAAAGTTTTTTCTTGGTGTGTGCAAACTTTTTTTTATGATATGTATACTATATGTATAAAAATAGTAGAGGAGATTTTAAAACAAAAAAGTTTTTTGCAGTTGTTTTTTGATATAAAAAATTGTCAAATCGTCATTGGGCCAAAAAATCGTCAAAATTACGATAAAATCGTCGTTCTGGCAACACTGTTGAGGAGTAATGTTATAAAATATGTTTATTCCATCTTTCAAAATTGTTGAAAATTGGAAAAGTTATTTGCATTGGTTTGTATGTAGTTTTTACCAAGCAGTGTTTCACATAAAAATTAGGAGTATTCAATAGGGAAGAAACATCAAAATCAATACGTTTTGGTTTGCTAATAAGTGGAATAATCGCTATTCACCATGATGATAAATAAACAGATAGACAGAGGGTTGAGCTTTGGGCTACTATGAGGGTGGCGAATGCCTGGAAGCCCAGCAGTCAAGCCAGTTAGCTGCGAATACCCATCAAACAGCCCCCGACCAAGAACGGCAGAGGTGGAGGGTGTATCTAAAAAAGGTCACAATACCCAATGAATATCTACAACCAAATGAGCAGCACAGTGCTTGAGAAAAATGGCTGCCACCCAGGATGGTGTCATGGGACAACGTTGCTGAATCCGGACATGTGTAATCACTAACTTAACTTTACTACCATAAAAATATATTTATATATTTTTTTTTTCAAAAGTAATCACTGTTTAAAATTTCTTTATATGTGACCTGGAATGAAGAAAAGGAACTAGTGTGTTTTTTAAATACAGAAACTATGAGACTCTCACAAACCATGATTCAAAAGGTTAAATAAAGTATAAAGACGGTATTCTCTTATCTTAAAACTTATTAAAGTGGATCTTTTTAGCTACATTGCCGAAACATTAGTCAAATAAACCTCCGTATCTCCCTAGAAGGCTGTTAGGCATTTTTTGCTTCATTTTGAGCTCACAGGCTCTTCAAAATTGTCGACGCTGATTTTGAAAACCAGTTTTTTATGTCATATGCGGGGGCTTAGTTGACTATATGTTTCGACGATAAATATACTAATAAGTTTTGAGATTAATAGAAATATTAACTTTTTTTTTCAAAAATAATGTTCCTATACCTATTTCTATATCAAGCGATAGTATTTTTTTGACCGACCAAATCATGGTTTGAGAGGCTGACCGCCTAATTAAAGTGAAGCTCGAAATTATAATGATTGAGGATTTGTTTATTTCTAAATAGGATACATTCATTGCATTTCAATGAATGTTGTTATAGAAATGACTTACCGCAGTCAGCACTTCACTTTAAATTGAATAGTCGTTATCCTGCCGAATTTCAACGAAAGTCATTCTATTTAAGTACCGACTGCGTTTAGATCATATGGTTGTATTTTCAAGTTATTATTTAACACCCCCACCTCTGTGAATCGACATCGATTCACCACCATCAACGTCTAATATGTCCAATCGCGATACCGACAGAATACGTCGACGTCAGCGCGTCTTGCTATTCCATCTTTACACACATACGAAAACTAAGTCCCCTATTTTTGTAGCGTGAGCCTGCGAGGGGCCTGCTTCTTTAGTGTCTGTAGCAGAACTTTCTTTACACATTGGACCACCCATCCCAAATTCCGCTTTCGGATGGATTTCGTGGGCAGTTGAAAATCCATTCTATCCCTTTCGTCATTACATCTAGAACAAGTTCGTAGTCAAACACATCAGTGAACATTTTCGCTTCATTGGCGCCTATGAAATTCTTCCCATGGTCACTGCGAATACGTGTTGGAGTGCCGCGTCGATTAATAAAATTTTTCAAATCTAAAATAAATGCATCAGTAGATAAGGCGGCTGCTACCTCAAAATGTATTGCCCTCACGGTGATTATAACTAACAAGGGTCCAAAGTAGTCTACGCCAGTGTACGTGAACGGGCGTATAAACGGGATCAGTCGATCTTCGGGAAAATTCCCATTAGCGGAGTTACTGGCGTTGATCGAGCTAATTTGCATTGCTGACAATTCGACATCATTTGACGCATCAGCTTTCGTAGTTGTGGGATCCAATAGGTTTTCCAAATTTCTGCAATCGTAGCCTAGGTATTATGAAGTTTCATTAAATCATGAAAATGAACGACAATTAGCATAGTCAATCTGAGATTTGAAGGCAAGATGATTGGATGTCGCACAGCGTATGGCAACCTGCTTGCTTTCTTGATCAGGGCTTTGGAGCGGAGCGCGGAGCTGGAGCAAGGAGCTGTGGAGCACTCTGTTTTGACCGGAGCTAGAGCTGGAGCTAAAGCAATGAAAATTTAACTGCTTTAACTGTTCTATTGCTATGACAGCAGCCTTCAAAACGATATAGTTGTTGTACAACTATACAACAATTATATTTTTTCTTATGGTAAACATGTCGAGTTTTGAGCCAAATAAAGAGTAATTTTGGAACTTCCCAGAATTGGTCACCTAACATCAAAATTTTTCAATATCGAGTTTTTGGTGGATTATGATAAGTCGTGCTCATTTTCATCTGTACCGAAAAGTTTGAAGATATACATCGAAAATTTACGATATTTTCCTTCAGCTCAAATTACAAATTCTGGAAGCAGAACTCCAAATATCAAAATAATTTCTGCTTTTCCTGTAAAATTCGGTAAATGGGTGTTAGGGCTTTAGCAAATTAAGGTAGCGATACACATAAACGAATTTAAAATAAAAAAAATGATTTTTATTGAGAAAATTATATATAGTTGGAGCTCGGAGCGGACACCTCGTTTTGACACAAACGAAAGAAACGGTAAGTTCACCATTCGCATTGATGTACCTCCAGTACGCTACAGTAGCAAATGGGTACTCACTAGCGTTTACGAACACATGCAGTTGAATATCTACCGGTCTACCTGTATTGAAATAATGTCGATGAACTTTTAAAGTAGCCGTTCCACTTAATGCCATCTGCCATTCCTGCCATAAATCGTTAATTTCGTCTGGAACAGTTGTCCCAAGTTGTATTAAGTCGCCAGACTTGTCGTAGCAAAACCTTTGCAGCGACCATAAAATGCGCAAAAAACCCCAAAGCGTCAAACACGGGCATAACAGTACTTAAAATTTTTGTGGGCCGTTTTTCACCAGCGATAACCAATTTATCGATTCTATTAAAATTTAGTTCAAACGTAAAAATGTTGTCTGGCGGCTTAAGGACTGTTCCTAGGACCTTTTCTGATGCACTGTGGCTCTCAAATTTTTTGCAGACACCCATCATCGTCTTTTCATCGTTTAACTTCTTTGCAACTTCTATTGAATTAGAGGCAAAGTCCCTCAACTCGAATCCCGCTTTGCTATGTATATCTCGTACCTTTGTAGCTACTTCTAGTGCCTCGCTGAAAGAATTAAAGCTATGCACGAAATCGTCTACGTATTAATGGCCGATGATTATTTTATTACTCTGGGACTGCTTTTTTTATGTTCATTGCAAGGGGCGTTCATTGTATAGAGCGTTAACTGTTTTTACGTAATGGGCGATGCAAGGTGAGCACGCGGCTCCAAAGGTCATGACCTACATTTCATACACATCGGGGTGACGAGGTGAAACATTTCTCTTATGTCGCCTGAGACAGCGACATCTTCGATGCGGTAATTAAATAGAACTGACGGCGTTGGCATATAATTCTGTGGCCCCTTTAATAGGTTGGAGTTTAACAATATTCCAGTTGCGGCGGCATCAAAAACGAGATGTAGTTGGTTTGGTTTATTGACATTAACCCCGCCAAAATGTGGGAGAAACCAAAGCTTGGGGCTATTTACGGTGTCTTCAGCTGTTTCAAGTTTGCATGCCATACTGTAACTGTCAGCTAATTCAATTTTATTACTTTTCTACAAGAGACCCGCTTGAAATCGTCCCCTATACGCTTAGTTGTTTTTTCCAAAATTTGTTGTACTCGAAAATCACCTTCGCTTAACACAACGGGTGCAGATTTTACACCAAAATTTTCAGTAGAGAATTTTTCTTCCACTATACTATGTAACTGTTCATCTTCGAATGCTTTCATTAAGAGTCATGTTTGCGTTTGCGAAAAACTGTGTAGGGCCATACACTATCCACCCGAGTACTGTTTTAATGACGTATGGTCCCGTTCTCCGTTGAGGTGTTGTCTTTGTAGGTATGCCCAGATGACAATGATCAAGACATATAAGTATTTTTGGCTTGGCATTAGTAAACGTTCACAGCGGGTCTTTACAGACCCCAGTGATACCCCTTAAATCAGCTTCGTTTATACTTTGAGTCGGAAGATCAAGATTTGTTATTGCATGAACGTTCATCAGCGTGTGTCGTTTTTTCATACCCTTACCACTTATCTGAAGACCATGGTTACGGTTACTTTACTTTTCTTGTCTTCGAACCACTGCAGTTGCACATCATGCCTTTCACCTTGAAGGCCCAGTTCTCTTGCAAGGCTTTCATCCATCATAGTTATCGAGGATCCATCATCCATTAAGACATATGTATCGATTTGCTTCTTCGGCCCAAACAACGTGATCGGCACTATGTGGAACAAGATTTTTTTGTGTTTAGCTACGTCTATATGACAGCTTAAAACAATCACACTATCAGTGTCATGCAAAAGCTTATGGATCCGACGCACTATGGGGAATTTGACAGAAAAATTATTTTTTATACAAAATCGAATGCGTAGTATCCCTCGCCCGTATGCTTCCTTTGTAAAATGGATGAAATTGGTTCGAAACCACGCCCACCCACAATAAAAGTGAAATTTTCAAAACGTGATATCAGGTAAAATACTGAAGTAAATTAAATGAAACTAAATACACTTATTTATATTGGCATATAAAATATTTTTTGTAAAAATCAACCAAATCCTTGGTAACCACGCCCACACACCATATAAGTGAAATTTTCAAAGCGTAATATCAGGCAAAATACCAAAGTACAACGTAAAAAATATTTCATAGTAAATAATAATTATGGCCAACGAAAAATATTTATGTATGGTGTAATAGTTATATTGTAACATTTCTCATGAAAAACTAAAAATAGATTTTATATTGCAAAACAAATATTGATTAATTTAATTATTCAATAGAGTATTAATAAAATGCGAGAAAATGCGTACTTAATTTGTGGAACTTATTTGCAGAGCTGTAAAAGAATGCAATAAATTTAATTGCAATACCTTGAAGTCACAGTTAATAACCGACAATTCATGATTGCAGTTACTGAATATCGTATTTGACTCCAGAATAAAAAATGCAGTTGGAAGTCTTTTTTGGAGTCGCCGATTGGTTATTCATTTAGAAAAGTATTTTTTAGAGTTAAGGTAGTGTAAACTTTTTTTGGAGTCATGAGACCGGAAATCTTATGACTCCAAAAGCATGACTGCTTTGAAAACACTTGGAGTCACTTGAAGTCTCTTGGAGTCACTTGAGTAACCTTGAACTCAAATGCAGTCATTTGGAGTCAATTGCAATTTGCAGTGAATTGAAGTCACTTGGAGACAATTGGAGTCAGTTGAAGTCTTTTGGGAATTTGAAGTCAATTGGAATCACTTGGAGTCTTTTGGAGTCAATTGGGGATTTGAAGTCAATTGGAGATTTGAAGTCATTTGGAGTCACTGTTTTTACGAGTTATAGCTTAGTTATTGTTAATACATTTATAGGGTAATAAACCTTTTTATTTCATTTACAATACTCGAATGTCAGTTTCGCAGAAATTATTGTCAAAACATTTTATTTTTAATATTAAATAAATTAGTAAAAAGTATTAATTATTATATTGAAACGCGAATTGCAAGGAATTACCGCAAAAAGTGCAAACCTTTTTGAAGTGAATAATTTGTGGTATTGTTTTTGGTGCGGCGCTAGACTATTGTGTCTACACCTTTAAAAGTACTCCGAAAGGCAACACTGCTCAAGCGAACTGTCAAAATTTCATTCATTTTCTTTCTGTGGTTCTGCTGCACTCGC